>LOEQ01001365.1:275870-300441 GCA_001685075.1 Bramus lutescens
AGATGATAAGAAGTGTATGAAGATGATAAGAACAGTGTATGAAGATGATAAGAACAGTCTATGAAGATGATAAGAAGTGTATGAAGATGATAAGAACAGTCTATGAAGATGATAAGAACAGTGTATGAAGATAAGAACAGTGTATGAAGATGATAAGAACAGTGTATGAAGATGATAAGAAGTGTATGAAGATGCCACAATGAAACCTATGTACAATATACACCAACTTTAAATGCTTTAAAAATTATTCCACATTAGAAAAATCGAGAAATCTGGGTGAGTCCATCTGATTAACAGACTAAGGGGGATGATTATATAGATAGACATCGTAATAGGCACAGAGAAGTGATTGAGTTGATAGAGTATGCCAAATATTGGTTTAAAATACAGATTTTAAGGTTCTTTGAAGAGTACAATTTTCATAATACAATTTCTCACCCTTCCCTGCTAGAATAGAAAGCTAAAGACCCCCAGAATACATGGAGTATATGTCCCCATTGTGTTTACATTTAATACAGCATGATTGAAGTACACTAAACCCATTGAATACTGGTTTAAACCATACATCAGAACCAAGTAATCCTCATCCATGTGTCTCACAAAGTAGTTTGTGTGGTTTGTAAACGTGAAATCCAGGTTCAGAATCTTCTCACTCCAGATCTATTTCCAGAACAGCAGGGTTGCAGATATTAAAGTACGAGTGTTATCTTCATCATGCTTTCAGATGCATGGACTCCCAGATGATGCAGTTCTATGGGGCAAAGAAAAGACTCTTAGCTATTAACAGTGGTTTAGTGGCCCTCATAGGCCAAAACCTATCAGATGAAGTCTTTAGCCATACTGTTTAATTCATCTTGGTATGAAGAAACTAAGGTTAAGTTAAATATAAATTAATTTACTGATTAAATTAAATAAATCAAACCTATCTCCTATGAGGATGATAACTTTTAAGAAATTGACAGTGTTCTAGACTGAATTTCTTTATGGCAGGCACCATGTCAAAACATCTCTAGATCTTTGCTAAATTGTAGTTATATTCTCCATAAGATGGAATAAATTAGTTTTACCATGTGATGTTCTGACAATCTATTTAAGGTCAGCAACTGACTTCAAAAAAAAAAAAATCAATGACTCCGAAGGAAAATAGAAGCCATTTTAGCTAAGAAGAGTGAGCTTTCTGATTCAGAAAAATTGACATATGAAAGGCTATAAAGGTTTCTCCTCTAATAAAATCGTGTGACTCTAACTTTTACTGGAGGTTCTCTGTAGGCCAGCCTGATGCTTTATATGTGTTGGCTCATCTCATCTTCATGCTAGACATGGAGTTTGCATATGTATGGCCATCATTTTCCAGTGGAGCCTACATTAAACACTGAAGTTTGCATTCTGGTGTTTTCTAATACAATGTCATAGTTCAGTTATTCCTACCAAATAACTATCTGTGAAGTGGCTTTTAGGCCAACTTTGATTTAGAAACTGCCATTATCCCATGCAGTTGACGTCATTAGAAATTCAAAGCTCACTGTAAATTCCTATTTACTCCCCTCTTGCCTAAAAAAACATTCAGAGAAAATGAAATTATCCAGCAAATAATCATTATCTATTTCACACATGAGATCGTGTTTCATTCAATATGGTGTCATAGATTGTGTCTCCCTCACTGCCTCCTTTCATTGTTGTTCACCAATACAGGATATAGGTACACAACTCTCTGGTGACACAAATAAGCTAGAATACATTATAACTGCACAAGAGTAAATTGAGACTCTCTGGGAGTCCAGCACATGGAGTACTCCCCACAATGCATAACATTTCTTGTTCTGTTATCAACTCTTTCGTTTTCTTACATGGACATCCCTAGTGCAATACATATTAATCCTATTAGTTATTTGGCCCATGTGCTTTATTTTTGGGCCATCTATTTGGAATCTGAATAATTCCAGCCTATACATCATTCTTTTGTACCAGAGAAAACCATGTTTTAAATGCTAACAGTAATTTCTAATAGCAGTATTACCTCATCTCTGGCCCACATGGGTGAAGAAGCTGTTGAAAGGTGTGTAAACTGCTGTGAGATTATTTCTCTTGATGCATTTGGATAATATTTAAGTGGGAGAAAAAGTCCCCCACTTCGTCTTATTCTACACCTGTAGTGACATCAGTCTTGAAAGCATAAAGCTGCTGAGATTGGCATTCTCATATCTGATGCTTTCACTCGGCCAAGGCCCCCAGGCTGAGTGCACAGTAGTCCAGCCCATCTGAATGGAGAGAGATAACACATCTGTGCTTATCTAAATAAAAGAAAAATACATTTAAAACATAATATTTTAGGACAAAGCATGTTTCTGCCCAGTTCCATAACAGACTAAGCAGGACAGAGACCCATGTGCAGGCCCACCCTGGGCTTCAAGGAGAAAATATGGGCAGATTGAGCACAGTTATAGTGGGAGAGAGAGAGACAGAAGGGTTCATTTCCTGTGGACAGAGGCGTCTCTGGGGAAGTGAAAGTGGTGAGGAGTGGGCTGAGGTGGGTGGCTTGATTGCCACTCAGTGACGTCATGATGTCTGGACCAGGGTTGCTGCCGGGGTCCACACTTGGTTTGTGGTTCTGATGCAGCCATGGTCTGTGTTGATGTCTGATGTTCTTGATATCACCAAAGGCTGAGAGGATAGGACTGTAGAGAGTTGGCCCCGCCTCTCACTGGCTGCAACACTAGGGAGAACTGGTCCTGCCCCTCACTGACTGAAGCACTCAGGAGAGAGAGCCCTACACTTCACCTGGGCAGCCCACTAGAAGTGATTCTGTTCACAGGGGTATAGGCGAGCTGGTGCTGAGGGTGTGAGAATGGGGGAGAAGATCGTGCCCCTCTTGTCTCCCATGTGGTAGCATGGGTGACAGAAAGATGCCCTCCCCACACCCTTTGACACCTGCAGCAGGTGAGGGACCTGACCCAACCCTTCACCAGCTGCAGCACTCAGGAGAACAGGCCCTGTACCTCACCTGAGTCACACACTAGAATTGACCCAGTAGACAGGGAAGTGGTTAAGCCAACCCTGAGGGCATGAGAGGGGCTACTGCCTCCCTTGTCTGTAATGTGGTGGTAGGGGTGAGGGAAAGATGCCCTCTTCCTCCCCTCTTCCTCTACCACCTCCTGCTGGCAAGGGAACTGACCCTATTACCGGGTTCAACACTTGGGAAAGCAAGCCCTGCACTTTGTCTGGGCAGCTGTCTGGGCAGCAGAGCAGAGCAGACCCTGCTAACAAGGACACAGGTGAGCCCACCCCGAGAATGTGAGCATGGGAGACCTGGCCCATCCCTCATCTGCCATATGAAGACATGGGCAGGGGAGAGATTGCTCCCCACACCCACCCATCGTTCCCTGAGGCAGGTGGGAGAGCTATCCCCATTATCTGTCATGTGGCAGCATGGGTAGGGGAGAGATTACTGCCTCCCTTCCCCCTCCCCCCCATGGGATTGCTGGCCCTGAGGACATAAGAGCAGGAGATCTGCCCTGCCTCTCATCAGCTGTAGCACTTGGAGAGTGGCCCCTATACTGCGACTATGCAACACAGAAGAGCTGGCCCTGAAGGTGTAGGTATGGGAAAGCCAACCCTGACCCTACCCTTTGCCCATCACTTCAAGGGGTGAACTAGTGAGGACAGTGCTGGAGAACCCCACCCTGGTGGTAAAGACAGGGGAGAGCAACTTCCCAGGCCCAGAACCAGGGTTAAGTGTTGGCCCACCCTAACATCTGCCCCATCTGTAATCTGCTGGAACATGGTGGGGGAAGGGCATCCTATGGACCCAGGGCTACGGGATCTTCATGACACAGGGTGGCAGTGGGATGTCCAGGAAGATTTCCAGTGAGGGCCTAGTATCAATAGTGTAGCAGACGCCGGAGTCGCGAACCAAACCCATGATGCTTTGCGATGAACACCTGAATGTAGAGATGTGTGGATAAAGGGGTTTGCTACATGACTCGCTGTGACACATTGCAGCTTCCATGACGAGATGGTCCTTTCCTGTTTTGTTTTGTATTTTTCCATTTTTATCTTATATTTTACTTTGTTTTATTTTGAGGTTGCAGGGAACGAGGGCAAGTGCAAGGGGCTGGGAGATGGCTTGGATCGGGACGCATGATGTCATAAAAGACATAAAGAACAAAATTTTTTTAAGTTTAAAAAATTCTGTGAGAGCTTTATACAATGTAGTTTGATTGTAGTCACCCCAAGCTCCACAGAGAGCCACCCCCACATCCCTAATCGCTCAGCTACTTGGCTTGGGTTTCTTTTGAGACCTATCAAGTCTAATCCATTTGCTCAAATAATTCTGGGGATGCGGCCTCCTCCTGGAGCATGACGGAACTACTAAATCATCACACTTATAGAATGTCAGAAAACATATATGTTAGTAATATTTTTTGAGGCCTTACACCAGTACCTACACATGGTTCATGATGTGAGGTGTTAGTATTCAGGCATCTGTACTGGCCTGCCCTTAGGGTTCTGACAGGCTATGTCCTCAGCTGTAGCCACTAAGAATAACCTGTGCACATTCACTACGTTTCATTTTAAAAGAGCCCTGACCGCCTCCCATCTCTCTCTCTCTCTCTCTCTCTCNTCTTCTGCAGTTTCTGACCCCAGAGGCTGGTCTTCCCCTCTCCCCTCCTCCCCTCCCCCTTTTTCTATTCCCTTTCTTTTCACCAATAAAAACCCCTCCACGTGAGTTATGTCACAAGATGTCTTTCTCTTGCGCACCACTTTTTTAAAATTACATTAGGTAAGGAAAAACTAGAAGTTTGACAATCCAGAAAGACTGACTTCATTGCTTTGTCCCTTTCCCACAAGTTGCAGTATACTAAAGGTGACGAATGTCCAGTTAATCAGATCATATCAGCTAAACATGTCATATCATGCTGAATCATATTATACATACTAAACAAAGAGACTTAAGCAGAGTCCTGTTTAAAAAAAACCTGCTGGAATACTAATGATGCAAACAAAAAAACCTGACAGATCATCCTAATTTACCTCCTTGTAATTTACAAAAGTTAACAATTAAAATATCAAATGCAATGATAGGCAATTGGATAAAGACAATTAGAAATTATCCAAAACCTACCAGAGAGTCGCTCTGCATCTTATTCTAAAAGCATACCCTATTTTCCCTTTAATTAGTCCTTTCTGTTTTCAGCCTACATAATACAAATAAATATACAACTTAGCACAAACAACAAGCTAGGACCATTCCTGATTGAAGAGGCCAGGCTTTAAATAGCCATGCCAAGAGCCAGGTGAACTCACCCTTGCTGTCTGAATTAGCAGCCAGATCTGGAGCAGGCCACTTCACATCACTCAGTTGCTACAGATGATGAAGCAGAATTTGCTTCAGGCTGGGGCCTCATCTGACCCTTATCACCAGTCACTACAAACAAGTGCCAGAAAATGTTTTCTGTTCAAATAAATAGTATATTTTCCTGCCCTCTCACACTAATCAGCAAAAAATAACCAAAATATATATAACCAAAAATGAAGTGAATAGTGAGAATATAGATCTTTTAAGATGTTTTTTATAAAGCCTAGATATTACATATTGGCTGTCTGAGTTTGGTTCTCTGTTGCTGTGGCAAACACTATAAAAGCGACCTGGGGAAGGAGAAGGCTTGTGTGGCTTACAGTTACAGTGCATCACTGAGGGAAGACAAGACGTACACAGATCAGAAACCTGAAGGCTGGAACTGAAGCAGAGACCACAGATGGATGCTACTTACTATCTTTCTCCCTAGGCTTGCTCAGCCACCCTTCTTACACAGCTTAGAAGCACCTGCACAGAAGTGACCCCACCCACAATGGTTTGTGTAAAAGGAGACTGCTTGTTGATTTCCCAAGTTCCCTGACCAGAATAATCACACAGAAATGATATTAATTACAACACTGTTTGGCCAATGACTTAGGTGTGTTTCTATCTAGCTCTTACATCTTGAATTAACCTATTTCTATTAATCTGTGTATCTCCATGAGGCTGTGGCCTATCAGTAAGATTTTCTGGCATCATTCTTCTTTATCAGCTACATGGTGCCTCCTTGACTCTACCTACTCTCTCTCTCTCTCTNTCCCTGTTTGGATTTCCTGCCTGCTCTTGCTCTGTTGAGCAACATTGGCTGAAACATCTTTATTCATTAAGCAATGGTAATAAAGTGTATTCACAGCATAAAGAGGGGAAATCCCACATCATCTCCTCTTTTCTGTCTAAATAAAAAGGAAAGTTTTCACTTTAACATAGTAAAATTACATATGCAAACCAGTTATCAAGCAAGAATTATAGTTACAATATTTAGTTCATTTACATTTTGCAAATTATGCTATCTTTGTGAGTCTAAAGTTTTATATCTAATTTATCATATCATAACTAAGGAAAACTATAACTATCTGTGTTCAACTCTTCAATGGCCCCAGAAGGATATACTATTACATAAGAAAACAGGAAATGCATTGTAAACAATTTCTAAAACTCTAGAATTGACAGAGACATCTTGCTGCCTGGACAGTCACCCCGAGTTCTTCTGTAACGTTGGGGGATCCATCTTCAGATGATAGGCCCATAGTACCCAGCAGACTTTTCTATGAAGCAGGAAATGTAAAAGGCTGTTTATCCTATCTTGGCACTTTGTCAGTCACTTTCTTCTGTATCCTTCAGAATGTCTGGCAGTTTCTTTTGAAGGACCATCCCATCTTTTGGAAAGTTCAGCAGTCACTTTTCTGTCATGTATGTCTAGTTCATACAATATATCATAAAGCAGTCCAGGAAAGAGCAGTTTCTTGCACAAATGACTAGCCTTGTCACATTGAAGGCAAATTCCACAAGTTTCTTTAATGCCCATCAACCTTTCTGAAAACATTGGTGCTGCCAGAAGCAGACATGTCTCATTGTCAAGAAAAGTCTAAGTTCTTAAAACATTTTAATGCCATATTCCATAGGTCTTTGAGTATTGAAAATTATTTATCTAACTGAAATATATCTCTATATCTAGAACACCTAACTAACATGATTACAAGTTTGACTGTTATAGATAACTACTAATCTGTATTTCTTAACTATACATTTTAAATGAGCTCCCCAAACACAGTACCTTAAACAAGAGCAGAAATACATATACACAGTTTAGCAAATCAACCTTAAATTTGTGTTAATAGACCAAGGTCCATACCAATGCAAAGTATTTATGTTTATATCATATCTCCCTTATTTTTTTTAGAAATTGACTGTGACAATCACTTATAATAAATGAAACAAGCATTATAAACAATCATTTGGGGAATTTGGGCATTGTTTTCCCAAACTATTTCTTGCTATTTATTGGGCAAAATATTTTTAGGGTTCATAGAGACCTCTCGGGGAGGGCGGGTCTTGTTCCATCAAACCACATTAGCGTGGAAGGAACCCACAGGTTCCAGTCCTCTTAAGAAACAAAAACAGAACCTCTTTTCCAAAGTAACATGTTCCTATACTCAAATTTTGAAATCAAGATATCTTTATCTTGGTTTAGCTTAACAGCCTCCAAAATCAGATGTCTCTCTGCAGTCAAAAAATTCAAAGTAAACACAATAATATGCATAATTCAGACTCTCTGTGTATATTCCATCTTTATGTAGCTCATTTTTCTTTACTTCTTTAATCTATGACTTCTGTACTCTTTTATATTACTTTTATGTCTCTTTAGAGACTTTACTTCTTTTTATAACTGTCTATACTCTTTTTCCTCTCTCTCCCTAGCCTACATACATTTTTAAACACACTGTATCTCGGGTAGAGCTCTTTTATGTCTGAATCTGTCCTGTTGTGTATCTGAAATCCTTTTCTGAGTAGGAACATTTTAAATAGGTAAGGAGTGTGGTTGTGGCAGCCCTAGATGATGACTCCACCTCTCTTGGCCTTTCAATATGGCAAAGGTACGTTTACCACCAGCTCTGTGACTACTGGATATGAGCCCTGCTCACCTCAACTCTAGGAAGCACTAGGCAGCACATAAACCCTTTTTGTTTGAGTAAAAGCTAAATCTGCCATGCAGCATGCTCCATGGCCTGGAAATGTCTCTGTGAATTCACCATGCTTTCCTGCCTGTGTGCGCCTAGCAGACCCGATCCAGCTTCTTTCCCAGTCAGGAGTGCTGAGTGAGTGGCAGGCATACTCTCAGCTACTTTCCTCCTAACCCCAAGCCAGCATACAAGCATCCAGACTCAAAGTGTGTGACTGACCGTGTGGGTTAGCCCCAAATGTATGGATGCCATTTTGTAAATGGAGACTGCTCATTCTTTTCCTGGCTGCCCTGACCCAAATAACCACACAGAAACTATATTAATTACAGCACTATTTGGCCAGTTGTAGATGGATGCTATAAAGCAGACCCACACTAGCTCAGAATTGAGTCTAATAAAAGGTTCTTTATTTAGGGGTAATCTCACAGATCACAGTCCTCTGCACAAGTGGGGAACAGGAACTGAATCCAGCAGCTGAGAGAGAGGCGCACAAACTTTACGTACACATTTATAGTACAAGAGACGATGCCCAAGTGAGCTGATATCTTAAAGGCTATTGACTGAAGGAGTTCATACAGCACCAATGACTCTGCCTACTCTCTCTCTAGTCTCTTCAGATTTCACATCTGGCCTTGCTCTGCTAAGCCATTTGCTTAAACATTTTTATTTGTTTACCAGTGGTAATAAAGCATAATCACAACATACAGATGGGAATCCCACATCAGGGTTGGATCTTTCTACATCAGTTATCAATTACAAAAATACTTCGCAGTTATGACCACAGACAAGTTGATCTAGACGATTTCTCAATTGAGCTTCCCTCTTCCCAGTGTGTCAAGTTGCCAACCAAAGTTAGCCATCACATTGGCCAACCAACAAAAGCACATTCTTGTTTTTGTTGACCAACTTATACTCAGGCTCCAAATACTTAGCTAGTAAATATACCCAGAATTTCATGATCAGAAATCTATCAAGGGATTATGCATTTCAGATTCACTTTACTCCATGAGCCAATTCCCTAAGTAGGCCCATGTTTTGAAGAACATTAAAATTAAAGCTAATTTTCTTTGTGGGAATATGATTGTGTCTGTCCATCTCATTCATGGCTAAAACAAGGAATATAAGAACATATTCTTGTAGAAGTTTGCTGAATTAAATGCACTGACTAACACTGTCAAGGGAAAGATCAAAAGGACAGTTGGTGTTCCAAGGTCACAGATTAGTTCTAGTTGCAGTTGTGGTGCCTAGGGTTTAACTTTAGGAAAATGTAATCTTCACAAGTCATGTCAGATGATGCTGATAAGTCTCAGACCCAAAGTCATCAGTAATGTGGTCCAAGTCACTGATCCAGGCTTGTCTGCTGCTCTGCCCATTCTACCCCAAAGTGGGACTTCTCACAGTTCTCATCATCAAGAAAGCAACTGTTAAGACACGAATTCATTTAACACCACTCAGTGAAGCTAAGAGAAGCTTTGCTCAAGACACTGTGATAATAATCCAGCTTCCTTCAGATTCTCGAGTCTGATCTCACCCCTGTATCTTCTAGGATTCCACAGGCATGCAGCTCCAGTGACACGGAGACAGTTCCCACATGGGGCACACAGGATGGACTACCTACACTTCGAGGATGACAGCCGTGGATGGTGGTTTGACATGGATATGGTGATCATCTACATTTATTCAGTGAACTGGGTCATTGGATTCGTTGTTTTCTGCTTCCTTTGCTATTTTTTCTTTCCGTTTTAGGAATCGCCATACTCTACTATAATTGAACAATCATAAATATAAACAATGGCTTAAACATTTGGAGAGTGTGCTTTTTAGTTTTTATAATGTTGCATCATAAAAATTGTTAGTGTTTATAGAAATTCTGAGGATAATGGATTTATTTATTAATGCCTTTTATGTAACAACCTAAATTTTATTCAAGAGCTGATATACCAGCCATTAAGAACAGTGCACTATTAATGCTATAGATTTTACTTTAGGACTTGGGGTTCTAATTTTACAATGTCATTTTTATACTTATTATGATTGTAAAGATTGAGGTTTTACCTCCATTTAAAAATAGTAAAAATGTGAAATGAATAATCTGGATGGGTAGCATCATTATTACTAAGATGTTTAGTCAAGCACTATGTATTCTTAGGCAAATGATGTGTATTAAAGATAAATCATATTCTCTGGGAACTAATCAAGCAGGGTATATTGCATTTTCATTTCTGAATATCTCTACTTCTGTCTCCTTCTAGTACCAAAAATCTGACTATCCTTTTTGTACAAACTTCATAGCTTTGGTGCGACATTGTTAACTATGATAAAAACAAGATATTATACACAATCAGACTAACACCCAATAGCTATGTTAGAGAGCCATATTAACACTTTTCAATTTCAGAATGAATCACTTGAGAAATGACAAATCTGACTTGTAGTAACATAAATGACCAATGCATGTCCCAAATGTGATTAATCTGGTGATTCATTTAACTAGAAAACTGTCAATGTGCAGTAAAGAGTGGCTTTCACATCTTTTATTGTTGTTATTTGACTTAATGTGTGGAATAAAGAGTTGCAAAATATGGATTGTGGACTTATATAAAGAAAGATCAGTGTTTTATTATATTACAATAATGGTTATAGTTAAGTTTTTTCATATTAAAAGAAGAAAATATCTGATATCTGAGATATCACTTTCTGAGAAGCCAGATACACCTGCAATGCCCAGACATTGAGACAGGTAAGGGCCAGAGAGGACGGAATGTAAACATGCTCCTGGGTCTTAAGCATGTTCTGGATATTAAAAGCCTGGCATGTGCTAGGCTAGGCGGTGTGGTGCACACCTTTAACCATAGCTCTTGGGAGGCAGAGGCAGGCAGATCTCTGTGAGTTCAAGGCCAGCCTGGTCTACAGAGTGAGTTCCAGGACAAACAAGGCTAGATAGAGAAACCCTGTCTCAGAAAAAATAAAATAAATTAAAAAATGGCATGTGTTTCATTCTATCCCAGCTCAATCATGTTAGCCCCTGCAGTCTTTCAGGCAAGATAATGGCCATCCAATCTATCCCAGAAATCATCCAACACCTGCCTTTCCCTTTGTCTAGAGGGAAAACAGCCAGTTTTCACTTTGGTTAGGGTTTGCTCCCTTTGATCTCCAGGATCCCCACTTAAAACATAGCTTATATTTCCACACTTTTGACTGTGTGACTCCATAAATATTATCCAGTAATAAAATGATTTTTCTTCTACATTCTAGTGCAAAATAACCAGGCACTGAATAAATTCATGAATTAACTTTAAAGGGTTTTTTAATGTGTAGGTGTGTGTGTGTGTCACATGCATGCATGTGCCTGAGGAAGTATAAGAGGGCATAGGATCCAACAGAGCTGGAGTTACAGCAGTGTCCGTGTGTCAGCTAGGAAGACATAGGTTCTGGGAACCAAACTCCAGTCCATGGGAAGTCAGCAAACACTCAGCCATCTCTCCAGCTCCATGAATCTAAAGTAACACAAAAACTCCTTGTGTGCCTCTTCATCTTTTATATAATCACAAAAAATCATTTTCCAGTAAAGAACCAAAGGAAGAAAAAGAAAAATCGTGAATCTAATGAAATACATTATTTGTCCCCAGTAACATTATTTTGAAAGTTAAATTTTATGATCACTAACAATAATTTGTTTGTATGAAGCCCAACGGTGCTGAAGCTTAATTTTAAGCATGTTTAGATATTCATAGTAACAACTGAAGCTAGCAACATTTCTAAATACCTAATTTTTTGAGAATTTCTCATATATATATAAAATGTGTAATGCATTTTGTTCATCTCTAATGCCCATCCCCCTCTTCAAATTCCTCCTCCATCCCTTCAATGCTTTTCCATCCCAATTTCACATGTTCCTTTATTTTTTGAAGTACACTGAGCCCATTCAGTGCTACCTCTATGTGCATGCATGTAGGGCCATCACGCACTACATCATGTCTAGTGTTTCAAGGCCTGCATTGAAGAAAACTGACTCTTCTCTCCCAGAAGTCACCAACTGTTGGTAGTTCCTCGGTTAGGGCTGTGTGAGCCCCACTCCCATCCATGTGGACATTTCATATGGATGGTTTGAGTGTGGGACTTGTGGGGTTATGGCCTCTGAGTTCACATGTGCAGCTGACCTGCCATGTCAGGAAAATACCACTTCACTGAACACACGCACTATTCTGCCCCTTACAGTCTGTGACCATCTCGTCCATGCTGAGCCCTGAGCCGTGAGAGGAAGGGTTATGATACAGGTGTCCACTTAGGACTGAGCACTCTGCAATCTCTTTCTCTCTGAACATCAACTGCAATTGATGGCTCTTGGGGTCCCACCACCTAGCTCCCAAATAAATATACATAGAGACTTATCATTACTTATGAATGCCCAGGGTTAGCTTGGCTTGTTTCTAGCCAGCTTTTCTTAAATTGTCCCATCTACTTTTTTGCTCTGTATTTTTATCTTTATATATTTTATATGACTTTCTTTACTTCTTACTCCGTGACTACTTGCTGTGTAGCTGGGTGACTAGCCCATTATGTCCTTTTCTCAGTCCTTGATCATCTCTTCCAGATTTCTCCTTCTATTTATTCCCTCTGCCCAGAAGCCCCTCCTATCCCTCTCCTGCCTAGCTATTGGCCATTAAGCTCTTTATTAGATTAGTCAGGTGTTTTAGACAGGTAAAGTAACACAGCTTCACAGAGTTAAACAAATGCAACATAAAAGAATGCAACACATCTTTGCATCATTAAACAAATGTTCCACAGCATAAACAAATGCAACACATCTTAAACTAATATTCCACAACAGTTGACCATTTGAGGGTTCTAATATTAAGCACTATCTACTGAAGAAAGGAGTTTCTCAGATAAAGACTGAGAGGTGCACTGATCTCTCTTCTGACATGATGAACTATACTCCGAAACCATCAACTCAGATAAACCCATTCTTAAGTTAATCTTGTCAGGGCATTCTATCACTGAGATGAGACAAATAATCTACTACATTACTGTTGAAAGCAAAGTCCTCTACTCTTGTTTTCTATTATTCAAGATAACTCAGAAACTAGCGTGTGTCTGCAAATCCACTTGTGAGTATAGTTATAGTAGAGCAGAGTGAAGTGAAAGCCGCACCACTGAGTTCCAGGTCCTTCTGTTAGACAAACTTCCTCTTGCCTCAGCCAGGTTAGTGTGCACAGCTCCTGTGGGCACTGCTAGTCACTGATAGAAACACTAACTGAATATGTTTTTTATTCCCCACAAATTAAAGGAAGGCACGCATGGTCTTCCAAAAAAATGATTTCTGCCCTAATTACACTGTGCATAACTCTTAACTGAGAAAATGACAGAAGACTTAAGATTGGAACTCTTTCCTTGTTAAAACAGTCAAAGAAAAGGTAAATTTAGGAATTATCACCAGTAAACCAATAACCAACTGTGAATTTGATCCAGTCTGTTTGTAACTAATTTTTAACAGTTTATTGATAAATTCTATGCTGCTCACACCTCCTATTTGACTGTGGTAAGAAAGGCTGCTGTAATGAAAACAGCAGTAGCAGCTGTACTGCATAAAGCCCATGCTTTCCACTCATTAACATGAAAAGAGGCTCATGTGCTGTATCATGGAATTCCAACAAGACTGAGAGTTATAATGAAGCCAATAATGAAAGGAAATAGATGCATATGTATTTCATTTGGACAGAAAAGTAATCAAATTAAGAGAAAAATTAATATACAAATAAATACTATGAAAGGTGAGCATGAATCTCATTAACAATAAACAGTATACTGTCTATACTTAAATCACAAAGGTTTGCTAATGTTTCTGGCACAATACAATGAAGAGTCAAAGTTACATGACTTGATTAAAGTTAAATGAAAAGAACATTTAGAGCAACATCCCTAGAATTAACATCAATTCTAGAATGATAAAAATCATCAAGATTCTGTAACTATGCCCAACACTAAAGTGGTCGGATTCATTTGGGCACTACCCAAACATACTAACAATATTATATTTAGTCAGAATCAGAATTATCAGATGTATTATTGCTAATGGTGGGGAAAGTTCTCAGGCCTTGCTTTCTCGCACTCCTAAGTTGGCACAAATGTTCTTTCATTTCTGGAGAAATATGGCAGATTCTTCCTTCTATGCCAGGCACTGCAATGACTCCAGATGGTTCATCCGATTCTTCCTCAAAGGCTAGAAATGCATTAGAACCAGTTAAACTATGAATGGTCTCCAAAATAAATATTCTAAAGTCAGAACTAAAACTTTGTTAGAATATATTAATTGAAATTTAAAATCAATGATGAAATTTTAATCAGAATTTCTTCATCTTCACAATCAACTCTTCAACCATGAGAAAAACTTCTTTAAACATATTATGAAGTGTATAGATTATCAAAAATGCATCGATTAATTCTGGCTTTAAGATATTATATACCTAAACAAACAATAAATGTTTAAGGAAATAGATATGCTCTCTTTGATTTAAACACAATCTGATTATGCACATATAGAAACATTACATGATACAGCATACAATTTTTCTGTGTCAATTTTTTAGAATTTTTAAAGTATTGCTATATATTATCCCAAGAGAATATTTGATTATTATATATTTTATTTTTTTGAGAATTTTACACATGAGTCTAAAATTTGCATGTTTACATCATGTCTAGTCTTTCCCCCTTGCAGCTCCTCCATCCCCACCATTCCCTCTCAAACTCATGATACTTCAGTTACTGTTGTGTGTGTGTGCAGAAGCAGAGCCCGCTGAGTCCATATCGTGGTGATCATATGTGAAGTTGTCATTTGTTTTCCATCTTAATGTTTGAAAAAAATTAGAAAAAAAGCATAATCAGGGCATTGAAAAATTGTACTTTCTTGTGTTAAAAAGGAAAGATAGTTCAATTTCTTCCAAAAGGTATAATTATAGCTTTCAGAATTTTGGATA
Source organism: Bramus lutescens (assembly GCA_001685075.1). Classification (NCBI taxonomy): domain Eukaryota; kingdom Metazoa; phylum Chordata; class Mammalia; order Rodentia; family Cricetidae; genus Bramus; species Bramus lutescens. The sequence goes on from LOEQ01001365.1 coordinate 290,888, forward strand.
TATTTAGGAATATAATTATTTATCAAAGAATCAGCCAATTATAAAACTAATTATAATTTGATCAGAGTTGGTCTTGGATTGTTGCTAAAGTAACGTTATAAAAATAATCAAATTCTAAACTCAATAAGTGGAGATCTATATGCCAAGGCATGCTGTTTATCAGGTGGGAAAAGACCAAGTGTTTAATTGGGCAGAAGTAAACTAATTTGACAGGTTATAATTTTCATCTAGATTAGACGATAAATTTTGTAGAAGCTGTTGAAGATTGGGAAGAAGAAAAACGTAAAAAGGACACGATTTCCTAGAACATGTCTGTTATCCATAGCTTTGGATGCCTGTGCGTTCCTTGTCACTGAACTCCCTTGTGTCTGCCTTTCATCTTGGAAAACAGAGGTCAATCTTTCGTTCTTCACACTTCCTCAGACGGCAGAATGCCAGCGTCTAAGCACATGAAGCAAAAGCAGACCATTACCTGTCAGTGACGGCGATTTCCTTGTTGTCATGGTCAAACTCATCCAATGGCCTGAAACACACTTCTTCTTTCCTTGCAAATTTTTATCGATTCAAGGTGATTCATGATGACCATAGACAGCGCATGTGCAGTTTCAGTGTCAAACATTCGAGGGCAGCTTTCAAACATGCTGTAACTGTCTTTCCCCAGAAATACCAAAGCGTAATTCAATTTTCCAAGCCAGAAATAATGAATGCACTAAATACATTTTAAATTTACTGCTGTGTTGAAAGTAATTCCTTTTCTATGTACCTAAAGACATTATTTTGTTAAATTTAAATACTGTAAATTTTTGTCCTATTCCGTAGATCTTTAAATGATAGCTTTGACCTTATCGTCCCAGCTATTTTGAGTGGCCGCATAAAATCTCTAAAGAGGGTTGTAAAATAAAGTAAGCTAAGAGAGGCTGTTTAGAATACTATTGTAGAATCTAATCTGAAATTTACTAAAGGGCTCTCATCATGGGCACATACAACCTATTCATCTAACAATGTTCCTTGCCCTGGTACTTCATATCAAATAGTGGGAACCCAATGAATTCATATACAAAGTTCTTAAGACCCAGTCATCTGTGTTTCTTTCTGAATAAAAAAATGATATAAATGTTTAAAATATATCTAAAATAGAAATGTTAATTGTTTTAGGAATGTTTATCACTAAAGTTGAATTTAGAAATCCATTAACAGCACTTTGGGCTACACATTTTTGGCAACATTTGCCTGGCATTTAGGGAAGAGAATTGGTATGCATGGATTTTCAATAGCCTGTATCTTTAAATCTGATATTACAAAACAATGAAATGGTGCTTGTATACCATGGGATAAAACTAATTCAATTCATGATTCATAAAAAAATGGAAACATTATTTTCTGAGGGTCTGAAACCATCAAAAGAAACTCAAATATATGTGGGCATGAGCAAGTGTATAACATCAGTGAATTTGCTTAAAGTGTTTCAAAAGAAACAATCTCACATTTGCAATGTACTCCTTAATGGCCAGAAGATAGACTTTTTCTTTTCTCAAGTACTGTCCTTGAACTTTCACGGTGTCTCTTATGACTCAGTGTCCTGGTTCTGCATCTGGGTCAAACCCAAATTCTATCCCATAAACTTGAGGAAATCTGTAATGTAAAAACATATTCCAGATAATTCTTCAAAGACCTAATTATGAGCGAGAACATATTAGAATTGAAGTGAGCATATCTCTTTATGCTACTTGATAGGCAAGGTGCACACAAGTTGTCATGTGACCTTTGGTTTCAAAAGTCAATCAATGAAAGCAACTCTGAGTAATTCTTTCCTTATTTTTTTATGCAAAGAGAAACTTAAAGAATTTCTAGTCTCCTACAAATTAACTACTGTGAGATCATTGTCTTAATTTCTATCCTCAGTTACTGAAAGATACAGTGATAAAAGAGACAATATATATGGATCTCTAAAATATTAACTACAGCCCCTTATAAACATTAGAAATGCCTGGCTCCTATTAACATGTACTCTCATGTTAAGAAATTACCCGCTGGGCTTGGTAACAGACCTGCAACTCTGGCTACTTGAGAGACTATGAGGCTCACGATTCGGCATGGATTACAAAGTAAGTCTAAGGTCATCCTGGGCAACTTGGTGAGAATAAAGATGGGGTGATGACTGGGGCTATAACTCAGTGTTAAATCTTAAACAGATGAGGCTAACAAGACTTTTCTAATACAAATCGTGCCATTGGGAAGACTGTGATCTATTATGTATCATCCTTTGGGCTAAGATCAAGTGAAGAATATTGTCCTTCGGTTTACAAAATGGTTATAAGTCGGAACCATGATTCACCCAGAAGATAATTAAAAAAAAAAAAGGCGAGCACTGGCTGTGAGAGCATTTTTCTAAGGAAACAAGATGCTGAGGGAAGCAAAGCCCCTGCCCCAAGTGTAAACCTAAGCCATCTTTTGCCACTTTTTTTCTGTAGCTGTCCCCACTGCTCCCTTCTGCCTTCTGGTAACCTGGAGGTAACAAAGGTGACATTCAGTCCTCCTGCCTGCCCTGGCCTACACCTGCTTTCCTTCTCTCCACCACCTGGCCTGTTGGGGTATACCAACCTGTACCAGGTTCTAGGCTTCCATCAGTTCAAATATAATAAAACACAATGGATGAGCACAATTAATACTTAATATTGCCTTGCTTGAATGAGAATTATGGTTAGATAGAAATCCCCTAATATTCTTTCTTCTGTGCTGTGGTGTGGTGGGGAATAGCTAAACAAAGCATCAGATTATTAAACAATAAAAATTAAAGTTATAAACCTGCCATGTCAAAATTTTTACTGTTGTTCTGAATTTTTCAACCACAGTATTTTAAAATGTTATAGAGTAAAACATGATTATAGATCTTTTGTTTTCAGTTAAAGAAACTTTTGGTTGAAAAACAGAAACCTTAGGCTTCCATCATGTTTCTAAATGACTAATATAATCTTACTGCCACCTACATACACAGCTCACCAAACCACAAAATGCCCTGAATACAGAAAAACAACACACAAGAAAAAATGAGAAGAAAAACAAAAGCCACATAGTTTCGTGGGCAGAAAAGAAAAGATAAATTGATTTTCATAAGATCAGAGACATATGAGTAAAGTGAGTAGTAGATTTAAAAAGAGCAATGTTTAAATGAAAACCGCATAGTGTTGGCCACAGCAGATGACTTTATAGTAAATGATGGCGACACATGATGGCAAGGTTTGGTTAAATAGATGCCAATGATGAAAAGAATACAGATTTGATAAGAGATCAAAGAATTAGAAAGGAAGTCAAAAATTCTTTTCCACCAATTTAAGGGGCAAGAAGAGGCAAGAAAGAAAACAGAAAGGAAAAGAGGAAAAAGGAAGGGGAAGAAACAAAGGAAGGGAAGGAGGGAGGAAGGTAGAGTGAGAAAGTCTGTACCACCTATGGTTCACCGGAGATGTCTACACAATCACAGTTTGCAAGCCACAGGAAGAACATCCTATTATAGGTCAGATATAAGTACACTACATCCCATCAGTTCCAGGAACTCATTTACTTCTGGGCAGGATGGATGGAACAAGACATGAGGCTTCTGAAAAGCAAACCATTGTATATGGATTCCAGGAAAGGATCAGAATTTGAGCTCTCACTAAACCGATAGACATTTACTAGTTTTTTTCAAGTCCAGCATCTGCTATCATAACAGATGTAGGAAGGAGCATATAAGCAGAAAACTTCAAAAGTCCTTTTTCTGGGTGTCAGGAAAGGAAATGTAACCACAGAAACTCAAAGAAGGGGCTTATTCCCAACACTCAGCCCAGTGCATATGGTGGTGGTGATGGGCACCCGAAGAACCAACACTGAAAGAGAGTTCAATTACTTGGTGTGTCTGATTGCCAGCTCTTGCCTGACCCTCAACACAGGGTACTTCAACAAGACCATAGGGGTCCGTGATAACTAAAACCCTGCTTTGCATCAAGATGACCAGAAAGATGATCCCCGAGTACACGGAAAGCTTGAAAGAAACTGACTGTTAAAGCTCAAGAAAGCAAACCCATAATGCCACCTATGAACTTTGCTCTCCTTTGCCTATAGTTAGCATGAGAATTACTCTGAAAATTGAACAGATAACCCTCAGGCAGAGTCAACAACTGGTTGCCATATAGCACCAAGGAGGAAATATGCAAAGAGATACAAGACTACAAACACCCCCAACGTCTAACCCACAACCCACATGGTAGGGCTGGAACCAGCAGGAGGCTAAGCAGGTTACTCCCTACTGAGGCAACATGGTTAACACTCACCAGGGAGCTAAAGCAAGATTAGAGTTTCGCAAAATAATATTCAAAATATCCAGAAGAAAAAAATCAGAAACACACCAAAGCGGGGGTAGGGGGTAATGCTAAGATGACAAAAATAATAAAACTTTTAAAAATATGAAACAGCCATTAAAAAATAGCAGTAAAGAAGTAAGATCATTCTGGAATCCAGTGGAATAGTAGGAAGTGCCTGCAATGAAACAATATAAAGGAGAATAAGGAATGGAGGAGGTGGCTCAGGCCACATACCATTGAAGACCAGAATTCTATCCCCAGAACCTCTGAATCCATGTGAAAAAAAAATCAGGCAGAGCAGCAGGTCTGTAATGCCAACATTGGGCAGATAAGATAAATAGTTCCCTAAAGTTCACTGACTAACCAATGAGGGACCCCGCCTCAAGAAATGAGATGGAGAATAACCAAGGAAGACATCCAGCATTGACATATGGCCTGTGTACTTGTGCACATGTTCAAAATGCACACACACACACACACACACACACAACCTTAGGGAGGATGTTTCTTAATTTTTACTTGAAAATAGAAGTAAAATTCATTGGATAGCCTCAGTAGCAGAATGTGGATTACATGTTGAAAAGAAAGGTCATGAACTAGAAAAAATATATATTAATAAAATTTTTTCATCATTATATCAGAGAGAAAAAATAAAATATAACAATAAACTGAGTTTCAGAGACCTATGAAACTAGAAACCAGGTCAAACTATGTCATCTAAATCTCAGAAAAGGGAAAGAATGATATACTATCAAATAAAACATAAAGAAACAGTGAAAGAAAGTCTCACAATTCAATGGAAGGCATAAACAAATCTGACCAAAAGCACACACACAAAAGAACAAAATCTGAGAAACACAGAGCTAGACACATTAGAAACACACCACTGAATAGAAAACACAAGAAATAACCAGAGCAAAACAATGCTTCGTGAATAAACGAAAAGTAATGTGAAAGACTGAAAATGCCCATCATGAATTTTGGACTCAAAAAGGTGGCAGAGAAATGACTCAGAAAGCTAAAGGAAAAGGCCCATCCCACGAATTCCATGTGCTACTAAAATATCCTCTTGAAATAAAAGTTAGATAATTCTTTGCCAGCAGAAATGCTTTCAAAAGGTTTTGGCAGAATTTATCCAGACCAAAGGAAATATACCAAAAATTAAACTTGGAAAATCAGAAATGAAAAGAAAGCAATAGAAACAGAAAATACCTGGAAAAATAGACAATTCTCTTATTACTCTTTAATGTTTGAATGTAACGTTTAAACTGTTATATGCAATTTATAACACCGGTAGATGTGAGATACAGGACAACTACATCATAAAGGGAATAGAAAGGCATTGAGCACTACATAGAGATGAGTCTTTACATTCCATTTAACGTGACAAGTAGCTCTGTGGTTAAGTTTTTCCAGAGGACATAAGTTCAGTTTCCACCACCCACATAGGTGCCAACAACTGTCTGCAATGCCAGTTCCGGATGTTCTAACTCCCTCTTCTGGCCTCTGTGGGCACTGAATACATATAGTGCACAGACATAAACACCATTATACATAAAACATCTAAATAGTTTTTGGAATGCCATCTGTGGTAAGTGAAATTACATATAGTTTCAAAATCTGTACATCAAAATTTTGCACTAAACATTTGTTGAGCAATTCAGAAAGAGGAAAAAATTATTTACAAAAATAGAGACAACAGAATTGAACAAAAACAATCTATAACTTTTGGATCCCTTCACCTTATATAATAAAATACCGAACTAGTCAATATGGCACAACATTGATTATATAAGTACCTAACAACAAAGCTTTAAATACATCAACCAAAACCTAACCAGAGAGAAAACAAAAGGCTCAACTCACTGAAGGATTCAATGTTCTTTACTAAATATTACAGTTGATAGAAAAGTTGCAAGGATTTCAAAGAACAGGAACAAAATCACCAACAATAAAAAAGAATATATTGGTATAAAAGTATATATTGAAATTTAACCACATCATAAACCAATATTCCAATATTAAAGAATATAAATCCTACAAAATAATATTTCTGAGCAGAAACTAGAAACCAACAGCAAATGTAACTAGGAAATCATGGAAACTAAAATATCTATTTATAAATAACCCACAGATAAAGAAGAAAATCTCAAAAAATTAAGTGCTCTCAACTAAACAAGGATAAGAACATGACACATTAAAAATCTGTGTGATGCCACTAAAGTAGAGCTTATAGAGAAATTTGTAACACTGAATATATTAGAAAAGAATGATCTCAAATATTCAACTGAATATTCTATCACAAGAACAGCAGAAAAGGGGTGCTTAAGCTGAGGTGACAGAGCAAGGGCATTCTGGGCAGGCAGCACAGACTGTTGGGGACACAGGCATGAGACAGCCTTGCAACAGGAGTTAAAAGACGGGTTTCTTAATAAGTGAGACAGCAGTACAGTTCACATATGACAGGTGGCTTGAGTCTGAAAAGGCAACGCTGAGCCAGTTTGAGAATATGCCTCCAAAGTACTTGAGATCAGTTACTGTAGGCTAAAGGGAACTGTTATGTAATTTGAAGCAGAAGCATTACATGAACTATTTATATTTTAGAAAAACAACTGGTGCAGATACGTGAAGAATATTGTCCTATGGATGGTCTGTTGGAGATAGACACAAGAGACGTTTCTAAGGAATAATCAGCTGATCAAGTTTCAGATGGAAGCTGATTAGTTTGTATGCAGAGGTAGTGTCAAAAATTTCATTTAAATTAGATGCAAAGGTATTCTCAAATATCTTTACATTGCACTGAGGAAAAAAATACTGATATTTGGGACTAATTAAACCACTTCCCTAATTATTTATCAGGCTCAGCAGACTGACTAGAATTGCTCATTTTCCATGCCTACCTGCTCACATTGATTTCATGTCCTGGGCCTAATACATACATACATACATACATACATACATACATACATACATACATACATACATACATACATACATACATACATATATACATATATATACTTCTAATTATTTCCCTGAAAAATCATATTTCTACCTCTGATTCCATTTATAAGCAGGCAAAACATCATTGTCTCATCACTGAACTTGCACACACTCAGACAAGGCTTTGTCACACTGTCCTGGTTTGTTTTCTGTTAACTCAGCACAAGTTACATACAGTTAATTGGGATCGAGAACCTCAGTGGAGAAAATGCCCCCACCACATTGGTCTGTGAGCAGGTCTGTAGGGCATTTTCTTGGTTGATGGTTGCTGTGGCAGAGTCTACCTTACTGTGAAGAGTAACACTCCTGGGCTAGTGGTCATGGGTGCTATAGAAGGCAGGCTAAGGGAGCCAAGAGGAGCAAGCCAGTAGTATCCCTCCATAGCTCACTCTCTGGTTCCTGCAGAGAGTTCCTGCCCTGTCTTCCCTCAGTGATGGAAGGCTGCAAGATGGATGAACTCTTTTCTCTCCAAGTTGCTTTTGGTGATGGTGTTTTATTATGGCGCTAGAAACTCTAAGACACATATCAATTATAAGGATCATGGAAGAGTTGATGACAAATTTGGGGATAAAATAAACTGCCTTGGACTGAGAAAGGAACTACTGGAAAAGGCCCTTGTTAGGATAAAGGAAGGTAAGTAAGAAGTGGTGTATGTCTGTTTTCTAATAATGCTAATAATCCTGTCTTATTAATATGACTCAACTTGGAATTTTATTTTTGTCTCAATAAATCAAACTGTAATATTTATTTTATGTACTATATGTTTTAAAGCAAATGCACTTTGTAGAATATGGAAATTTAATGTGTGCCAATGGATAGTAAGCACACCTAACTCTCACCATTTTTAAAGAATATAACATAATTAACTGTAATGATCATGCTGGATAATAAATCTCTGGAATAATTCCTCCTACCAACTGTAATTTTATATCCTTGGAGCATTATTTCTGCACTCCAGCTCTGGTGATCTCCATTCTCCTCTCTATATAAAATAAGCTTTTGGGGCTCAATTTGAAAGATCATGTGGCACTTGTCTTCTTGTCCCTGGTGTATTTAACTTAGATGGTATCCCCAGGTTCACTCATGGTCTCACAAACAGTAGGGTACTTCCATTTGTCGGGCCTGACAGCATTCCACTGTGAGTACATGACTATCCACCCACCCTTGTTACCGCAATCTTTATCGCTCTAGGTCGGGTGGCAGTGCGTGCGGGTGCACATATGTTCCATTAGCATACTGAACTAATTGCTTTGCCCATATACTTAGAGATGGCACTATTGAACTGTAGGCTAAGTCTAATTCCTATGGAATTAGGAATCTCTGTGCTCTTCTCCATATTGGCTGACCTAGTTTATATCCCTGTGCATAGTTCATAAAGATTCCCCTTTCTCTGCATCTCTATGAGCTCTTATAATTACAGAAGAGCTAAGGGAATGGTAAACTATCCCATGTTGTTGGACTGGAATATATAAAAGAGTTAAAATGTCAATACTAACCGAATTGGTGTATAGATTTCAGCTCAGTCCACACAAAAGTCCTGCCTTTCTACAGGACATTTAACCTGCATTAATAAATTATTAAATTAATTAACTTAATCTAAAATTCACTTTTAACTCTAAGGACCCCATATAGCCAAAGCAATTCTTAAAGAAATTGACTAAGTTGTTTTAAAGGTTCCTACAAAGGTGGAGCATTTGACATGGTATGGACAGATATACACAGCTCAATAGAACTTGAGTGAACAGCTTTAATAAGCCTTTACACTTTGAGGTAAGAGCCAGGGCAACCCAGTGGAAGAAAAAAGTTCTTTTGTTTTGTTTTGTTTTGTTTTTTTACAATAAGTTTTCTCAAACAACAGAATATTTAAAAAAGTTGGACTGCCATCATATTCCATACACAAAAATTAATTCAAACTAGATCAGGGCATAAAGATAAACCAGAAATTATGTAACTCTTGAAATAAACCAATATAAATTTCGATGACAGCGTATTAAACACTGACTGGCTTCAGCTTCACAAAAATGATAATGAGATAATGAAAGCGCAAGTAAAAAGAAAAAGAGTAGATTATTTCAATAGTTAAAACTCATTCTTCCCCGGGCAGTGGTAGCACATGGCTTTACTCCCAGCACTTGGAAGGCAGAGGCAGGCAGATCTCTAAGTTCGAGGCCAGCCTGGTCTACAAGAGCTAGTTCCAGGACAGGCCCCAAAGCT
>LOEQ01001366.1:73738-84373 GCA_001685075.1 Bramus lutescens
ACAGGAGGGAAAGGCCTGCGTGGAACTCAGGACAGGAGGGAAAGGCCTGCGTGGAACTCAGCACAGGAGGGAAAGGCCTGCATTCTCCAGCTTGCCAGAAACCTGGAGAAATGATGCTGGAATCCCAGGACTGTGTGGAAGCCACCAGAACTGCTCAAAAGAACAGGGGAAGCTAAGGTCACTAGTGAACAATGGTTCACTCCCAGAAGGAAGGTCCCAACCCACAGTGGGAATAGCTGAGAACGGGTCTGAAACCCAGCATGTTGCCAAAGGCAACAGAAGCCACAGTTAGAAAGTTCATAGGAACAACAGTGGTAGTGTTGAAAAAGTATCTTTTTTGAGAAACTGTGAAAAGTAGAATAATTGTTCCTGATAATAAATAGAAGAACCGGGAGACATTTGACTGTAAGAGCAACACATCAGGCCATTTGAGAAGGCCACTCCAGTAATTGCAGTACTCCAGAAGCCAGGGCAGAAAGATAACCAGTTCTAGGCCAGTGGGACTATACAGTGTGTTCCAGGTTAGCCTGGACTGCAGTGTGAAACTCTCTCAATACATACACACATATATAGACACACATATATACATATATACACATTTTATATATATATATATGTGTTGCCACAGGCAACAGAATATATGTGTATATACATTGTATGTGTATGTGTGTATGTATATATATATGTATATACACATACACACACACACATATATATACATAGACCTGAAAGAGAAAGAAAGGAAAGGGGCGGGAAGGGTGGGAAGAAGGCTGGTGTGATGGAACACATCTGTAATCCCAGAACTTGGACGCAGGTAGATCAGGAACTCAAGAAAGTCTTTACTACATAGAGAATTCAAGGCCACTCTAAAAGAACAGAAAGCCAGGTCAGATTCCAGAGAATGGCAACTCGTAATAACAGAAGATGGCGCCCTTGAGCTGGAAGAAAAAAAAACACTAGGAAAACCATGGAACCCTTCCCCATTGTCTTCCAAAAACAGCATTAACATAGTAAAAGTTGACTTGGGAAGAGCACACCAATTTTTATCCAATGCCAAGTGGTCAGCCCTAAAAACATATATGAATAACATTATTGTCACGATCTTGAAGATAGATTCATGTAGTTAGTATAACAAAAGTTGTATTTGATTATGCTGAGGGGCGTCACACAAGGTTCACACTCTACATTCCTATAGTCTCTGTCCCCTAGGATGCTCGCCTATGTGACTGACAATCTTAGCTGGAGGTCAGGTCCAGCCTCTAAGAGAAATCTCTGATTTGAGGGTCAAAAGACATTTTATACTATGCTCATTATAGTTATTCAGGCTGAGCAGGTTGTATTATGTATTTAGGAATGTGTGTGTGTGTGTGTGAATGTATGTACACACACATACACACAAAACAACTAAAGGAAAAAGGGGCCATAAATTTGAAAGGGGGAGGGTTTGTGGGAGGGTTTGGAGGGAAAAAAGAGAAGAAAGAAATGATGTAATTGTAATCTCAAAAAATATTAAAAAGAAAAAAGTTGGTTCAGAAAAATCTGATATATTAAACTATGATAACAATAAAAATTTTAATATCTAAAATTACAATAAGAGCTGGGTAATGGTGGTGCACGCCTTTAATCCCAGCACTCAGGAAGCAGAGGCAGGCATATCTCTGTGAGTTCGAGGCCAGCCTGGTCTACAAGAGCTAGTTTCCAGGACAGGCTCCAAAGCTTCAGAAAAACTCTGTCTCGAAAAACCAAAAAATAAAAAAATTAAAAACTAAAATTACACACACACACACACACATATACACACACAAAGAACCACAGTAAGTTTTTGTTTTTTGTTTTTATTTGTGTTTTTCCAAGACAGTCTCATTATGTAGCTTGGAACACTACGTAGACCAGGCTGGCCTCAAACCCACAGAGATCCACCTGCTTCTGCCTCCCGAGTGCTGGGATTAAGGATGTGCCACTACACCCAGACAGAACCATACGTGTTATGGAAGCGTGATAATTCGTGTTCCAAATCAACGAATGCAATCAAATGACAAGGTGCACAAGCACGGGCTGTTGTGTCCCCAGCTGCCTTCAGGGCTAAAGTGCGCACTGCTGACAATGTTAGTCTTTCTCTGGGAATTTCCTTTAGACAAAGGGAACCCTCCACCAAGGTCACCCCTTTTCCTCATGGCAGCAGTGACTTCCCATGCAGGGTATGAAGTTCTCATCTGCAGGTTGAAGTCTCTGAAAGGCCAGTCTGTTTCAGAGTTCATGAGTGTACCCGGTAGTCACTCCCATGCTCTCAGCTCTTGGGAGCAGGAAGATCACAGTCATCACCAGCAACATGGGCAGTGTGGAGCCGGCTAGGGGACCATGTGACCATGTCGAAAGTCAACTACAGCAACCAAAAGAGATGTTGTTCAAACCCTTCCTTATGGGATCAGCTGAGACCATCAAGGCCACTGGATCGGGCACCTGCCTTCCACTAGCCTGAGAACTGTTACTTGGAAATTTTTGCATTACCAAAGCCATTATCAAAACTTAAATGATATAAAATTTAACTTTGCTGAAACCACAGCTTACATTGTGGCCCAGACTGATCTAGAACTCACAATACAAGCAAGGCTCACAAGGAACTCAGACTCTTGCTTCCGCAGCTCAGATGGGCTCACACTCCACCACGCCCAGACATAAAGTCAAATTTAAATAAATTATATTCAAAGCTAAAGGAACAAACACTCAGCAGTTACCTTTCCTTCTTACTGTACAGTCTGCTGTTATCTGTGTTCCAGGGCAAGTATTCAGTACTGAAAGCAGTCAAAGGCTACACACAGATCAAAGTTTTTGTCCTCCAGAGAGCTGCTTGTTAAACGTTAACCAGCTGCTGCCTCTGTCCAGTTCCTCCTCTCACAAGGGCATGCTCAGCAAGCTCCCGGCACACACCCTTGTCTCAAAGTCAGTGTCTCTGGGAAAGTGACCCAAATCAACAAAAACGGGTATCTAGGGGAAACCCCTGTGATAAATCTAAGTAAGAAACGGGACAGATAGAGACTAAGCCCCTCCCCTCCTCTCAGAGAGATCCCACCTAGGGTTAAGGACAGCAGAAGCGCTCTTCTGCTAAGCCATAATCTCCACCCCAAGTCAGCAGTTCAAAAACTCGGAAACAATACAGGGGACCTGGCGCGCCTGCAGCTTTCTCAGAGGGGTTTGGCCCCCAGGACGCACATGGCGTTCGTGGACTGTGGACACTTCAGCCTCTGCCAGCATCTGCACTCATGTGCACAGGCACACACGCTTACACATGGTTAAGTATAATAAAAATAATTCTTAAAAATTTGAAACCAGGGGCTGGAGAGATGGCTCAGCAGTTAAGAGCATTGCCTGCTCTTCCAAAGGTCCTGAGTTCAATTCCCAGCAACCACATGGTGGCTCACAACCATCGGTAATGAGGTCTGGTGCCTTCTTCTGGCCTTCAGGCATACACGAAGAAAGAATATTGTATACATAATAAATAAATATTTAAGAGTATGAATTTAAAAAAATTTGAAACCAGACAAAACAGATTAAATGTACAAATTTGGTGCCTAACAGAAGAAATCCAAAATAATGAAATAAAACTAATATTTATAACTATAAATCAAATTCAGTCACACTTCTGTGGAGGGAAGAAGACTTGAATTTGTCCCAGAGGGGACCCAGCAGTCTGGCTAAACAGTGAGTGGGGAAGGGCACTTGCAGCCAAGCCTGAGGACCTGAGTTCCATCCCCAACACCCACGTGGTGGGAGAGAACCAACTCCCACAAATTGTCCTCTGACTACTACAGTCTTGCAGTGGCACATAGGAGTACACATACACACACACAATACATACACAAATGCAATTATTTTTCTGGACAAGGTTTCTCTGTGTAGCCCTGACTGTCCTGGAACTCACTCTGTAGACCAGGCTGCCTCAAACTAACAAAGATCCACCTGCCACGGCCTCCTGAGTGCTGGGATTAAAGGCATGCGCTACGACTGCTGGACCACAAATGTAATTTTTTAAAAGAAGGAGCATATCAAGCTGAGGCTACCGCTTGGTGATAGAGCATACCTCCACATATGAAATAAATGCAATAATAAATAAAGGCCTGGCACTGGAGAGACCTGGGTTCTATTTCCAGCACCCACATGGCAGTAATCTGTAACTGCATTCCTAAGAGATCTGATGCCTTCTTCTGGCCTTATGGGAACTGCATGTACACAGGGCACAGACATCCATGAAGGCAAAACAACCATATGTACAATAAAATAATAAAATGGCACACAAAACAAAAACAACAGCAGCTAAATCTTCAGCTAAAGGACAGTCTCTCCATATACTAAGGACAGAAACATGGAGACATGAAGAATTTGAGCAGATCTTGCTTAAATCCCCCAGCAGACCCATTAGATCGTCTCCTTTGTCCTACACTCACACCTCCTCATGACTGTCCACACTGCATCTAGCTAAGCAGGGAGGACACAGGTCCCTCTGAGTCTCGGATGTACAGACTGCTTCTCTCTGTTAGTCTGTTCAGGGTGCTCAGCAAGAGTTGTACCAGGTGGAGAGGAAGCCCCCACGGCAGTATATACATTTTGCGTGCTCTGACAACTGAACGTAACTACACAAACACTAAGAGGAGAGGATAAGAACTGGCTCACCGGTTGTCTCCTAGGTAGAAAGTGAGGATAAGGGATGGTGATGCTTAGAGTCAACAAATGGTATTTAAGCCTAAACAAACTCAAGACAGATGATGATAATATTAACAGAAATGAATGGCAGAAGACACAGAGAGGAACAGGAGCTTTCAAGTTCTTTCATTGTTATTTTAAGTAGGGAATTGATGGTCATGTGAGAAAAAGAGGCCTTGGGGTGTTGTTACTTGAACACTGGTCAAAGGAAATCATTACAACCAGTGCACGAATTTCCATAAATATTGAGTGAAACGGGGCTGGGAACATATGGAGGGGCTGAACACTCAGAAAGCATGTGCAATTTCTCAGCACTCACAGAGGGAAAACAAGAGGAACATACACAGAGAGAACAAAGGAAATATAACAGTTTTCAGAAAGGCTATGCATCTTGTTTCATGGTACAGATCTAACATAATGGAAACAGAGCATAAAGGTTATGTTATGCTAATTTACATTAGCAGGCTTAAATAGCCTTAGTTAAAGTGGCTTACAAGGAGGCTGGAGAGATGACTTGGTGGTTAAGAGAGCTTGCTGCTCTTGCAGACGATTAGAGTTCAGTTCCTGACACCTATGGCAGGCAGCTTAAAACCACCTGTAACTCGAGCTCCAGGAGATCTGATGCCTTTGGTCTCCTCAGGCAGCTGCACTCACACATGCTCACATGAGGCACACACCTGTGTATAATTAAAAATAATAATAAAAAAATAGCATATGCCTTTAGTCTCCACACTCAGGAGGCAGAGGCAAGCAGATCTCTGTGAGTTTGAAGTCAGCCTGATCTACATGGTGAGTTACAGGACAGCCACGACTACATAGTGAGACCCTGTCTCAAAAAAAAAGTCAAATAAAAATTTAAAGGTTGACTCGCATTGTAAAACCCAACTCCTTGTTATATATGAGAAACTAAAAGAAAGAGCAAAGAACCAGCAGAGGTGACATACTGAAAGGCCAAGACCTGAGAGGCACAAGTAAGAGGCTAGCCTGGGGTATACAGTAAGAGGCTAGCCTGGGGTATACAGTAAGAGGAGGGATTGTGCAAAAACTAAGATCTGATGGGCAAATGTGTATTCTGAGAAGCAGAGTTCTAATCCTAATGTCAGACAAAGTGGAATTAAGAAGAAAGCCTTGAAGGAGACAGATACTTTGTACTGTGGTGCTGAATGCTACACTTACAATGTGGATAAAATAGCTATAAATATCCAAGCAACAAACAGCAACCTGAAGACAGAAACGATAGGAAGTGGAAAAACAGAATGATGGCTTTAACACATACCTCCCAGTCTAAGTTCAAAGAAATAGTTAACAACAAAAATCTTAAAACCAGGAAAGTTAGGAGAGGCACCCTATTTACTTGCAAGCTGGAGAAAAGCTTTATAAATTCCTAAGTACAAAATGTCACATGACGATGAATCATCTAACTTGCTGCTTCAAGACTCACTTGGAGAGTTCAGAGGCTTAAAACAGCCCAAACCACCAGCTCCCAGCCTCTGTGGCAGGAGCTAGGAAAATCAATGGCAGCATCCCTGGCTGGTTCTGGCTCAGACTCTCTCGTTAAGGTCCATCTAAGATGTGGCTAGAGATGGGCATGGGAGCACATACCTATAATTCCAGAGCTCAGGAAGCAGAGGCAGGTGGATCTCTGTAAGTTTGAGGCCAGCCTGATCTACATAAGGAGTTCCAGGCCAGCCAGGAATACACAGTGAAACTATGTCTCAATAAGAAAGAAAGAAAGAAAGAAAGAAAGAAAGAAAGAAAGAAAGAAAGAAAGAAAGAAANCATTAGCTCTAGCTTCTTATTGGCTAACTCTTACATCTTAATTTAGCCCATCTCCATTAATCTGTGCCTGGCCACGAGGTCGTGGCCTACCAGCAGAGTTTCAGCACGTCTATCTCTGGCAGCGGCTCCATGGCGTCTTCCTGACTCTGCCTTCTTTCTCTCAGCTATAGGCCAAGCTAGTTTTCTTTATTCATTAACCAATAAAAGCAACACACAGACAGAAGTTTAAATACCCTGTGGGAGTGGTCTTGAGCATCTTTGGGGAGGGGGCATCATTTGGCAGGTTTTCTGAGATGCAGCAAGGGTTTGGGGAGAGATGGGGGAGAGGGCTTGGGGTGGAGCGTTGGCC
Organism: Bramus lutescens; assembly: GCA_001685075.1. NCBI lineage: Eukaryota > Metazoa > Chordata > Mammalia > Rodentia > Cricetidae > Bramus > Bramus lutescens. Next base: position 80,565 of record LOEQ01001366.1, read on the forward strand.
TGAACAGTGGTCATGGTGTCTCTTCATAGCAATGGAAACCCAAACTAAAACAACAGGCATGTGCTACTATGTCTGGCACAAATTACGTTTTATCAGAGATGTATGCCATAAGTAAAAATTTGCATTTTCTATTGAAATAAAGTTGATCTTTGGATAAATAGTGTGCAATCAATGATCAAAACCAAGACCCCTTTCCATCTTGAACCTAGGGCACCTCAGGTGCAGCAGACTCATTGTGCATCTGTGGATGACCTTGAACTCTTGACCCTCCTGCCTCAGACTGTGCGTAGTGAATTACAGGTGTGTACAATCACATCTGGCTTGTGTGGTGCAGGGATCAAAAAACAAAATACACCCCAAAAAATAAACAAGACAAAATATGACGAGAGAGCCCATCCTGCAACCCCAGTACTTGGGAGATGGAGACAGGAAGATCGAGAGTACAAAGCCATCCACAGCCAGGAGCACAAAGAGTGAGTGAAGTTTGGGCCGCAGGAGATCTCATTTCTTTCTTAATCTACATCACATGTGCCTTACTATTTGTATGTACGTGTATGGGTGGTGGGGAGCATGTGCCACAGAACACATTCCAAGGTCAGAGGTCACTAGCTTCAGGGATTGGCTCTTTGCCATGTGGGTCCTAGGAATCAAACTCAGGTTGTTGCGTTTGACAAGATGCATCTTTCTTTATCTGCTGAGCATGTTGCTGGCCCTGAGAGATGCTGCTCCAACAAGCTGGGGAAGACAGTTCAGTCAGCATGGCGCTTGCCTTGCAAGCACAGAAATGTGAGTTTGGTCCCCAGACCCCATATGTTAACAAGCTGGGGGTGCTGGCAGGGGTTTGGAAATCCAGAGCTGCTCACCTCAGTCCAGCCTTCGTGGTGAGCTCCAGGCTAGTGAGAGATCCCATCTCAAGGGGAAACCAAATAAACACAAAAAGGCCTCCACACACACATGTATACATGAGTGCACACACCCCAGAGGGAGATTCTGTTTTAAACAATGAAACAAAAAACATATGGTTAGCCTTTACTTCAAACACCGACTCATAATCCCAGGAGAGCTGCGCCTGGAGCCCTGGCTTGCAATTCTCCCTCATAAAATGAACTGGAGTTCACAGCTATATTCGACTGAGCCACTACACAAAATCCTGAGAGAAAAACAACCAAGCATCCTTAGGTACATCCTTTGAAAAGTATAGTCATAATAAAAAACGCTGCAGTGCTAGGAGATGCCTCGAGCACATCTGGGTTCCCTTGCAGATGAGGACTCCGTGGAGGATTATTCTAGAACCCACTTCCAGAACTCACATTTGGATGACTGACTAGAACAGACATCTGCCTCCCAGAAAGCCCTGACCCCTCAAGGATTTGTCTCAACTTGGGGGCCTGGCTGTGTGTTAACTCCAGCCTGCTGCTTTGGCATGACTCAGTAGTCTTTGTGTTCAGTGGAGCTAGTTCTGGGGTGCTCTTTCAGTATTCATAATGCTTCTGACAAATACAATAACTAAAACTTAATTTTACTCTACTTTTCCCAATTGATTTGCAAAGATAAAATACTTTCGGTACAACTCGGAACACGTGTGATATAAAAGAGTAATGAATGTGCAGTGTAATGTACAGAGCACGTTATTATTTATTTATTCTTGAGACAGTCTCACAATGTACCCCTGGCCATCCTGGAGCTCGCTCTGTAGAGCAGGCTGGCTTCAGACTCATAGAGACCCTCCTGCCTCTGTCTCCCAAGTGCTGGGATTAAAGGTGTAAGTTTTGATGAAAGCATCAAACTACTTAAATTTTTGTTGTTTGTCCTTAGAGATCTTGAGACTGAACCCAGGACCGTATGTTGTGGGGTGTCCACAAGAGGAGCCTGCTTGGACACGGGTTTAAGCCAATAGAAATTCTATTAGCTGGCTGGTGACCCCAAACCTTTCTCGGGGTGAGCCTTTAATAAAGCACAAAAGCCATGTTCTGGGTTGTCATACTGCAGTTAACAAGGACAGTTAGCCAGAAGCAGAACTAGAAAAGCTAAAAGCAAGCTTAGCTAATGCATGAACTGACTGTCTATGGAGAGATATCCTACTCAGCCTAAACATGTGGGAGAGGCTTTGGTCCTGCCTCAGTGAGGTGATGCAACAGACTTAACTGACTTCCCAGGGGAGGCCTTATCCTCGCTGAGTAGCTGATGGGGTTGGTAGGGGGGAAATGGGGGAAGTGGGAGGAAAGGAGGGAGGGGAAACTGGGATTGGTGTGTAAAAAAAAGAGAGAAGGAAGGAAGGAAGGAATAAAAGTTAGTACATTTAGAGACTTTCTCAGAACTATGGACTTTGATGGATTAGATCTTTAATTCTGGCAGGTGGTGCTGTCTATGTGCTAAGTTTTACAGCCTGGATGGTCCATCATGGAGTCAGCTGTGCTAAGGTCTGGGGCCTGTTACTAATGAATGCCCTGCTACTAAGTTGTATCCTCAGAACTGTTTATTTTATTTTATTTTTTGAGACAGGCTGCTCTTGAACTCCCGTTCTTCTTGCCTCAGGTTCAGTGCTGGGGTCACAGGTGCCACCCACCATGCCTGGTGAAATATGTTGTGACAAAATACCCAGCAACTTTAGAAATTTTGTTCATACTTCCAAAGGCTTCAGTCCTTCTTGAGGAGGGAATGGGGGAAGGGGAGTGGCCAGGAAACAGAAAAAGACATTGGGTTCTTTTCTTTCCCTATTTTATTCCACCCCGGCTCCCAGCCTCTGGGCTAAAGCTGCCCACATCATTCTGAGTACAAACGCCAGTGCCAGTCTTTTTGGTAACTCCCTCCTCATCTGCGTGCCCAGAGGCACCTGGCTTTACTATTCCAGGTGTTTCTCAATCCAGATAAGCAAGATTAAACACCACAGAGTATAGTTTTAGTTATCTTGACTGTCTTTGTTTCAGAGTTCCAGATCACAAAACGGCAGTAGTAATAGCAATGACAGCAATGTCAGTTACAATGTGTGTTAATAATTTAATGCTGGCTTAGCTCACTGTAACAATATCCACAGATTACTCCACAGATTACATGCTCTAGTCAAGGTGTTGATAATCTCTGACCTGCAAACCAAATCTCTCCCATGGCCTGTTCTGCGTGATTCATGAGCTAAAATGTGTTTTGTGTTCCTAAATGGCTGTGAGGGAGAGAGGAGGAGTGGTCTAAGACAAAAGAAAACCAGCATTTATGAGGATCAACAGTTCAAAGTTATCCTTGCCAATGGAGAGTCGGAGGACAGCCTGATCCATTCATATCAAATAAGATACACACTACACTGGTGATGTCACAGTCAATAATTAACTCTAAATCTTTTTCTTTTGGGGGATGGGATATGGTAACAGTCTTGGCTGTCCTGGAACTTGCTTTGTAGACCATGCTGGCCTCAAACTCACAGAGATCCACCTGCCTCTGCTCCTGAGTGCTGGGATTAAGGGTGTGCGCCACCACTGCTCCGTTGGAATTTATTTTTATACTAGATAAAGATGGTACTATTTTTCCAAATAAGCAACCAATTCCCCCAACACTTGTTATTGAAAAATTCATAAAGCTATGATCTGAACTATTATATTTACTTTTTAATATTCATTTATTACTTAACGATTATCATGAAGCCAAGCTTTGAACTCCTGATTCTCCCACCTCTACCTCTAAAGTGCTGGGACTAGAGAGGAATACACTACTTAACCCTGCTCAGCTTTGTTTTTTGTTGTTGTTGCTGACTTGTAGTAATGAGGGGAGCGGGCCCTGCTTTTTGTCCAGCCCAGCTCCCGCACGGCTAGCTTATACCC
>LOEQ01001366.1:118322-129727 GCA_001685075.1 Bramus lutescens
CCTTTGGAAGAGCAGGCAATGCTCTTAACTGCTGAGCCATCTCTCCAGCCCTGGGGTGGGGTGGGGGAGAGAATTTTTAAAAAGTAAATGATCAGGTGGTGGTGGTGCACATCTTTAATTCCAGCACCTAGGAGGCAGAAGTGGGCAGGGCTCTGTGAGTTCAAGGCCAACCTGGTCCACTGAGTGAGTTCAGGGCAGCCAGGGCTACACAAAGAAACCCTGAAGAGGATGGCAAGGCAGAGGCATGGAGAGGGAAATGGTGCTGACGGGCTCTGCCTTTGATGCTGAACTATTGATCTAATTAAAGCTTAAAAATAGCGGTGGTGGCGCACACCTTTAATCCCGGCACTCAGGAGGCAGAGGCAGGGGGAATTTCTGAGTTTGAGACTAACCTGGTCTACAGAGTGAGTTCCAGGACTGGCTCCATAGCTACTGAGAAACCCTGTCTCCAAAAACAAAAACCAAACCAAACAAACCTTTTATGTTGAGCTTGGCAAGGTGGTGAACTATGTCTGTAATCTAACACACAGGAGACCACAGAGTAAGAGACCCTTGTGGTTGTTCCTCCCCAGTACACATGGCTCAGTTAGCAAAGTGCTTGCTGCATAAATGTGATGACCCGAGTTTAATCATCAGTGTCCGCATCAAAGCTGGGTGTGGTGGCTTTCGTGTGGCATCCAGTGCTCGGGAGACACAAATCTCCAGACCCTGAGTCCAGCGAGTCCAGCCAGTGCCGCCCATCAGTGAGCTCTAGTCTCTGTAAGAGCCCTTGTCTCAAAACGTAAGACGAGCTGCAGAGAAGGAGGGCCCACTGTGGGCCTCACGATTTTACACAAATCCGCACGCAAACACGCACAAAAAGTACAACTTTTAATTGCATAAGAAACGTATGAAGGTTGATATTTTCATGGACTTAGTCTTTTTGCAATTCTCTGTTACATTTACCACTTCAAAAGGTGGTACCTGTTTAATCTGACTTCTTGGGTTTTTGTTTTAATAATACTGGGAATTGAACATTGGGCCTTTCGAATGCCAGGCGGTCTCTCTCCCCAGAAAGCAACATCCCTAGTCCATAATTTGACTTCTGATGCCATAGGATGCAGCGAAGTGTGGAGCACATTATTTCAGTCCCAGAACTCAGGAGGTGGGGGCGGGAGGATCAGAATAGAAGGTTGTCTTTGGCTACACAGCATGAAGCCAGCCTCGGCTACGTGAGACCCTATCTCAAAAAAAAATATATGAAAGGAAATGTAACACTAATGGATTTTATTTCTTTATTTAAAATATTTACTTATTGAATTATATGTGTGTGTGTGTGGTATGTGTGCTTGTGTGAATTTATGTGTATTGTATACATGCAGGGTCCAGTGAGGGTGCTGGGACTCTAACTTATGTTCTCTGGACAGCAGCTTAGTTCTCTAGCATGGAACGGTCTCTCTGGCCCCCAGATGTTTTAGACAACGTCTTGCTATATAACCTGTACTGATCTAAACTAGTAATCCTCCTGCCTTGTCTTCCAAGTGTTAGGCTTACTGACGTGTGCCACTGTGCCCAGATTATGAGTAATGATAATAGTAATAATAAAAGCTATTATTACTACTATTTTGTCGTTTTTGAAACAGGGTCTCACTATGTAGCCTTAGCTGGCCTGGAACTTACAGCAATCCTGCCTCAGCTTCCTAAGTGTTGAGATTACAGGTTATGGCCTGCTGTTCATACAAATTTTTAAATAAAGATTTACTTTGAATTGTGTGTGTGCAGGTGTGTGTGTGTGTGTGTGTGCTTGAGTGTGTACAGGTGCCAGCGGAGGCAGAAGAGCATGTTGGATGCCCTGAAGCAAGAGTTACAAATGGTTGTGATTCAACCTACGGTGCAGGGACATGAACCTGGGTCCTCTAGATCGGTCAGTGCTCTAACCTCCCTGGTCCCTGTTATGAATTATTTTTAACTAGAGCCTTATGACAGACACAGGTCTTTTGTAGAAATTAGGCTACTGTTTATTGTATGTGACTTAGTAGTATAAAGAGATGTCAGGAGACCTCAAGCTGTGTGCTATTCCTTTTTCCACATTTCTCTCCTTGTATGTTTGGCCACTCTCTGGGCAGATTATCATCTCCACTTTACATGTAGGGAAGGTTGTCATGAGCCTGGTAAACACTGGAGTCAGAGTGGGAACCAGCTGGTGTTTCCGTCATATGGTCCTGCCTCCAGGTAACCGTGGAGAGAGAGTGGTGGTGTGTACCCTGAGGGGAGGGCACCGCAGTTGTCATTGATTACCTGGCAACTTTCAAGCAGTAAATTTATTTTATTTTTGGTGCTGGGATTTAACCCAGGGTTAGGTGATGATCATCATGGGTTTTACTACTGGCCCACCTCCCAGTCCTAAAACCGTAGTTTTTATAGAGTTCATTAAGATATAATTTAGGAAGGTATCTCATCTGTTTGAGTGCCCACTCAGTGGTTTTTCATATACTCAGAGCTGTGCAGCCATCACATGATCAGCTTTCCTTTTTGTCACCTCCCAGAAATCCCATCCATAAGCCATCAGTCCTGTTTCGTGCTTTCCCAGTGAGGAGAGCACTGGTCCATTTCCAGCTCCAGAGACTTAGCCATTTGGACCTTTCCTATTAATGGAATCATACGCCATGTGTTTTTGTGTAAAGCATTTTCCAGAGTCCATCTGTGCTATAGTGTGTATCAGGGCTTCACCCCCTTTCATGACCGTATGCGAGTTCATTGCATGGATATACCGCATTCTGTTTCTAGTGATTACTAGGTGCACATTTGGATTATGTCCACTCTTTGATTATTGTGAATAACGTTGCTATGAACTGTCCTGTATGTGTGCGTAAGTTTTTAATTTGATTGGCCAGTTGATTGATTATTTGATTGATTGATTTATACAGGGTCTCACTATGTAGCCCAGGCTAGCCTCTAGCTCACAACACTGCTATCTCAGCCTCTTGAGTGATGGAATTGCAGGTGTGCACCATCATAACCAGCTTTATCTTTGTTTTATGTTTGTTTGTTTTGTGTTTGGGATTTTTGTTGTTTTTGAGCTAGCAAAAAAAATAGTTTATTGTACACAAGTTACACTTGGCCACAAGTGAGAACAGGACAGAACAAAGGAGCAGCAGGACTGATTTGGTTGTAACAAAGCCAGTCAAGTCTCCCAAGTGGTCTCTGCGAGCAGATGAAGTCCACAGAGGCTTATCCTGACAATAGCACACAGTCCAACAGCTTGTACAGCGTCCCGGCCTTCAGCGTCCCTTGCTTCTGTTCCTTCGGCCTGCGTGGGTGGACAAGCTAGTTTACTTGTGCCTCTGCTCATCTTCTCTTGCGCTTCAGCCTGCGCGTTCGCTTCTTTCTCCACTTCGCTTCTTTCTCCACTTCGCTCTCGTGGCGCAGGAGTTTCAAGGAAGATGGCGCTAAGGCCAACTGCTTTTGTCTTTAACTGACATAATTTTGCGTGTTTGTTAGGTATGGGTGACATGGTAATTTGACATATGTTTACATTATCTTGAATGTTTCTGTATGTGTGTACATGGATTCTCGTGTGTTTGTATGGACACACAAGGGAGCAACGCCGACTCAGTACTGTATTTAATCCTCTGAGGACCGGGTGCTCTTTTCCAAAGTGGATGTCCCGTTGTCCTTCCCACCCACCGTGCACAGCATTCCGGTTGCTTGCCTGTGCACCAGCACTTCCTACCCAGTTCTCACGCACATGACTAGCTCAGCAAGCGCTTGTAAGAATGTTTACCTGTGGCATGATGAAACGCTGTGCTGTTTCCACTTTCTTCTGTTCCTTCTTGTTCCAGCAAACTGACGGGCTGAGGCTTTACCTCAACAAGACAGCTTGCCGGTCTCACTGAACACAGAGCACGCTGGATGTGCTGGGTTCAGTATTCAGCTCTGCAGAAATGAAAACAAGGGCAAAGCATGCCGGTTGTGACTCCTAAAGTTGATTTTGAAACTTGCTAATTGTGCCCTGGAGTTAGAAAAACACTAGACTATTGTAAGTCTCTTCATCTTACACAAGAGGGAGGGCAGGGCTCAGACAGGTGTCTTTCTGGGGTCATTGGGCTAATTAGTGGCAGAGGCAAGATTAGAGCCCACGCCTTTTGTCTTCCTGATTTAATTTTTAAATTGTAATTTTGAGTCTATTCCAGCTATAATGCAGGTTATTCTGACTTTCAGACACACTATAGGTCATGCCCCTGAGTCCTTCCTGATAGCGGCTTGTGCTTCTGTTTTGTGAATCTTTGTGATATCTGGCACCGTGGGCTCATATGGGTTTGGCTCACACAATATGAAAATGCATTTGAGAACTTGAGAACTGGGCCAGAAGAACACTGGTTTAAGGATAACAGCACTCATACTCATGACTGTTGGTATTTAGATGATCAGTTCTTGTGAGCACAGTGTTTGAAGGGCGTTCTTAGGAAAATGTGAGTGGCCAGACAGCACAAGGCACCTCGGTAGGAGCCCTCACGGGGCTCTGTCACTGTGACTCGTCCATGAAGCACATCATCCGCAATTGAACCTGGCAGTGTGCCAGAAGGTCGCAGACCTAATGGCCAAATTGCTTCTTGGTTTAATCTTGCAGTGCTGGGGATTGAGCACAGGGCCTTCAGTACTAGGCAGGCACTCACACCCCTGGGCTATAGCCCCAGTACCTAAGGTTTGGTTGTTAACCCTTTCAGAACTGGAGACTGCTGCTTGCCTGGCTCCTCAAAGCTCCTCAAAGCTGGCAGGAAGGGTTGTCTGTCCTTTCACTTTTCCTCTCGTGTGTTTTTCTTTCCCTTGTGATTCCTTCCTCCCCCAAGTGCTGGGGATTGAACCCCAGTCTTGACAAGGCTGGATTACATTACGTGCTCTTTTGCTGAACCACTCACCTTTAAAAAATGAATATTTGGCTGGGCGGTGGTGGCACACACCTTTAATTCCAGCACTCCGGGAGGCAGAGGCAGCAGGCAGATCTCTGTGAGTTCAAGGCCTCGGACCAGATGTCTCACTCAAGGTCCTGTCGGTCCCGATGTGTCAAAAACCCTGTCTCAAACAAAACAAACAAGCAAAGTAAGTATTTTGTCCACTCATTTTGCTTTTTTGTTGTTGTTGTTTTGTTTTGTTTTGTTTTCGTGTTGTTTTTTTGAGGCAGTGTTTTGCTGTGTAGCTCTGGATGATCTGAACTCACTCTGTAGACCAGGCTAGCCTCAAACTCACAAAGATCCACTGTCTCTGCATCCTGGGTGCTGAGAATAAAGGTGTACACAGCTGTGTAATGAATGACCTTAAATTTTTTTATTTTATTACTTGTTTGAACGATATCCATATGAGTGTGTGTATCCAGTGTCGTTTACATGGAGGTCAGTTCTCTCCTTCCACCATGGGTTCTGGGATTCAGCTCAGGTCCTCAGACTTACCTGACAAGTTCTTTCACCCACTGAGCCATCTTGCTGACCCTAGTTTGCTTTCTTTTTCTATTAAAAAGCTTTTTCTTTTAAATTTGTATATATATACACACATATATACTATATATACATATATGTGCATATATACACATATATACATATATACTATATATATGTATATATATAGTATTCTGTGAGTATGGGTGTTTCACCTGCGTTTCTGTCTATGTGCCACATTTGTACAGGGCCCCCAGACTCTAGAAAAGGATGTACGGTCCCCTAGGACTAGAGTTATAGATGAGTGTAAATTGTCACGTGGGTGCTGGGTATGGAAACAGGGTCCTGTAAAACCATCATTCCAACCCCAAATTTGTATTATATTTTTAAATTATGTATGTGCATGCGTTTGTGTGTAAGTACTGCACACTGACTATAGGTGCTGAGGGGACCAGAGGCTTCAGGTCCCCTGGTGCTGGAGGGACAGGCAGTTTCTAAGCTGCCTGACACAGGAGCGGGCAACAGAACCCAGGTCCTCTGCAGGGACAGTGCATCCACTAACCATTGGGCCGTCTCTCCAGCCCCTTTGGTTTCTTTTAAGATAGGCTCTCACTGTGCAGCCCATGCCAACCTTGCTGTGCAGCCAAGGCTGGTCTTGAGGTCCTAGTCCCCCTGCCTCCATGCACAGAATACCTGAGCTACAAGTGTGTCAGCACACCTGGATACCTTTGTGTCTCTTTCTGAAGAATCATTTTAAGTTAAATGACAAACCAGATGAGATGAAACTAAACCTGATCTTATCATCAGTATCCATTCACTGACACAGTGACTATGTGCTGTCTGGGCAAGGAAGTCGTAGGTGTCTCTAGGTATACGCATCATATTGGGCAAACTCAGTGTGTCTGAACTTAAGGCTACTACTTCTTGTTTTAATAAATTGCGCCATGTCCCAAGCTGGCTTCAAGCGTCTGATCTGCCTGCTTTGTTATCTGTTGAGCTGTAGTTATTCATTAGCGTTTGTAAGAAAACACCTGAGTTATGTCAACAGCGCTGACTGGAACACTGTACTCTGAGTTCAGGCTGCACATCTTTGCTGTTGTATTCAGTGGTTACTCATAGTTTGGGATGATTTATTTTGCAAGAAACAACAGCATGTTTCATTGTTTCTTTTCCCTGAAAGCACTAGTCGATACAAATAGCTAATGTCAACAAATGACTTCCGAGCTCGGGACCCTTTTCTTCACTAACAAATGCCCTATCCTGGGACCTCTAATTCTAGCACTTGGGAGGAGACAGGGAGTCAGAAATTCATTTAGCCTCGGCTACATAGCAAGTTCAAGGCCTGCCTAAACTATATGAGACTCTATCTCAAGAAAACCAAACCAGAGGCTGGAGAACTGGCTTGGTGGTTAATAGCTCTGTGTGTTCCAGAGGACCTGGGTTTGGTTCTGGGTCCCATCCAGTTCTCCCCCACCTCCTACACAGCAGCTCACAACGGTCTGGAACTCCAGTCTTTGGAATCTGATGCCCTCTTTTGGCCTCCTCAGGCCAAAATACATATGGTACACATACATACATGCAGGCAAGACACTCAAACATATAAAACAAAAAATAAATCTTTTTTAAAAAATGTAATTTGAACAAAACAACAACAAACTATACGGTGTGATCAGTGTTGGGGACCGGTCTTGTCATATGAGAGCTGAAGGACCTCCTTGAGCTGGGGAAGGAGACCAGTGGGGAGAGCATTGCAGTGTGTCTGAGCCCTGGATTACATCGCTAGTACTGCAAGGAACCTTCTAGCCCAGACTTGAGGTGTTGGGAAGGAATCTAGAAAAATGTCCTCGAAGCTAGGTCAGGAACTGAAGCATTTCCCCGTGAAGAATGGCATTGTCATAGGGGAGCAGTGTTCTTAGAAATCCTGGGGTCAAGGTGTGAGCTGGGGGCCCTGGAGAGATGACTCCATAAGAGCACTGGCTGGTCTTCCAGAGGACCTGGCTTCAATTCCCAACACCCACATGGCAGGCAGCTCATGGCTGTCTGTAACTCCAGTTCATCCTCACACAGACATACATACAGGCAAAACACCAATGCACATTAAATAAATAAATCTTAAGAAAGAAAGAAAGAAAGTCTCTCTCTCTCTCTCTCTCTCTCCCTCCCTCCCTGGGAGGGAGGAAGGAAGGAGGAAGATGTGAGTCGGTGTGCCTGAAGCTGTGAGGGAGCCAAGAGGGCTTCATGCTGTTTTGAACCCAGCACACGGGAGGCCAAGGACAGCAGGCTGCAAGTGGAGCTGACTTGGGCTGCATAGAAAGGTCAAGCTCTCCTCAAAAGGTTAAAAACTATTAAAAATGTGAGGGAAAGTTTGTACAAAGTCTGTATGTAAAAGAAAATAAGGGAAATAGATCTAAAATAGCATTTTTGATGGTGAGTAGTGTTATATACACTTGTTTAGTAACTTGTTACATTCTTTTTTTTTTTAAGTTTTTTCCAAGACAAGGTTTCTGTGTGTAGCTCTAGCTGTCCTAGAATTCTCTCTGTAAACCAGGCTGGTTTCGAACTCAGGGAACCTCCTGCCTCTGCCTCCCTAGTGCTGAACTCTTTGTTCTAGCAACCATGGGTCAATTCTTTTATCCGCATTTTACGGAGGGGGAACCGGTGTAAGGTATAAGACTCACACATCTGGATTCCGGTCTAAGGCCATGCTCTTGGTCCCTTACCGATCTTTCTCCTCCCGGTGTCATTATGCTAGTGAAGAGGTGAAGAAATTGGCACACAGTTGCCATAATTAGAAAGATAGCCAAGCAGTGGTGGTGCACGCCTTTAATCCCAGCACTCGGGAAGCTAAGGCAGGCGGATCTCTGTGAGTTCGAGGCCAGCCTGGTCTATAAGAGCTAGTGCCAGGACAGGTTTCAAAGCTACACAGAGAAACCCTGTCTTGAAAAACCAAAAAAGGAAAAGAAAAGAAAGATATAAATATAAATAGCCTACAATCCTCTTTTAAACTGAAAAACTTATATGTATATATTCTGATACATCCATACTGTCCTTCATGGTATATTAGTTTTTTTTTAATTTTATAATTTATTTAACTTTATTTTGTGTGCATTGGTGTGAGGTTGTCAGATCCCCTGGAACAGGAGTTACAGACAGTTGTGAGCCATGTGGGTGCTGGGCATTGAACCTGGGACCTCTGGAAGAGCAGTCAGTGCTCTTAACCACTGAGCCATCTCTCCAGCCCGGTATATTAGTTTGATATAAACAAGAATTCATATTCTGGTTCCATTGGAGAAAAATTAATAAACTCAATTTGAGGGTGATATGGTAGAAAAGATAGTTTACTTTGGATTGTATATTGTGTTTATGGAACCAAGGAGGCACTCAGACAGAAGCGGGAAATTTCTACAGTTGTACATCGGTTGTCATCTGATATGACTTTGTTTTTGAAACAAGGTATTCTTTTTTTCTTTTCAAGACAGTGTGTAGTCCTGACTGTCCTGGAACTGGCTTTGTAGACCAGGCTAGCCTCAGACTCAGAGATTCACCTGCCTCTGCCTCCCGAGTGCTGGGATAAAAGGTGTGCGCCACCAACACTCGACTGTGGTCCTCATTTTGATCATCAGGAAATGCCTGGGACCAGAGCGAGGCCAGAGTCATGGGTGGAAGATGACGAAGTGACGTAGGTGAGGGCTGTGCCACAGGAGCAAAGCGAGGGTGAGAGGGAAAAAGCTTCAGATAAAAAAAATTCAAAAGCTATGTACGAGTTCAGATATGTATTATAGACATAGAAACAAACTCATCTGAAATGGCCCGCATCTTAGGTAGAAAAGCAGGGACAGAGGTGGGTGGAGGTTGTGGAAGATGAGTTGTTTGATTGGAAGCTGCTTTGCTGTGACTCAAAGGTAGAGCGAGCCTTTGTCTAGCATGTTCAAGGCCCTGGTTCAATCTCTGGAGAAAAAGTCTGCCTCTTTTAGTTAGAGAGACACTTGTTCCCCCAGTGTAGGCAGAAAGAAGAAAGACTGAGTCCAGAGCGCTTGTTTGCTTCTGTATTTTATCCCCGGCATGGTAAACTGTGCCTCAGTAGCTGAGTAAACACTTAGTGCAAGCTGCTCAGAGAGTGAAACCTTATTCCTTGACCCTCCGGTTAGCAGTTCCACAAATGAGATTGCTTCTCAGTTACACAGCCCCTTTCTATACGCAATACCCATAAAAGGAGATGAAAGGGGGTCACATGTTCCTGAAGTGACTATCCTGATGCAAACATCTACGTCCTCATTGACTCTGGGAATTTGGTTGTCATTACAATTGCCCTATTGTCTGGGTACATATCTCTACAGACACCTGGCGGAAGCCCTCCCAACAGCTGTGGGCAAGTTTGCCTATAGACTTGTCTGTCATCTTCCTGAATAATAAAAGACTGAGCCTTTTGTAGATGGTAAGTGAAGTTTCTTGTTTGTTGTTTGTAGGATTAATTTGGGGGGCAAGGACAATATCTCACAACTTAGATGAGGCTGTCCTCAAACTCATGATCCTCCTGTCTCTACCTTCTGCACTGTTCATAGGGGCTTGTCTGTAATACCACACCTGGCTTCAATTAACTAAGTCGTCTTTGTTTTCATACGATCTGCATTTATGTCAAGGGTTTGAATAAGGACTGGTGAGGTGGCTTAGTGATCTGATATTTATATCTTTCCGACCTTTACACGTAACCATCCACTGATCCAGCAATTCTTGCTCACAGATGACGCATCAGTAGAATAATATCTGGAAGTCTGAATGTGAGACTCATCTCAGAAAGACTGGATTGCTGAAACACAATGCCTACCTTTAATGCAAGCTCGTAAAAGCTGAGATCCCTGATACCGTGGGCTTCATGCGCACTCAGAGCACTAACTACATCCCAGGGCTTCATGCGCGCTCATGGCGCTAGCTACATCCCAGGGCTTCATGCGCGCTCATGGCGCTAGCTACATCCCAGGGCTTCATGCGCGCTCATGGTGCTAGCTACATCCCAGGGCTTCATGCGCGCTCAGAGCACTAGCTATATCCCAGCACCAGCTGTATTGTTTCATGACAAGGTCTCACTCTGTAACCCAGACTGGCCTGGAACTCGCAGTGATCCTTCTGCCTCAGCATCTACAGCACTGGAAAAATAGGTATACACCACCATACTTGGCTAAAATAGTCATTTAAAACATGGTGTTCACATACCATTTGCCTCCTGAGAAACTGTGCTGCACCGCAGGCTGCAGTGCCCTTATTTTATAGATGTGTGTGAAAGCTGAGGGAATTATTGTTTGCCTTAAAGGTCACACATATGACGGTCAGACGCCATCTCTGTTCACTCCTAGGCTAATTCTTGTCACGGTTGGAATAGGGCCACGTTCTTCAGTGTGGTTTTTCACAGCTCTCCCAGCCTGGCGTGGCGCTCTCCTTTTGAGCCTAAAGTCTAACTCACTTCCTCAGATACTAACTACCTCTGCCCTTCCCACCTCAGATGCACTTCCTCCTTCTGCCCTCACTTTCAGATTCTTTCCATTCTGCGATTCCCAAGTCCAGCTGATGTCTTTTCCTCCCTCTGAGCCAGAGGCGTGCGTTGCCCTTAACCACATCCTTGCCTGTGCTGTGATTGTGTAGCTGTCAGCAGAATCCGTAAATGAGGAGCAGTCTGTGGAGAGGTGCTCTCTCTCCATCCTTCAGGTACAGTTCACTCACTGTTTGAATATAAGGTGTGTTTCTCCTAACCTTAGACCAAAGTGAATATTACAAATTTCCTTGACATTTTGGACAAAAGTAATCAAAACCATGAACTTGAATTTGGGAATTACTTAAAAAAAAAAACCTTTATCATCACTAATTCTCCAAATAATATATTCAGGCCTGGTGGCAAATGCTTGTAATCCCAGCACTTGGAGAACTAAAGCAGGAGGATTGTGAGTTTGAGGTCAGCCAGAGAGCTACCTAGCCAGACCCTAGGAGTGCTGGTGGTGGCGG
>LOEQ01001366.1:152281-164706 GCA_001685075.1 Bramus lutescens
CAGGAAGTTGATGCCTGAGCTCAGGAGCACTGTGGGGATAACCTAGGGGGTGGGCGAGCGAGACAGGAAGTTGATGCCTGAGCTCAGGAGCACTGTGGGGATAACCTAGGGGGTGGGTGAGTGAGACAGAAAGTTGATGCCTGAGCTCAGGAGCACTGTGGGGTCTCATACCACTCCTTCTTTTGTTTTGCTTTATGGACCTAGAAATTGAACTCAGGCCTTGCGCATGTTAGGCAAGAACTCCACCTCTAAGCTGTACCTCCAAAATAGAGCCATCCTGTTTAAAGGCTGAAGAACTGAGGAGGAGCTGGCGGAGGAAGCAGAGAGGGACAGGGGATGAAAGAGCAGCGGAAACAGAATGACAGCAGAAGTCAAGAGAAGAAAGTGATTCTTTTTTTGTCTTCCTGTGTCAGCATCCCCAGTGCTGATCAGGGGGCACGTTGCCTGGGCTTAACGAGGGTGTCTCTGAGAAGAGAGACAGAGTCAGACATAGATGAGTTGAGAACTGACCATCGTGTTGGCAACAGGTGAACAGTGGTCACCTTGCATCCCTTGGAAGAGACTGGACACTTTCAGAGTGGTATGGCCACAGACTTAGTGCTGTTCGGAAGTGGGGAGAACAAGGACTAGGCTCAAAACAGAGCTAGGCCCTGTGGTGGCTCGTGCCTAGGCTGAGGCAAGAGGAGTGCGTGAGTTTGAAACCAGCCTGGGCTAAAGGGAGAGGGGTCTAGAGAGATGGCTCAGTGGCTAAGAGCGCCCGCCGCTCTTGCGGAGGACCAGAGTTAGGCTTCCAGCAACCACATGACAGATCAAAACCCCCTGTAGTTCCCAGCTAAAGAGGATCCAGTTGCATTCTTCTGGCCTCTGTGGTACTCATACACATGTACATACACATAGTGCACATAGTACATACACATAGACTAACACAAAGACACATAATGTATGTAATGGGGGTTGGGGAGGAGGGAGAGAAGGAAAGTGTTCTGATACAGGCCTGAAATCCCAACACTTGGGAGGCAGAATCAGGAGGACCAGGTATCTAGTAAGTTCAAGGCCACTCACACTGGCTAAGGGAGACTCTGTCTCAACAAACAGAAAAGGATGGAGGCAGTGGTCTGTACCAGCAAATGGTAAAGGCAAGGAGTCCATCTTAGCTTGTTTGGCAGTTGAGGTCAGTGAATGGGAAGGGTCATTAAAGAAGATGTACTAACATGTGAGCCAATGGTTAGCCTCCCTGATGGTCAGGGAATAAACCACTGAGATGTGCACTGTGATGTAATCAGCAAATAAATTTGAAAAATGTAGATGTTCATTAGTGGGGAGTGGAGAAGCATGGTATAGTCATACAATGTAATATTTGTTCTATGTAGTTAAGATTTTATGCATGTGGCGTATACATGTCACATGCCTGTAATCTCAGTAGTCAGGCAGGAGCAGGAAGAAGTTTAGGCTGTGTATAAAGATCTATCTTTAAAAAAAAAGAAAGAAAAATGACTAAAATGTAAGGAAATGGAAATTGTCACTGCACCTGTTCTTTGAGGACCCTTCATTACGCAATGCAAGAGAAAGCACTTAAAATAGCAATAAATAAAAGCGACCTTGCCTGTAACATTTTATTTTGAATTTACACACACACACACACACACACACACACGTTTTTTGAGACAGGGTTTCTCTGTAACGGTCCTGGCTGTCCTGGCATTGGTTTTATAGACCAGGCTGACCTTGAACTTACAAAGATCCACTTGTCCCTGCCTTCCAAGTGCTGGGATTAAAGGCATGTGCCACCATCGCCCACCTGAAATTGTTTTTGAATTAGAGTAAATTATACCTTTATTTAAGTGACTGTGGTAGTGTATACCTATAGTCCCAATACTTAGGAGACTGTGGCAGGAGGAGCACGGATTGGGGACAGTCTATATAGTGAGACATTGTCTCAAGATAAAACATCTGGCTGGAAAGATGGATGAGCAATTAAGAGCATGTATTGCTCCTGTAGAAGACCAATTTGGATTCCCAGCACCACACTGGGCAGTTCACAATTAACCTCTAACTTCAGATCCAAGGCCTCTGGTTTGAGGGTGCTAGCACTCACACGCACATACCTCTACACAGCCACACACATACATAACTAAAAATAATAACTAGTATGCACATGCACACACCCTTTATCAAACTTCTAACTGATTGTCCTACAGAGCTCTGAAAACATTTCTCAAAGCCAGGGACTGGTCAGATAGCTTAGCAGTTAAGAACCATTATGGCTGCTCTTCCAGAGTACCTGGTTCAATTCCCAGCACCTACACAGCAGCTTAACACTGCCTGTGACTCCAGCTTCAGGGGTTAGACATCCTCACACAGACATACACACAGCCAAAACACTAATGCACATAAATTAAAAACAGTTTCTCAAAGCTGTGGAGTGCTGTGAAGTAGGCTGAGCCTTATTCATATTTTTCCAGTTTTCCACTAATGACAGAGCTGCTTTTCCTTTCTCAGGGCAGAGAGAAATGGGAAGTAATTGACCTTGGATAGCGAGTACACACACCCTGGTAACCATATTGGGATTGGCTGCCTGATAGCTTACATTACCAAAAATGTGCTTTCTGTTTCTCTACCCAAACCATGGGAGCGCAAATTAGTAACCCCACCACACTGACATTCTCAGGTCGTCCTCAAAGTTGCTGAGATGCGTGCCGTGTGGGTACCCAGTCACCCACCCAGATTCTAGCTCCTGCTTTTCTGAAACCTGTCAGCCTTGCAACCCCTCCCCAAGGCCTGTGTGTGCAGTTTCACTGCTGTGCCCAAACATCTTCCCACCTTTTTTTATTCCTTTTTGACATGGGTTAGGTCTCAAACCTGGGACAGATGGCTAACTGAGGTGCCTATAGACACCAAAGCAGACGCTGCCTGTCAGCCTCTCTGCGCTGCCAGCGCCTGCCATACCCTACCTCCCCAGCCAGGGTCTGCACTGGGTCTTCCTTTCCCTAGCTGCCCTGATTCCTGTGTAACCCAGCCATTTTGGCTCCACCTGTCTCTTGGCCTCCACTCTTGGTTTCGGCTCTCCTGGCCTCTTGGCTCCTGGCTCTCCCTTCTCCCCTTCTTCCACGTGGCCTGGTTCAGTTTGCTGGTCTTGTTCAGTCTGGACTCCTCCACATCCCTCCATGTCTGCTGTGCTCTCCCTTTGTCAGCCTCTAAGGAGCAGTCACAAACTCCTTTTATTTCCTTTCTTCATTCAACATGGAGATTTACTATATAGTCCTGGCTGGCTTTGTTTTATATTGTTTTCAGACAGGGTCTTGCTTGCTACATAGCCCGACCTCTCAGTGCTGCTTTTGCTTCAGCCTTCCGGTTGATGGACTCACTGGCATGCACCCACTGCGCCTGGTTCCTCATCTTGCATCATTCATTTATCTTATTATTATTATTAATTTTTTTAGATATGATCTCTCCCTGTATAGATCCGTGGCTGGCTTTGATTCACAGACTCATAGCTCTCCTCTTTGACCTCCCAAATCCTGGGATTACACACCTTAACCACCATGCTCAGCTTCATCCTGCTTTTGTGTTTGTTGTTTGTTTTTGAAAACAAATTTCAGGTAGCCAAGGCTAGCTCAGGCTCCCTGTGTATCTGAAAATGTTCTCAAACTCAATCCTCCTGCCTCAGCCTCCACCAAGTGCTGGTGTTACAGGTGTGTGCCACTACACTCAACCTTCTGTCTTTTAAAATGATCTCCCCACAAGACTTCTACATGATGGCATCTTCATGTTACAGATAGGGAAGGAAGAGAGAGTTAGTCACTAAAGGGCCTGCGTCTGCTCATCACTGTCAGATAGTCACACAGGAGGGACCCTATGTCATACCTTTGTGTGATCTGGACTCGAGCAGCAGCTATTATCCAGAGACGTCATCTGCCAAGTCTGCAGCTTGCAGAGTGGATCCGGTGCAGGGCGCTGTGTGGACTGGATCTGGTGGATCCGGTGCAGGACACTGTGTGGATTGTATCTGGTGGATCCGGTGCAGGGTGCTGTGTGGATTGGATCTGGTGGATCCGGTGCAGGGTGCTGAGTGGATCCGGTGGAGGGTGCTAAGTGGATCCGGTGCAGGGCGCAGTGGGGATCTGGTGGAGGGCGCTGAGTGGATCCAGTACAGGGTGCTGAGTGGATCTGGTGCAGGGTGCTGAATGGATCTGGATCAGGTGCAGGGTGCTGTGTGGATCTGGATCTGGTGCAGGGCGCTGTGTAGATCTGTACAGGGCACTGTGTGGATCCGGTGCAGGGCACTGTGTGGATCCGGTGCAGGGCACTCTCACCTAGGCCACGTCCCGCGACTCACCTAGGCGTGCAGGGTGCTGAGTGGATCCGGTGCAGGGCGCTGTGTAGATCTGTGCAGGGTACTGAGTGGAGAAAGGAGGCTGTGGAAGTGTAGCAACCATCATGGCTCTTGAACACAGGACCCTTTGTGACCCTCTGGTGCCTTAGAAAGAGCTAAAAGCTTGATAGGAATGGCAGCAGCTAGCACTTCCCCTTCATCTGGGCGACTGAGCAGAAAGACTACTGCTGTAGTCCAGGCTCAGGATTCCAGGGCTGGCTGGTCACGTGGTTGATCACAAGCATGGAGAGCCACAAGAATTTTTGTTTATGATTACTGTGTGTTTCCGTGTGTCTTGGAGATTGACCCAGGGCCTCACACATGCTGGGAAAGCAGAATGTTCCACTTAGCTATATCCCCAGTCCTTTTATCCCTTTTTAGTTTGAGACAGGGTCTTGCCGAGTTACCTAGGCTAGTCTCGAAGTCATTCTGTAGCCCAAGGAGGCCTTTGACTTGTAACCATCTTGTGTCAGCCTCCTGAGAGGCCAGGATTACAGGCCTATGTCACCAGGCCTATCAGTACTTATTTAATAATATTGTCACCTTTTACCGAAGGCTACTGATGTCAAATGCTATTAACAGACATTAACGAGGACTCATGTATTCTCTACAATAGCCCTTTATAATCATGGATAGCAACTGGAAAACTTGTCCAAGGTCCCACAGCTGGATGTGGGTAGATAATGCAGATAACACATGCCCATTGTAAAGAACACTAATAAAAAGCCAGGTGTGATGGGCAACTTTAACCCCAGCATTCGGAAGGCGGAGGCAGGTGGATCTTTGTGAGTTCGAGGCCAGCTTGGTCTAAAAAGGAGTTCCAGAACATCTAAGGCTACATAGAGAAACCTGTCCCAGTAAACAAAACGAAACAAAAATACAGAGAAAGAGAAAATATGGGTGATGTGATCTCCATAAACAATTATCCGACGATAAACCCTAACCTCTCAAGTCTTTCCTTTTTTGTTTTAGAGATCACTTCTGTTGTGTAACTCCCTTCACTTCCCCATCTTAGCTCGCATCTAGCCCTAAAGATGCAGCCGGAATATTGCCATGGCCTGGGCTGCACTCCTGGGAAGATTTAAGGGTGTGGGATATTTAATGATGTCACACCATAATGCCTTGTGCACCCCTTTTGTCTCTGACACTGCCTCAGCGCTCTTGAAGTTGCACCTTTAAGAGCCCATTTTCTTTTATGCATTTTGATTTTGGGTGGTGGTGTAAGCTTGTGTGTGTACATGTATGTTTGTTTATATATAGGCACACACATGTGTACCTGCATTGGAGATGAGAGCCACCTTAGGTGCTGCTGTGGAGGCATAGGGTCTCTCTCCCTGGCCTGGTGTTCACTGATTAAGCCAGCCTGGCTGGCCAGCAAACCCCAAAGACCTCTTTCTGCCTCTCTGGCACTGGGTTGACAAGTGTGCATCAATATGCTTAACATTCTGTTTGGTTTCGGAGTTTGTTTCTTTGTTTGTTTGAGATACAGTCTCACATGCTGGCTAAAAACTTACTGTAATATCCCTGCCTCGGTCTTCAGAGTACTGGAATTGCCAGTCCTTTACTTCCTTGTCTTATTTTTGTTTACTAAAGTTTACTTTTGAAAAATACTTGCCAATAAAAAATAACACACATTGAAATTAACGAGACCCAAAGTCTGTACATTTTGATAAAATTCTATAGATGGAATAATTATTCTGAAGCTGTGGAACTTCACTTTGGATTTTACACTCTATCAAATATATTTTTATGTACTTATTACCAAAAAAAATCATGATAGAGTTAGAACTAGAAGAACAATTAGTTTTATATTAGTAGTAACTATGGGGGTGCCTGAGTGCAGGTAATGGACACAAGTTATGAAAAAGGAGATAAAGAGGCACTCTGGGTTTTGTTTGTTTGTTTGTTTGTTTGTCTGTCTTATTTTTGTTTATTTATTGGTTTTTCGAGACAAGGTTTCTCTGTAACAGCCCTGGCTGTCCTGGAACTTGCTCTGTAGACTAGGCTGGCCTCGAACTCACAGAGATCCGCCTGCCTCTGCCTCTGAGTGCTAGGATTAAATGTGTGTGCCACCACCACCAGGCAAGAAGCACTTTGAAGTAAAACATCATGCTGCCTCTCCCTGAAGATGCCCCTACAGGGATGTCGTCCCTCCGGCCCTGTTTGAACACTACTATTATTCTGCCTCCCAAATGCCTTTCTGCCTGTTCATCATAAAGAGAAATGAGGGTTTTCACAGAGCTAACGGGAGCATCAATTTTAATTCTCTGTGAAAGTTTTTGTTGTGATGTGAAGGTGATACAGAGATTAGTTTTGTTCTCACATTTGTTAAATTATAAATGTGTATTTATTATAAGAGTGCTAATGCCATAAATCCTTCTCTGGGAGATAGCAGAGTGCTTGCCTTGCAGATGGGGGATCTGAATTTGACCCCATAACCCGTGTTTTAAAAAACAACTGGGTATGGTAGTATTCACGTGACCTCAACTCTGGGGAAGTGGAGACAGGAGAGGGATTCCCAGGACACTGAGGAATGACACTTCTGACCCACACAAGAACAGACACATGTGTGCACACACAAACATGCATGCACTTAAGTCAATAAGCTGTGAAAGGTATTCTCCACCATAGGGAATTGGCTACAAAAAAGCCAGTTGATGCATCTGGGATAAGTCCTGGTCCCATTGCCAGGGCACCCCAGTTATGTGATCAAGTCACACAACTGTCACCCACATTCAGAGGGCCTAGTTTAGTCCCTTGCAGGTTCCCCAGCTGTCAGTCATGAGTCCCTGAGCTCCCACTAGCTGGGGTCAGCTGTCTCTGTGGTTTTCCCCATCATGATCTTGGACACACACCCCACACCCCACCCCCGCTTGCTCATGTGATCCCTCCTCCCTCTCTTCAACTGAACTCCAAGAGCTCAGCCCAGTGCTTGGCCTTTCATCACTGCATCTGCTTCTATCAGTTACTGGATGTAGGTTCTATGATGACAATTAGGGTAGTCATTAATCTGATTACAGGGGAAGGCCAGTTCAGGCACCTTTTCCACTATTGCTAGGAGTCTTAGCTGGGTCATCCTAGTGAATTTCTGGGAATTTCCCTAGCATGAGGTTTCTCCCTAACCCATAATGGCTCCCTCTATCAAGATATCTCTTTCCTTGCTTTCCCCCTCCATCCCTCCCCCAATTCAGCCATTCCAGTCCCTCATGTTCCCATCTCCCATCCCATCCCTTCTACCCCCCTCCCAGTTTACCCAGGAAATCTTAACTATTTCCACTTCCTGGGACCTTCCGTGTGCATCCCTCTTAGGGGCCTCCTTTTTACCTCGCTTCTCTGGGGCTGTGGATTGTAGCCTGGTTGTCCTTTGCTTTCTGTCTAATATCCACTTGGCAGTGAGGATCTGGGTCACTTCACTCGGGATGGTTTTCTCTAGCTCCATTTATTTGCCTGCAAATTTCAAGATGTCATTGTTTAGGGACTTGGTCCTGCCTCAACTTGGTGTGCCAGACTTTGTTGACTCCCCAAGGGAGGCCTTATCCTCTCTGAGGAGTGGATGGGAGGTGGGATGGGAGAGGAAGTCAGAGAACAGGAGAAGGGAAGGGAGGGGGAACTGGGGTTGGTATGTAAAATGAAAAGAAATTTGAATTAAGAAAAAAGAAACTGTAAACATCTTGATGACTTCTAGACTACTTTTCTATGCTCATAGTTATAATATTCAGTCATATTGTAAAATGGGATCCTCATGACTTATAATTTGCCTTTTTTAAGTTGAAAATCATCTTTCTATGTCAGTAAAAAATGCAGTGATCCATGATATATATCTAAAAAAGGTGGTGTCCAGTCACCAAAGCAGGTGCAGCTCTATCCTGTGTGGGCCTGGTGGGGCAGGCGAAGGCAGGGACCTCCATACCTTGTCTGTGCAGGAGGTAATAAGCCTGAGAATGCTGCTGGCGCTGAAGCACTAGCTTTGGGGGACATTTTCCATTCATTTTTACTTTTTGACACAGGGTCTGTGTCGTGCAGACAAGGCTTAAAGTCCCTTAAACTCCTGGGCACAAGCAGTTATCCCCTGCCTCAGCCTCCCAAACAAGAAACTGGGAAACTGAGAGTTGTGCCATCATACCTGGCAGAAGCTGGGTTTTTTCTCTCAATGGAAGTCTTTTGTGTTTCCTCTGCCACTGACTCATGCTGGCAGCCTCTAGCCAGGGTGTAAATGTGAGGGTCCAGCAGTTCTTCGGCAACTCTGTGTGTCCAAGCCTTGCTGCTCCTCAGTGAAGCGGCTCTCATGTGTTCAGAAGAGTGCTAGACCTAATTCCCAATATAGCAGCTAATCCCACTAATCCCCTGGAGTCTTAGGTCATTGTCCTTTCCATCCTAGTTGAAATCCTGAGGTGTCGCAGGCAACAGGAATGGAGAGTAAGAAGGTCCTGGAGGTTGGGGCATTTGGTTCGTTAGGACTCTCAAAGCATACGATGCTTAATTTTACTTCAACAAACATGTTTCCACTATTACTCCACAGCATCGCTGGCAATGCACAAATTGTTTTTCAGTGGATTCTATCGTTTTTGACCCATGTGTTCCTCCACCAAAGGATCTGGAAAATAGTGAATCTTCCAAGATGGCTACAAATTAGCTATAGATAAATAGTAGAGAGGAGAAAGATTATTATGCAGAAATAAAATCTGAGAGCTGGGAATGCAGCTCACTGGTCATGCCCAAGGTCCCTGTTTGACCCACTAGCCTGGAAAGTGTTTATATGCATGTAAATTCTGTCAGCTATATACTAATACCACCCACGCAAAAACTGTGACTCTCTAGATTTCTTAGATAGGCCCAGTCTTCCATGTTGCTCTCCAGAATTTTAATTGGAATTATGTAGGTACCACATCTTTGTCTTGTTGGGTGTTTTTTGTTTGTTTGTTTGTTTTTTGTTTGTCTGTTTTTTTGGTTTTGTTGGTTGGTTAGTTGGTAAGAAAGGACTCACTAGCATGCTTCCTCCTGCACTTTTGTGGCATACCTAAGTGAAGTGAACTTTTATTCAAGTATAGTTACAATGTTGAAGGTACCTAGCAATTTGCTTTCTTCTTGCTTTCCGGGTGAGTCTTAGGAGAAAAAAAAGTCTGTCCAAAGCAACTCCACGAGATCTAGGCTGTCCTTGCTGCTCACTTTGTCCTTATAAGGCTATCCTGTTTTATCACTTCCTGCTTCAGCTCCTGACTTTTCCCTCTTCCCCCTCCGGGCCCTGGGTGGATGTTCGCTCCTGTGGCAGGGCAGTAGCTGGTCACAGCTGTCCGAACCGGCAGCGGACCAGGCGCGGCTTGGAGTTTTAACTTTCATTTTACGAAGACGCATGTTTGGCTGTTGCATCAGGCAAGTTATAACTGGTACTTACTTCTTGTTCTTCTAGAACACTGAAAATCTCCCCCAGCAGTTTAGAAGAGGGACCCTGTCTGCGTTAAAGAAGAAGTGGGAGAACCCGGTGGCTGGAGCGGAGTCCCACATAGACACACTGCCAAACAGGAGCAGTGAGGGTGGGCGCAGTGTGGACCCCTCTCCTGCTGAAGTGACGGAGGGCTCTGCTTCTGGACCCAGAGGAGACCTGGAAGAGCAAACCCAGCCCAAACCTAGATTTGGATCTCGTCCGGAAGCCGTTATTCAGTCTCGGTATCCCCGCTCCCAGGACAGCCTGGATCTTAAAGTCCAGGCCACAGAAAGTCAAAAAATGGAAAATTTTCTGGGAGATTCCAGGCATGAAGTAGAGAAATCTGAAGTGAATGAAAACACAGAAGCTTCAGGCAAAATAGAGAAATACAATGTTCCACTGAACAGACTAAAGATGATGTTTGAGAAAGGCGAGCACACTCAAAACAAGGTAAGAGCCAGGCGGGCTTAGTAAAACCTAAAGTAAACCTTTCTCTAACTGAGGCTGGCTGGCTGGTCAGCTGGAGCAGAATGTTGGCTCAGTATGTCTTTTGATTCGGGTTGCATTAATAAAAGCCTCAAATGAACTATTTACATGGTGCTGGGGTTTGAGAGTCTGCAGTCTAGTTTCATGTTAAATCTAGCTCATTCTGGGATGCAGGCTGGTACCTAAAAATGAAGGGAGTTGGATGCTGGTAGCATTGTGTGCTCTGTACACTTACCCTTTTAATTTGTCTTCCTGTGCCTTTTGTCATTTGTAGCCTTGGGGGTGAAATTGCAGCCTGAATGGCTATCTACTTGGACACAGCTGCCGCGCGAGAGTTAAAGCCAGCGTTAAAGCCAGCGTGCCTAGCGTAAAGACTGAGGCTTACTTGTCTCAGCACTGGCTGAATCCCTTCTCTTCTCAACTTCCTCATCTGTGCCTCCCAACAAATGTTTTTTATCAGCCAGACTCCTCTCCCAGGAAAAATCAGTGCTGAGAGCCCAACTAGTATAGCTTTCAGGAGTTTTGACTTGCAAATGCACAGGGTTACATTTTCCTGCATCTGCTAATGAAATTCGATCCTTCGTGTGGATTGCACACAAGTCCCCAGAGGGAATTACTTAACTAGAAAATGAGTTGCATATGCCGGTGCCTCGCAGCACACTCCAGGGGCTGCTGAGCTGGTCAGTTTTTCCAGTTTTCTCATACTTTCCTACGTAAGCTGGCGCTGTATACGGGATGGTTTTTTACAGCAGCCCTCATAATGAAATAAACATATCTGACGGGTAGCAAAGCCATCATATTCTCTAGATTTCATCTACGTGGGAAAGCTGTCTTTTCGTAAGCCAAATATTTGGCCCGCTTCCCTGTATTGGTGAAGTAATAGTGTAAGGCATTCCTTCTGAGATAAAGAAATAGATAGCTCATCCTCGAGTCCTGGCTAAGGCTGGGGTGGTGCTGTCAGTTTCTTCCAGTAACTCCCTGCAGCTGCTGCCCCCCTGCCCAGGAGAGGGCTTGCCTGGAGACCATCTTTGAATGCTAGGAAGAATTTTTAAGGGGTTTTGTTTGTTTTTTTGTTTTGTGTTTTAGCTAGAACCCTTTTCTGAGTATGCACTTTAGCTCTGCTTCAACACTGGAACCAACTGGCAAGAGATGTAACCACAAAGCTGTTTTATGGCGTTTCTTAAACTCCTCTCTCAACTGTTTTAGTTCCCTGAGCCTGCCAACTCCCTCTTTCCCCTTTATGGTCTTAATGAAAAAAATGTTTTTTATTTAAATGGGAAGAAGAATTTTAAATGGAAGGGAAAATGTAAGAAATCCTAACTAGAGAGGAAGGGGCTTTGTTATGACTCAAAGGCCCATTCATTGTCAGTCTCACAGCCCCTGCCGGGGTGGGTGCTGATGTCATGCAGTGCACACAGTGCGGATTCAATGGCAAGGGCCTGTGCAGGTCAGAACTGGCCCAAGGTAGGAAATGACTGGGACCCGCGCAAGCAAAAATGCTGACTATGTGTAAGACTATGGAGAGAGACTTTGCTCTCTAAAATGTCTAGTGAGGATGGGTCAGGACAAGTCTATTTAAAGAAATAGTCAAAGTAGCACGGGCGGGGGTAGCAGGAGGGGCACTGCATAAAGAACAACCTTTAGCTAAGCAGGGTGACCCTTGACTCCCGTTAGCACTTTGGGAGGCTGAGGCAAGCCCAGCTACAGCATGGCAGATGCCCTGATTCCCCTGGCTCTGCATAAGAAGGGAAGGACCGGAAGAGGGTGGGGAAGAGAGCTCCTGTTTCATCAGGGTTAAACCTCGTGGCTAAACTCACTGGAAAAGTGTTCTCAGTGTTACCTGTGCTTTTTTAGGCCTGGGTATTGTATGTGTGTGCCTTTCTTTTTCCCAAATTAAGTGGTCCTTTGTCCCTTATGGCTGTTTCAGAATAAGTGTGATTATCTGTAAAATCAATTACTTTAAAAAGTTTTGTTCAGGGCTAAGACTATAGCTCTGTGTGTATGTTTGCCTAGCATTTGCGAAGCCCCTGGGCTCAGTCTCTAGAACCAGTCACTCCCTACTTCCCCTACACACACACGCGCGCGCGCAAGAGAGAGATTCAGACACACACTCAAAAGAACCACTCACTCCCCTACACACATACA
>LOEQ01001366.1:258386-275651 GCA_001685075.1 Bramus lutescens
AAGGCCCACCTGGATACTGCAGCTGGGCCGCGTCAGTCTGCCACTTGCAGTCAGAGTCAGGCAGCAGAAACCACCCGCCGAGCGCCTCAGTCACTGGTCCGAAGCCCTGGCCGTGACCCCCGCACTCCTACGAAAACCCGCCCACTGGGGCGGGAGCCGGCTTCAAACTTCCGTTTCCGTCTCTCTCTTCCTGGCTCCGCACGCTCAGACTCGTCTTCCTTTCCGAAAGGCCCATTGAATTCTGGGGGTTGTGGTCCTGCTCCATCAAAAGCGCTTCTTGGTACACCAAACTTGGAAAACCGGAAAATTTTTAGCCAATCCCCAGTTTACGGTGCTGTGACGTAAACTGTAGCTAGGGAGATTCTCTCGGACTCCTCTAGAGACGGACCGTGCGCCCCCTAGTGCTTGGAGCGGCCCTTTACAGGGTGATCTGTACCGGACCTGCACTATGGGGCCACAGCACGAGGAGTGACTCGCTAGTGTTTCTGCCTTGTACGCAGCCGCCGCATATACAAGCTGCGTTGCAGAGCCCCTAAGAAGCGCCGAGGGAAGACTGGGTGACAGTTTGGATGGAGGAGGGGAAATAGGACGCGGGGGCGACGGGAGAAAGGAGGGGCCAAAGTTGGATGCTAATGCTGATTGATGCCCCCGAGAGTGGCTGCTGTTATCTAAGAACGGTCTTTCTTTCACATTGAGTAAAACATGCATGCAGTGATACATGACTCCGCACCCTGCCACATGCACCGGCGCAAAAACCTCGCCAACTCTTCCAGTTTCTGGAAAAACCACACTTTATTGGGTGGACAAGTGGCCTGTCAGAAGGCCTCAGATTCACAGTTGACTGACTGATCAGAGTACAGGGGTTGGAATCCGTGTCTGCATCCTACCCCAGCCTCCTGGGAGGCAGCTCTGAATTCAGTCAATGAGTGGGAGGGTTCTGACCCAGCTCGATGGATGAAAGGGCTCCCCCTCTTCACCTTACCCGACCTTCATTGGTATGACCGAATTCTTAAGGGCTAGGAGCAGAGAAGCGCATGGCACTTTAGTGTGTTAGTTTAACATAAAGCTGGCGAGAGCCATAGCGTGCCAGTTGCTGCCACACACGAAATAGAGACCCCTGCTGGAGGAAGAAACCTCTCTCGACTCTCAGGGGCTATTTATAGCTAGGGCTCCAGGATGCTGATCTGTGACATTCTCTGGCTGCCCTGCCTTGGAAAAAGGCCAGGGCAGAGCACACTTCCCATCCCCCGTTCTGTTCTTCCGTCACCCCAGGGCAAGCTGTTTGCAGTGGTCCCTCCCTTGACTTTCCCAGCTCCTGGTGTGTGGTCAGTGCTTCAGGAAGACCTCATTCCAAGGAGAGGGGACTATCGAGAGCCACCAGCCACTATGGAAACCTACTGAACCTTTGAGCTACTTCAGATGCTGACTAGCACTCCTGGTAGTCTGAGGACAGCTGAAGGCAGAGTCAAGAATATGAGATGAATGAAGGAGCTGAAGAAGATGAGTGTGAGTCCTGCGTTGTGTTAAACAAGAAGGTGGTAATGACGCCAAAGAGAAGTGGCCTTGTGGGGAGGACCCCGAGAAGAAAGATGGGGTTGGGATGTCTTGTCAGCAGTAGGAGAGGCTAGCTGACACTTCCCCCAGCCAGAGCTACTAAGGGCAGGACAAATAAGAAGGTCAGGGGAGCCTGCGTGATCTGAGCCCTGCTATGAAAAAGTGTAGCTAGCTCTGCCAGCAGATTAAATTCCTGCTCCCCAAAGAGGGTGCTGGTGACCTGGTACAGGCAAGGAAAAGCTTTGAAAGGTCACACAGGGTGGGGAGGCGCTGGCAAAGCTCTAAGAACCAGGAAGTAATTGGGAAGCATGGCAAGCCCCCGGCCAGAGATGCCAGTCTGGAGCAACTCCTGTGCCAGAGTAGCCTGGGGAGGGGGAAGGAGAACGAGTAAAAGCTTCTGAGAATGCAATTGTTGCTAGGAGAAGTTAGAAGGAAGTTGTTGGAGATCTTTGTATTTTGCTAGCAAACACTGAGGTTGTGGTGGCCTAGCAGAGGTCAGCCATGGCGTCTCTGGGGTCTCTGTCAGCTCAGGTGTCCAGACCCTTCCCCTTGGCAGCCTTTGCCTCGTTCTTCCTGTGGCTAAAGTACTTCTTCAGTCACTTAATGGGCTGGGGACAAAGTCCCAGTGTGTGTGAGACAGCAACCAGCAATGGGCAGCCCTAGCCCTGCACCTTCCCTTCCCCCATCCCCACCCCTGGAGCAGGCAGTACTTCCCAGAGGACAGCGAGAAAGCACCAGTCCTGAAGGGGCCACAGGCTCTGCAACAATCCTGTATCTCCAGGTGCCCAGCTGAGGTCCACAGCCTCAGTGTCCGTCTGTGAGGACCCTGCTGGCTGGGAGTCTTGGAGCTCAGTCTTAAGACAGCTGTCACAAGCTTCTGCTTGTCTCCGATGGGCCAAAGGAGCTGCCTGTCCTGCGCCCTGGCTCCACTCACATGTGTTCTGGGTGGTTCTGCAGGCAGTGAATGAATTCACCCACTGGTTGACCTTCGTAGCACACTTTGTACACAGCCGTGAACAAGGGAAACCTAGAGTGAGAAGGAGAGTCAGTTTAGTCCCCCACAAACACCCACACCCATCCAGTCCAGACTCCAGGCCTAAGCCACCACTTCCCTAGCCTCTGGGAGTTCAGGCAGAAGGCAGATGCCATCTCTCAGTTACCACCTGCCGGGAACCTGAATTCCTAACCATAAGATTTGGGGTGTTATCTGCCCTGATCCTTACCATACTATACTTGCTTATCTGAGTTCCAGGCTTTAAGAGATTTTTGTTTTAGACTGAGTAACCCTCTAACTCTCTGGACCTCAGTGCCACTGGCTGTTAAATGGGTCCAGTATGATAAAGTAGCAACTATGTAGTTATTTATATTTGATGTGACAGTATACTGTGCCTGTTACTTCTTGTCATCCTCGAGTGGCTATTTCCTATACTCAAAGTCACGAGCTGTCCTTCTCAACCTGCGCCATACCCTCTTCATCTGGGATTCTCTCTGTGCTCCCTGGAAAGGAGCACTCTGAGGCAGAGCCCGTCCTCATCAGCACCCAGGACAGGTGTCGGGGGACAGAAATGGTGGTTTTAGGGGCATGGACAAAGGGGTAAGAGAGTCAAGTGAGTTTTCCTGTCCTAGAACTCCAGCTCCTAGAGCAGGGGACAGGAAGGGCAGCACAGAAAGTGGAGACTGAGCAGAAGG
Organism: Bramus lutescens; assembly: GCA_001685075.1. Taxonomy (NCBI): domain Eukaryota; kingdom Metazoa; phylum Chordata; class Mammalia; order Rodentia; family Cricetidae; genus Bramus; species Bramus lutescens. Next base: position 261,630 of record LOEQ01001366.1, read on the forward strand.
GTCCAAACAGCTACTGGAAAGATCACAAAAAGAGGCAAGCTATACCCCAGGCCGAGGATACCCCAGACTCTGCAAGCCCTCCCTGTCCATCACATAGGTTGTGTGGGGTTCAAAGAGGAGTGGCAATAAACCTCTAGCTCTCATCCCTAGGGGCCGTGGCAAACACTCACTTGTCCACAAGGCCCTTGTGTTGAAGGATGCTGTGTAGTTCCCGGGCTGTCTGGGGCCCCTGAAGCTTCTGCCCATCCAGCATCTCTTTCTCCAGCTGCTCAATGGACTGTGAAGAAAATGACACGTGGATGGAAATGAGAGCAAGTCTGTCTGATCAGGAAGGTCTGGGGTCTTGCGGGGATCCCCTTCCCTTGAGCAGCGCTGTGTGGACAAGTCCTCTACCACTGAGCAGCATTCCAGGCCATGTCCATTTCTGTTTGCCTGCCTGCTTTTGAGTCAGGGTCTGGCTACATAGCTCAGGCTGGCCTCATGGGCATCATTCTCCTGCCTCAACCTCCCAGACACCACCTCCCTGTTGATCACCCACACCTTGATACCCGCATGCCTACCTTTCCAGTGTGAGCGAAGGCCTCTGCCACCTTGCGGTTCCGCCCTCCATAGCAGGTTGTGATGAGGTCAGCAACACCACAGCTCTCCAGGAAGGTGGCCGAGGACACAGAGCCACTGCAGAAGAGTTTGGCAAAGGCGATCATCTCCATGAGCCCCAGCCGGATCACTGCTGCCTTGGTGTTGTCACCAAAGCCGAGCCCATCACAGAAGCCAGCCCCGACAGCCACTATATTCTTTGAGGAATAGAAGGGCAGGGGTGAGTAAGTTTCCTCTCCAGAGGCTCCATGGTACTATTATATCAATCATGACACACCCACTAAGTGAAGTATGATGTGGCCTCTTAAACTGTGTCATCTGCCTCCTGATTCCCCGTTTAAAACATGCCTTTTCCTCTCACTCTCTCTCTCTGTATATGTGTGTATGTGTGTGTCTGTGCAGATATATCTGTGTGTCTGTGTGTAGAAGCCAAAGATTGACATGGTTTTCCTCAATCACTTTTCACCTTTATTATTATTTCGCCAGACAAGGCCTAATCATGAACTTGAGCTGGCCTAGAACTCTCTATGTAGACCAGGCTGGCATCAAACTCACAGAGATCCACCTGTCTCAGCCTCCCGAGTACTGGGATGAAAGGCGTGTGTCACCACCACCAGGCCTTGTTTTATTTTGTTTTCTTTTTAGACAGTGTCTCACTATGTAGCCCCGATTGGCCTCAAAGTCACAGATATTTACCTACTGTTCCCAAGTGCTGGGGTTAAAGATACATGCCACCACAGTTCGGGCTATCAACTTTTTGGGTACCCTGGACATTTATCTTGTTTCCCATTAACCTGGACATCTCTTTGACTTGGACTATCACAGGGACCCAGGACTAGGTGTGTCTCAAAGGTGCACTAATAAGAGTGCAGGAAGACCCACTGGAGAAGAGTCAGTAGGCCCGGTTACCCTGGCTTTGTTTAAGGGTCTTCTGTGTGTAAGGGAAGATGTGATGTGGAAATGGAAATATTGACCAAGAGCAAGAGTTAGTCCCAGCAACCTTGAAGAGCTGAGCTGGGCCCTTTGGGGACTGCTCCCTGTAGATGGAAGGCTTTCAGCCAATAGCCTTTTGGGTACCGCCCATTAGGGCGTGGTCTGAGGTGCCACACGTGGACTGATAAGCACAGATGGAGGCTCTCTTGGGTGGTGGTCAGAGTTTTGTTCACAGCTTCCAGCGCCCACAGAGGAGAAGATTGCGGCTCTCTACCCTTATTGGGAGTTTTCCCCAAAATAAATATTTGTTATCCTTTATTCCGGGCTCCCATGGACTTCCTTCATTATGCCTTCAGCTCCCCACTCCAATGCTGCCTTTGTACCCTCTCACCTTCAAGGCCCCACAAATCTCCACTGTGTCCACCTCTTTTACCACAGTGATGCGGAAGTTGGGCGTCTGCATCAGCTCCTTCAGGAGCTGACCCTGGGCCACATCCTTGCAACCTAAAATGGAGAGGGGATAAGGCTTTTTATTTTTATCTTTAAAGCGGGCTCTTGCTGTGTTGCCCAGCCTGGCCTGGAACTCCTGGGCTTGAGAAGTCCTCCTGCTTCAGTCTACTGAGTAGCTGGGACTATAGGTGCACACCACTGCATAAGTTCCTGGCAAAGGGAAACTTGACTCCCTCACACACCAGTCAAAGCAAGAGGCACAGCCCCTTCCCCCGGATGTCCCGCCCCCACCCTCAGCTCTGTTGCTTTCTTCTTTCCCTGCCCAGTGAGATTACCAAAAGAGCTTGGGAAGCAACTAGAGCTTCGTGGTGTGGACAGGGGCTCTCACCAATGGTTGTCTCACAGAACTTCTCCTCAGCCACCTCGCTGGCAATGTTGGCTCCCATCAGCACGCTCATGGGGATGCCAAGGTGTTCCCCAATCACTTCAGAGATGAGCTTCAGCCCATTGGGGCCCTCGTCTACCCCCTGGGCATAGGATGGGGCTCTCAGGCCAGCTGTCTTTTATACCCAGCTATGGGTTTCCCTCCCAAGCCCACTGCTTATCTGTGTCCCTCTCCAGAAGTGCTGTCCCAACCCCACCCAGCTCAGACTTGCTAGATAGCAGTGCCCTCACACACTCTCAACCAACCTTCCTCTCCAAAGTAGTGTACTTCTCACACCCCCAAAGAACTCTCTAGACGCCCCAGCCCACTTTCAGCCCCAGGACTGTTCCAAACCAGCTGCTCCATCATCTCCCAAGCCATCTTACTTCTCTCTCTCAGCTAAACTCTAACACATCTGCCTCCAAAGCTGGGTTGTTTTCCTCAACCAACCTGGCAGCTGACTCTTTCTCCTCCCTCCNCCCTCCCTCCCTCCCTCCCTTCCTTTTCCTGTGCTGGGGGATTGAACCCAGTACCTCATGCATGCTAGGTAAATTCTCCACCACTAAGCCACACTCCTAGCCCCAACTGCTTTCTTTACTCTCTTCAAAGCCGGTTGCTCCCATCTCTGGACTCTTTCTGTATATTCTTTTCTTTACTTCACTTACTGCCCAAACCCCATAACAGTTAGCTGCATTCCACCCCCACCCACAGTAGGGGTTCCCTGGTACCTTAATAAGAGATATGCCAATTGTATTGGCTTTCAAGTGACCTTTGAGCTGTTCACAGATCTTGCCAATGAACTGATGGGGCACTACGAAGATCAGGATGTCAGCACCTGTTGCAGCCTGGACCACATCTGGGATAGCCACCTGTGGGAACAACAGATGCTCATGTGTCTAGAAGAACTCTCCTTGTCCCTAGGGGGACTCCATTCAATTCTGAGCCAGTCTTCAAGCCAAAGAGTGGTGTTGGGGGAGGGAGGGCGCTCAGAACTTCTTGTGTTCCCTGTCCCCAGCTGTCATGCCTCCTTCGCTCCAGCTCTCCTGGGTCCTTAAGGCCTCTGGGAGCACTCCTGGCTACAGCTACTCTTAGCCCTTGGCTATGGGTCAGTGAAGATTGCCAAAGGCAGCCTAGGCTTGGCAGGAGGAAGAGGCCAAGTAAGATTTCACCACTGCTTCTTAGGGGCCCTAACTTGGCAGGGAGAACCTACATCTTTGTGCCTATTCTCTGCTCCCTTTTTCTAGGCAAGGAAAGAACCATATAGATTTGATCAGAGACCAAAAGTCCAATGATCCACCTTCAAATTTGCTAATAGCCAGTGAATGAGTAACAGGATTAGGGTTCAAAGCAGACATGAGAGACTGAACCCAAGTCTAGGAGCCTGAGAACCAGCCTTTGGTTGCCATGGAGACCAACTTCTCCCTCTCCCCTCCTTTTCCTTCTAAGCATCTATAAGGGGAGGTAATTTAGATCCAGAAAGAGCCCAAAGGGACAGTTTAGAGGCTGCGCAAGGCGAGGGCACTCCAGGTCTAGAGCATCCCACCTGAGACACTCCCCCAGGCCAGTTGGCACCTAAAGTGGCCTCCTCTCCGGAGGAGACACCTCAAAAACAGATTTGAGTGTTGACTTTTTCACACTCTCCCTTGCCTCCCTCTTTCCTCACAGCGAGTTGGGGGCTCACCACATTGGGGGGCAGCTTGTGACCTGGCAGGTATTTAACATTCTCATGCTGTGTGTTGATGATCTCAGTTAGCTTTCTGCCCCCGATGTCTTCCTCAAACACCCACATGGTCACCCGCGGGTCAAAGTGTGCCAGACGAGCTGCATTGCTACCCACGATCTTGGCAATGGCTGAGCCCCTATTGGGAGGGGAAACACAGGGAAGAGGAGTAGGGGGAAGGGAGGAAAGAATCTTCTAGGTAGGACCTCAAAAAGCTTGTTGGATTTTTTACGACCTACCTATTGTCACCCCTCCCCACCCCCATCTGTGGCAAAATGTGCCTCCCACGACTGGCAATAGAGAGGAGATTCAGTCTACTCTAGTCTTTGCCGTTGGGGAGGTGGGCCAACTTTCTGACCCCACCCCAAACTCCTGCAGCTTTTCAGGCAGGGATAGGAGCAGAGAGCCTTCTGCTCACCTTCCTGTGGTGAACAGGTGCAGCTGCCCAGGCAGGCACAGCGAGGGAGGGCTGGGCACAGTGCACTGTAAGCACTGGAGATCGCAGCAGGAGTCCAGCAGGCTCCGGAGGGCATTTCCTACCTTCTACATGCTTCCCACCCACCCAGCCTCCCTCTGGGGAGCCCCTCTGCCTTGGGAGGAGCCTGCCCTTCACCCATGCCCTTCAGAGAATCTCTTACCAGTTCCCGGAGCCGACAATGCAGACTTTTTTGCCAGCCATGGTGTGGCTTCTAGCTTCTCTGCCCCAGCGGGTGTAGGCTCTGAGTATTTAACTCCACCACACGTGGGTGCAGCCAAGCTCCGCCTCTGAGGTGGCCCAGACACTGGCGCTCAGGGATAGGGAGCTTGGCCCAGAAAAGGGCGAGTAAAGGGTAGAGACAGGCGGGGAACAGGAGTGGGGCAGAGACCAGACCAACTTTTCCTCTCGGGTTTGCAGCAGACGGTGCTGGCCAGTTTCTTCCCTTTTGCCTCGGCTTTAGTGTCCCATCTACTTGCTATGGGCTAATCTTGAGACTGGCCAAGAACCAGTCCCCACTTTTTCCTTGGTCTCCAGCACTGAAATAAATCACAGCTAGCAGACTTGGGCATGGTGATGCACTCTGTGAGTTCAAGTCCAACCTGGTCTACAGAGTGAGATCCCCGTCTCAAAGTAAGGAAGAAAGGAAAAAAAAAAAAAGGAGCTGGGTGGTGGCGCACACCTTTAATCCCAGCACTTGGGAAGCAGAGGCAGGCGGATCTTTGTGAATTTGAGGCCAACCTGGTCTACAAGAGCTAGTTTCAGGACAGGCTTCAAAGCTACAGAGAAACCCTGTCTTGAAAAACAACAACAACAACAAAAGGAACTAGCATTAGTGACAAACGTGGGTATATTCAAAGGCAACTCTTCACCTCTCACACTAGCGCTAACACACTAGCACACACCTCCCCCTGATCCTCACAGCTCCAGTTTTGTTCTCTAGCATTCATTCTGCTGGTAGTGACTGTGTGAGGTCAGGGAATGTGAAGCCACTTCTAGGGGTATTCCACCCACAAGATAAGGGGCTGCTGTGGCTTAGGTACCCCAGACCAAGTATAAACTATTCCAGGAGAAGCTGGGAGTGGTGGCGCACACCTTTAATCCCAGCCCTTGGGAAGCAGAGGCAGGTGGATCTCGGTGAGTTTGTGGCCATCCTGGTCTACAGAGTGAATTCCGGGACAGCCAGGGCTACACAGAGAAACCCTGTCCTGAAAAAAAAATCTTGGTTCACACCAGGGACTCCCAATGAGTCATTTCACCTCAGATAATCCCCATTTGAAGGTCTAAGAGGGAAGGCAAGAAAGGTGAAAGGCAGGCCTCCACTGCCACGTGGCCCACAGTTCTTCCAGGCTTCAGGAAAGGGCAGAGAGGTGGTGGCCAGTATGTGTGCTGTCCCAGAGAGCCTTGATGTTTCCTTCAATTTCTTTTCCCTGCTTCTGCCTAGCCCACTGGGAGCCTTATGTTAAATAGCTGTTTACAGAACCAGAAAGGGGAAGAGAAGCCAAGCTTAGAGCAGCACCGTCTAAGGCTCAGGGGTACCCATGTCTCCGGGGGCTCTGTGGTCTCTGATGCCCATAAGTGACTTTGGGGGAGGGGAGAATGTCAACCCACATCTTGCAGTTTAGGCTCCATGACATCCATGGCTGTTTGACTAAGGGGAGGAACTTGGGTTTCCAAGCCGCTCTGGAAAGCAGTGCTGCACTTTGACCCACAGGGCAGACACCACTGTATGCTCATGTGCAGACCTCCTGGNCGGGTGTTGTCATCCTCCAGGCTACCACTGGCCAGTAACAGTAATCAGCACTAGGTTAGAAGGGAGTCTCGGTGGAGCTGGGGTAAGTGAGTAGGAGGTCAAGGCTGGAAGCATGTCTTTTCTCAGTTCGGGATTCCACAGAAAAGGCCCACCGTATTATTATGGCCAGGCAGTCCCTATGAAACATGAAATCGGTTGGTTGTTTTTCTTCTAACAAGTTCCTCTAATGCAGAGCTACCCTCCCACAGAGCAGTCCTTTATCACACTGGCACTGAGACAAAGGCTCCGCCGGTGCCAGGCTGCCAGCTGGGAGCACTGATTATGAGTGGTGGAAGAAAGGATGTTCCTGTCCCTGGCACATATGATCGGAACCCTAAAGAATTGGGCATTTATGCATGAAATGAATGCCTTGCTTTGGCCTAAATGCTCCCATCTTTTTGTCCCTTCAGTCCTGTTAGGTAGTGTAGAGAAACAAAGCACATGGCCATTTACACAGGAATAAAGGGGATACTCGTTACAGGAAGTTATCTGTGCCACCAAAGCTTCTCCAAGAGCCAGCTTTAGAGTACCTGTTTGAAATTCATGATTCAGGAGCTGGAGAGATGGCTCAGTGGTTAAGAGCACTGACTGCTCTTCCAGAGGACCCAGGTTCAATTCCCAGCAACCACATGGCTGGTTATCACTGTAAGTCCAGTTCCAGGGAACTTGACACCCAAGGCAAAACACCAGTGAACATAAAATAAATTAAAAAGAAATTCATGATTCATTAGTCACTCATTAAACATGCAATTAGCCTGAGTGAGAAAAGATGCTATTTCTGTGCCCTTGACATCCAATTTCTCTATCCCAAGTTATTATACCTTTCCTTTCTCAACTGTGAGAAACCAGTATGTTCTAGATTGAGTAGATAGACAAGGCTGGCACATTTCCACCCACCCACTCAATGGCTAAGATTTTCTTTATTTTTGAGACAGGGTCTATGCAGTCCTGGCTGACCTCAGCCTCACAGAGATCCTCCCACCTTAGTGCTGGGATTAGAGGAGTGTGCCAATGTGTTCCCCACCCTTCCTGGACGAGGGCAGTGAGGAAGCAGTGAGCCCCCAGGTGAAAGAAGGCAGAACTATAGATTCCTGGGCAGCAGCCAGGCAACCCTCTACTCAGCACAAGGCTAAAGTAGCCATTCCACACTGGGCTATGAACAGACTTCTTACATTGGACATCGTAATACACATGTCATCTCCACTTGGGGGCTGAGGCAGGTGGACAGTGAGTCGACCTTGGTTACATACAGAGACCCCTATCACAAGAATACAACACAAAGAAAATCCTGGGGCCTTTAAAAGTAGAACCTCAAAAGGCATGAGATCAGTAAATTGGTGGTTTTGTACAGAAAATACAAATGCCTGCTGTCACCAGGGCCTTGGCAACAGCCGAATGGACTTGTACCCTGGGGAGAGTAGGGCCTGGTTTCATCAACATGAAGGGGCCACAAACACTAAGGACAGGTTGTTCCAGCCAGCAACCTCAAGATTTCAAGGACAAGGGAGAAGCCAGCATTGCCACTGCCTTGTCTATTCTTGATGGAGGTGGGTGCAACTGTCTCAAGAGCATAGCTTGTTTGGATAAGACTCATTTCTCCAGACCCCCAGAGCCTGGCACAAATTGTCAAATAAAGAGGGCACTGGGTAGGGAAGATGGTTCTACAGAAACCCCAGATAGCAGCAACCCCAGACAGACTAAAGGAGGCCCTCTTCAGAAGAGACTTTTATTAAAACTGGTGACATCAATAAGGAGACAATACAAAAAAATTTTGGTCCATGAAAAAAAAAAAACCAAAATCCCCACAACTCAGTTAATAAACAGTCATCAACAGGGACACTGCAGGAGTGCTCATGATGCTTCTAGCCAGGAGCCAGGCTGGGGTTCAGCTGCCCCAGGGTTGTCCAGTGTCAGTGTGGGGACAACCTTCCAAGGGGAGGGGTAAAGGACAAGGGGAAGTGGGAGAGAAAACTGCTGTCCCAGTACAGAACAGGCAGGGAAAGGGGGCAGGAACACTGCTCGCTGAAGCCTGAGGTGCGGTGGGAAAGCAGGGGCTTTGTCAGTTCTCTGAGGTCAGAGCCCATGCTCAAGGGAATCCCCTTGTCCAGCTGTCTCCCACCCTGCAGTGTTGTCTGCGAGCCTGGGATATGCTAACTCCGGGTGATAAAACCTGGAAGAACCTGAGGCTCCCCGGAAAGATCCAAAACCACCTGTTCCAAGGGGCCAGGATCCCACCTTCCTGCGGCTACCTGAGGGGTCTGAAGCTTTGAGGGCAGGGGGTGGGGAGTCACAAACCCATTTCAGACCTATGCTCCAGCCCTAGGCGCGTTTACTCCTCAGTGCCCTAGAAACCAGCAGCAGGTTTCAACTGGGCAGACAAGGGACAGGAAGACAGGAATGGCCTAGGGCTATACCCGTTTGATTTTTAGGCCTGTTTCTCCATTTAAGGGAGGGGGTAGGGCGGAGTGAATGAACAAGACTCATCCAACAGCAGGAAGGAACAGCCTCTGCTGGGAATAACAGCACCCCAGCTTCGGTCCCTGGGGCTCTGACAGGGAAAGGCAAGACTCCCCTCTCAAATGCCATGGGTTAGGGCAGATGTGGGGAAATCCTATAATGGGTGGCTACGGGAGTGTGTGGGAGGGAGCAACAGTTCAAAACACACTCCAATACTGACATGGACCCACTACGGGGTCAGACAGCACTGAGACAGCAGGTCAGTCCAGGGGGCAGGGACTGACATGGCGCTCAGTGAAGCCCAAGAGCCTGGGCTCCTTTAGTGCCAGAGGGCAAGGAATAAAGGGAGAATTTGCTCCAACCTGTGGAGGGAGGGAGGAAGGTGGGTCACCAGGAGGGTTAAGGTTGACCTAGCTTACAGAGTGCCCTAGGCCTGAGTCTCAGAGGGGTCAGCTCCCAATGCCTGGGTCTCCTCACAAAGGCAGGATCAGTGTAGCTGGTCTCCCTGAAGACCACCTGGCCTCAAGAGGCCCGTCATTTCAGAGCATTGATCACCACTATGGGTTCTCTAACACTATCTAGAGGTCCTGTGTAGATCAGGGATGGGTAGGGAGGTAGAGGCACATGGGAACTTCCATGGGGAGAGGGTGAGGGGGAAGGCTGGGGTGAAGAAGAGGATAATAGGTGCCTGTAAAACAGAAATGTGACACCCTCTTCATTGTGATGCTGTCCTTGAACCAATAGTATCTCCTGGAATGCATCAAGCAAGACCAGCACAGGTATGCTGAGGCAGCAGCACAGGGCCCAAACAGAATCGGAGCAGCTAGGGAGGGCTCTACTATGTATTCCGGATTCCTAGGGCTTGCTCTAATTCTTGCCGCCTCTGCTGCACCTGAAGAGAAACAGGAGTGGAGCTTGAGACATTGAAAATCGGCACCTGATACCCCTGACCCCCCTCAATGGTACAGACTCCTACACCGAGTGGTTTACGCCTTTAATCCCAGCACTCAGGAGGCAGAGGCAGGCAGATCTCTGTGTGTCTGAGGTCAGCCTGGTCTATAAGAGTGAGTTTCAGGACAAGCTCCAAAGCTACAGAGAAACCCTCTGTCGAAAAACCAAAGGGACTCCTGCCTGTCATCTCCCTAGTGTGCCCAGGTACAGCACCAACCTTAGAGTAGAAGTATCGGCACACAGCCTCCTGAGCCCAAGGCTGGAAGTAGAACTCAGCACGGCGCTCTTCTTCTGGGTTACCCACCACATCAGTCATAGTCTGGGAGAGAAGGGGGAGGAGAGAACGTGATCCTTGCTTCCACATCTGCTCTTAGTTGAATTGTGTCCCTTACCACCCCTGCAAAGATGCTGAACTTCTAATTCCCCAGTTCCTGGGAAGTGCCCTGACATGCAAATAGGGTCTTTGCAGATGAGCAAGGTAAGAGGAGCCATTGGGACTGGCCCTAGCCCAGCTGAAGAGGAGATGCAGAGGTAGAGACAGACGTATACAGACACTATGTGACTGTGACAACACAAGAATGTCAAGCCTAAACTGAGGGACACCTGTGGGGTCCAGAAGCTAGCAGAGCTCACAGGAACAGCCCTGCTGATGCTCTCCTTTTGGACTTCTGGTCTCCACCACTGGGAAACAAATTCTCACTGCTTAAGGTACCCAGTTTGGGTCAGCTTTCTTCAAAGTCTCAGCACACAAAGACAACTACCATTAAGTCACCACCGGGTCCAAGCCCTTTCTGGTGCTCCTCTGCTGAAAACTGATTGCTTACAGCAGTCACAGCAAGGCAAGAACCCAAAGCATGTTGCCTGGGCACATTCTCCAGCCTGAGCTTATGATGTTCTTCTTTGGGAAGTATCTTCAACTCCATTTTCCATGCTTTCCTCAGTAACTCTCGCTTCATCTACTACCCTTTCTTTTGAACGACCTTACTAGTTCCAGTTAGCTTGGCCATGGTTCACTACATTTTAGTAACAGTAGCCTATTTTTTTCTAAATCAAACACATCTGTGGGAGAGCAGAGCCCATATCTTTAGCTCTAGCCCAACATCCTGGAATAAAGAGACTACTTAGAAAGTACCAACTATATGTTTGATAACCGGTTCTGCTGTGACTTCCCGTCTCAACTGTAAACTGGACCCTGGGATGTGTTAAAAGAATGTGGTCCCTCAGTTCTTCAGGCGGTGCTGCACTCCTAGAGTCCCTCTGTATCTTCCCAGGCTCTTTACCTTGAGGTCCCGGCACTGGGACTGAAGCCAATCATTGATGAAACCCTGAGGGTCTCGGGCAAAGCTCAGCATGAACTCTCGCTGGGTCTTCAGCTGGTTGATAGTTTCTATTGTCTCATGGATCTGAAGGGAAGAAGGATAGTCCATTTTCAAGACAGGAAAACTCTAAGCTAAAGGCAGACCCACTCCAGCTGCAGGGCCAGTGCCCAGAGTCCTGGGTACAAGCACTCTCCTACCGCCCTCACCCTCGACTTCTGCTTCTCCATCCAGGTAAGGGAAGTTGTCCTTCAGCCTGCACCACTACAAACTGTGAAGACTTAACCCTGGTAGTCCAGACTCCATTTGCCACATTCCAACAAATCCCATGCTTTCTTGGCATCTCAAGACACACTAAATGGAAATCTCCAAGAAAACTGGTTACCCTTCCCCTAATCTCTCCTCTCCCTCTTCCCGATCTTAGTGGAGACTCCTCCCCACCCAAGTCAGGCCTTCTCTCTTAGCCCCACCCAAACAGGGGCTACATTCCTTCGTTTCACTCTCAAACCTTAACTCTACCCTCCCTTCTGAGCCTTTACTTCAGGTCCTGACATGTCCAACACAGACTACGTCTTTACTTCAGGACCCTGACATGTCCCACACACACTACATCTTTACTTCAGATCCTGACATGTCCCCCACACACGACGTCTTTACTTCAGATCCTGACATGTCCCACACACACTACGTCTTTACTTCAGGACCCTGACATGTCCCACACACACTACGTCTTTACCTCAGATCCTGACATGTTCCACACATACTACTTCTTTACTTCAGGACCCTGACATGTGCCACACAGACTACGTCTTTACTTCAGGACCCTGACATGTCCCACACAGACTACGTCTTTACCTCAGATCCTGACATGTCCCACACAGACTACGTCTTTACCTCAGATCCTGACATGNCCTGACATGTCCCACACACACTACGTCTTTACCTCAGATCCTGACATGTTCCACACATACTACTTCTTTACTTCAGGACCCTGACATGTGCCACACAGACTACGTCTTTACTTCAGGACCCTGACATGTCCCACACAGACTACGTCTTTACCTCAGATCCTGACATGTCCCACACAGACTACGTCTTTACCTCAGATCCTGACATGCCCCCCACACACTACGTCTTTACTTCAGGACCCTGACATGTCCCACACACACTACGTCTTTACTTCAGATCCTGACATGTCCCACACAGACTACGTCTTTACTTTAGATCCTAACATGTCCCACACAGACTATGTCTCGCCTTCAAACTGGACTTTGTTCCGGAGATGCCCCTCTTCAACTCCCTCTACCTATCCACTAACACAAACAGCATTAGTGCCCCTGTGGTGAAGGCTTCTAACAGGCCCCTTGTCTCACCTGCAGGAGGTACACACAATTTCCCCCAGATCAAAGCTTTATGAGCAGGCTCCTACTTCCCTAGCAGCCTCCTCTCCCTGAACACTGCACCTGGCAGGCACCTCAAGCCATGTCCAGCGTGGCATATGATGCATGAAAGAGCTCTGCACGTCTGCTTTTGCTGGTTCTGAGGTTCTGTAATCCCATGGCCTGGATTCATCATGCACACATGACAGGCCCTGAATCTGTAGCGCCTCCTGCTTCAAACTCCAAATGCTAGGATCTCAGGGTGAACCACCATGCCTGGCTTTGCTTGTATTTCTTGGAACACACCAGGATCATTCTCCTCTTTGGATTTTTACATACCTTATTTTATCTCCCTGGATTGTCCTCTGCCTTCCACACCCCAAACACCACTCTGCTTCTTCCCCATCTGTTAACTCCTACTTCATCCTTCAGAATTTAGCTGAGGTGTCTAGTCTCCCATGAGAGCCCCTACATTATCTCTGGTGTTTTGGCTTTGCCTACAGGGACAATGCCTATAATGGTAATGGTAATGATGGGGGCAGCATATCAGCAGTAGAAGCTACCACTGCTGCCTTTTATGTGCTAGGTACAGGCTCAATTCTTTAAAAACATGGTCTCATTCCATGCAGAGAGCAACCACATAAAAGTAGGTATTATATATAGTCTTCCTTTCAGAGATCAGAAACTGAGGCTCAATGATACTAAAAGGTATTGCCCAAACTGGGCACAGTGGCTTCTCTCTGTAACCCCAACACTGTGGAACATGACATAGCAAAATCATCATGAGCCTGAGGCTAGCCAAGCATACAAGGGAGAGATTGACTCAAAATACTGAAAACAAAAACAAAACCATCTAACAATCAAATGCATGTATGGGAGCTTGCTTCCAGTTACCACCAAACAGGACAGAGCCTGACAGAGACTGGTTCTGGGTATCAATATATTTTTAGTTAAAACCAAGAACCAAAAGGCAACTAGAAGGTATGAGTGAGGGATGGGACAGAGACCCCTACCTTGTTGTCTAGAGTAGCGATCTCCTGCTGGCTGGCCGTGGACAGCAGAAAAGAATTCATCTGGGTCTTCAAAGTGTCATCTACTTCCACATCAATGTCATAACAAGCTGTCTTTTTCTGGTCATTTGGGTCAACACTGGAGAGGAAAATAACAGGCTCTAGTAAAGGGCTTTTTCTGAGACCTACTTGCCAAACAGAGGTCAGAAAGATGGTCCAGCCAGGGATGAAGGGAAAAGAGACTACAAAGGGTACAGCGGAGATGTTCTACATCCTCCTTCTGAGAGCTGTATGCACCTTCAAAAGTCTGCACTTTAAATAGGTATAATTTATAATATATAAGTTGTAACTCACTTCTTTCCATTCTATTATTCTGCGAGAGCGCAGCACCTGTGCACATAATGGAGGTGAGAGGACAATCTGCAGAAGGAGGTTGCTCTTACTTCCAGGGACTGATGCCAGGTCATTAGGCCAGACAACCAGCACCTTTAACCTGTTGTGGCATCTTTTTTTTTTTT
>LOEQ01001366.1:294319-306886 GCA_001685075.1 Bramus lutescens
ATAGATAGATAGATAGATAGATAGATAGATAGATGATAGACAGACAGATAGATGTGATATAAAACAAAACCCCATGAAAGTAACTGGGTATGAGGAGAGAGATCAGCCTTCAACTGTTGTCCTTTCCCAAATAAATCCATGGATTCCCTTCCTGTCTGCTGCCTCATGGACATCTTTTTCCTTTTGCCAGTTCAGCCTGAGTTCTCAGGGGACAGGGCCTGCTCTGTTGCCCTTCCTCAGGGAAGTTTCAGAGGTTAGTCCTTGGCTTGTGGGGTGTTGGCTGAGGTTGACCATTGATGCCTGTATGACTCTTGACCACTAGAGGGCACTGCCTCCCTCCTTCAGACATTCTGGAAGTGACTGTACTTGGGTTCACAAAGAGGAAACTAAGGCAGGGAGAGCGGCAGGCTGAGAGTCCCCACCAGAGAGGAGGCTGTGAAGGGCTCAGCAGCTTCAGAGGACAGTGAGCTGAAATAATTCCTCCCCACAATTTCTGCGCCAAAACTCACCATGCACTCCTACAGGGCAACACACAGGCACAGTACAGGTACGCAACACATACACACACGCACATGCTCACTCAGTGCACAGGTGTGCGTGCACACATCACGTGCACACATACTTGCACACACTCACATTCCTACACTTTCCCCTCCCCATCCCCGCTATCCTCACTCCTTTGTGGTTCCCTCTCAGTTTCATTTCCTTCCAGTAGGCAAGTTCAGCTTTTCAGTAGCGGGAAGGCGAGAAGAGGGCCAGGCATCCCACTCAGGCCCCTGAGAGATGATCAGGTACACACAAACAGAGATGGACACCTAATTCTGTGCCCTCTGGGCACACAATCTAGCTCAGGTGTGGAGGGCTTGCGGGCTCAGGTCCTGGACTCAGTCCCTTGAGTCACATAATCAGATGTGGCGGCACTTGCTTGTGCTAGCAGGAGGATCAGAAGTTCAAGGTCGTTCTCAGCTGCATACTGAATTTAAGACCACCATGAAAGACAATTCAAAATGAATACATAGCTGGACCTGGTCACACATACCTTTAGTCCCAGCTGGCAGACCTCTGAGTTTGAAGCCAGCCTTAGACCAGCAAGTTCTAGGCCAGCCAGGGCTACATAGTAGTACACATATGTATATGTGTGCACTCTTGTCCATATGTCACTGCATAGACACCAGAAGTTTATGTCGGATGTTCTATAAATTTCCACCTTATATAGAAATAAATATGTATTAATGAGTAATCAATCTTGGGGCTCTCCATCCATGGATGAACCCTTCCCTGTTTCCTTCCTCACCAATGTTCCTCTCCAGCTGTGCATGGTAACTGAGTGCTTTCTTACTTTCTAAATTTCATCTCCCTCACATCTGGGTGTTTAGTGATTTTCAACTACTAACTCATGGGCTCATTCCATAGCCTTAACCTCATCACCATTTCACAAGCCAGTCCTAGACCACAAGGGCTTGCGTGATGGCTCAGTAGGTGAAGTGTTTGATGTACAGGCACGAGAACCTGAGTTTAGATCCACAGTACCCACCTAAAAATTGGACAACTGGCTACAACCCCAGCACTGGGAAGGTAGAGACAGTTGGATCTCTGGAGTCCCGTGGCTGACGGGTCCTAGATATTTGTCAGCTCCAAGTTCAGTGAGAAAGTCTGTCTCAAAACATAAACAAATGAAGGGGCTGCAGAGACAGCTCAGCAGGCACAAGCACCGGATGATCTTTCAGAGAACCTGGGTTTGATTCCCAGCACCCACGTGGCAGCCCACAAATGTCTATAATTCCAATTCCAGGAAATTTTATACCCCCTTACATGGTACACAGACATACATGTAAAATACAAATATACATAGTAAAATAGAATAAATTACTTATAAATAAATGGAGAATGATAGGAGAGGGCATCCAGCAATGACCTCTGGCTTTCACACAGGCACACATGTGCTTACCTAGATGTATGCATACCACACACACACACACACACTTGTAAAGTGCTGAGCCACAACAACCAATTCAAGTCTCCTAATGTGCAAGTAATAAAATTAGAGCTGGGTGTGGTGTGCACACCTTTAATCCCAGCACTTTAATCCCAGGATGTAGAGGCAAGTGGATCTCTGTGAGTTCAAGGTCAGCCTGGTCTACATAGTAAGTTCCAGAACAGCCATAGCAAATAGTTCAAAAATAGCTCAAAAACAGACAGACAGACAGATTAGCAATTAGAATGAGGCTATCTATCTTTAAATTCTTCCTATATCCATTTCTCATTAACAGTGGGCGACAGAGAGGGGCCAGATCCTGCCCTTATGGAGCTGACTGTCTAGTGAGTTAAAACATTTACAAACCAAACTATAATGGATGTTATTAAACACTTTTGGGGAAGAGGGCAGGGAAACCTGACTCAGACTGGGGAGTCTGTAAGGTTTCCTGAGGAAGTGATGAACTGCAACAGAAATAAGCTCTCTGCATCTGTCACTCAGTCACTGTCTCTGTCCCTCTGACATCCCGGGCCCTGTGTTTGTTTCAAACAGAGAAGAGTGAGGACCTGAACAGAGACAGATTTGCTTGGAATGAGAGACCAAGTCACGTGGCCTTGCGAGACTCCTGGTCCAATAGTAATGTATGATCTCTGTTGAAGGATATGAAATAATCAAAGCTAGGTTTTGGCTGGGTGGTCGTACAACCTATAATTCCAGCACTTGGGAGGCTGCGACAGGAAGATCAGTTCAAAGCCATCCTTGGCTACATAGTGAGTTTCAGGCTACCCTGGACTACATGAGATCCTGTCTCAAAAACAAACAAACCAGAAAGAAAGAGGGGGAGCAGGGATGAGAGAGTATGAATGAAGCTGCAGATCTTATCAGGCAAGTGAGGGAGCTGGGGTGTCAGATGGTCTGCACACCCGGTGGGGTGGTGCTCCAGAGCAGACAACATACAGGTGAAGGACTTGTTTGAGAAGTAAGGATGCGAGTTTGGTTCTGCATGCTGGTTTTTGTGGTGTTGTTTTTTGAGACAGGGTTTCTCTGTAGCTTTGGAGCTTGTCCTGGAACTCTCAAACAAAGATCCGCCTGCCTCTGCCTCCCGAGTGCTGGGATTAAGGGTGTGCACCACCACCATCTGACCTTCCTGCTGGTGTTTAGGAGCCTTAAGGCCATCTGAGTCGAGATGCTAAGTGGAGAACTGGAGTTGCTGTTGGGAGGGGAGAGCTGGCCTGAGACATAAAGCTGGCAGCTGGCGGAGTGTAAATGGTAATTGAAGTCAGGAGTGGAGGTGCGGCTGCCCAAGAATAGAATGTAAAGTTTAAAAAAAGATAGAAAGAAAGGAAAAGAAACTTGATTTGGCAGTATCCACTAAAGCTAAATAGAATCCTACCTTATGACTTAACCACAGCCCTACTTCTGTACCCAAGAGGAGCGAGTATACGTGTCAACCAAAAACCAGGAACAAGAATGTTCACAGTCGTTCTATTTATAACAGTCCCGAACTGGTGACAACCCAAATGTCTAGCAATAGTAGAATGGCTAAATAAATTGCATTCTATTAATATAATGGGATAACACACAGCATTGAAAAAGAAATGACTACACACAACATGACTAACTCGCACATATGCAAAAGTAGATGGAGGGTATGAACAACTCCAGGACATTTAAGAGAAGTGAAAACTTGACCAGGTGGTGGTGGTGCACACCTTTAATCCCAGCACTTGGGAGGCAGAGGCAGGCAGATCTCTGTGAGTTTGAGGCCAGCCTGGTCTACAGAGTGAGTTCCAGAACAGTCGAACTGTTGCACAGAGAAACCATGTGTTGGAAGAAAGAAAGGAAGGAAGAAGGAGGGAAGGAAGGAAGGAAGGTAAAACTGCTGGAACAGTGGCAGGCTCTTGTGGGGTGGTACTGACCTGAAGGAATCACCTGAGGTGTTGGAAACGTTTGTGTCAATGAGAATAGATACCAATGTAGTACGTCCTGTTGCATGTAAGATATGCCAGGGTAATATTCTTCAAGCTATGCCTTTAAATTATATCCTTATGATTTAAAAGAAGACTAAAATCACAGACTAGGCCTTGAGTGCAGACAATGTCAAGTAGAAGAGATTGAACTGGCAAAGGAACAGAGAAATGGCTACGCACAAGAAGGCAAGCCAAGACTCCAGTCAGGAAACAATGGCTCAGAAAACAGGTAGGCTCAATTTTGTTGCTATTGTTTGTCGCAGCTCTGGGTATCAAGCTTTGCCCCAGCCCCTTAGAGGTTTATTTGTTTATTTATTTTGTCGTTTTCTTTTTTGTTTTGATTTGTAAAGACTCTTCTCAGACTAGTCTTGAACTCGCTATGTAGCTGAAGTTACTATTTAACTCTCAATCCTCTTGGGGATGGTTTTGAACTCTTGATCTTCCCACTTCTGTCTTCCAAGAACTGGGATGATGAGAATGTGCCACTATACCCACCTTTCCATCCCCAACCCCCATCTTGAGACAGGGTATCACATGTATCCCTGCTGGCTTTAAACTAATTATGTAGGGAAGTGTGACCTTGAATGTCTGATCCTTCTGCCTCCACCTCCAGAGTACTGGGATCCCGGGAAAGAACCACTGTTGGTTATGACCTGTTATGCAGGGTCGGAGAGAAGCAAGAGCTTTGTGCAAGCACTAGCGCAGTCCTCTACTGACTGAACTGGTCTCCTCTTTTTCCTCTGCTGGGTTGAATGAAAATGGTCCCTATAAGCTCATATCTTTGAATACTTGGTCCCCAGTTGGTGGAACTGTTTGGGAAGCATTAGGAGGTATGGCTTTGTTGGAGCAAGTATGCCACTGGGGGCAAGCTTTGAAGTTTCAAAACTCCATGCCATTCCCCCAGTTAGCTCTCATTGCTTCATGCTTGTGGATCAAGATGTGAGTTCTTAGCTCCTTTTCCAGTGCCATGCTGTCTGCCTGCTGCCTTGGTCCCCCCCATGATGGTCATGGACTCAAACCCTCTGGAACCATGAGCCCTAAGTTAAATGCATTCTTTTATAAGCTGCCTGGTCATGTTGCCTTATTTTGGCAATAAAAAAAATTGTGCTAATTGGACCAAGTGAACAAGAGATAACAACCACTTTGGACTTGTAACACGTATGCGCACAAGAGGATGGGAAATAAATTCAGCAAAAATTCAAGGGCCTTCTACCTCAGTGAAATTTCCATGATTCCTCCTAAGGTGAAGGGTAAGTTACTGCATCTGGCCTCTCCCACCACCAAGAAAGAAGCTCAATGTATAAGGGGCCTGTGTTACTCTGGCCCACACACCAAGACTCAGAAAACTGCTAGCTTTGACAGACTCTGGAACAAGAAAAGGCTCTTTGACAGGTCCAAGCTGCTGTGAAGGCTGCTTTACCACTTGAACCATATGATTCAGCAGACCTGATGGTACTTGAGGTATTAGTGGTTAGTAAGAATGCTGTTGGAGGGGCTGGAGAGTTGGCTCAGTGGTTAAGAGCACTAACTGCCCTTCCATAGGATTTGGGTTCAATTCTCGGCACCCACATGGCAGCTCACAACTGTTTGTAAGTCCCGTTCCACTCTCACACAGACATACATACAGGCAAAACACCAATGCACATAAAAAATTAAATAAAAGCTTTAAAAAAAAAGAATGCTTTTTGAGCCTTTGGCAAGGCCCCATAGGTGAATTACAGAGACTCCATTTCTGGTACCAATTTCTGTCTTAGTTCTTTTCTATTGCTGTGATAAGAAAATATGACCCAGACAACTTACAAAAGAAAGCATTTAATTTGGGACTCACAGTTCCAGAAGGTTGGAGTCCAGGACCTTCATGGCAGGGAACATGGCAGGCAGGTATGGTGCTGAAGAAGGAGCCGAGTTTTATATCTTCGTATAAAGCATACAAGCACGAGGCAGAGATGGCTAACTGGGAATAGCATGGGTCTTAGAAGCCTCAAAGCCCACCCACAGTGGCGCAGCTCCTCCAACAAGGCCACACCTCCTAATCCTTCCTGAAGAGTTCCACCAACTAGGGACCAAGTATTCAAATATATGAACATATGGGGGTCATTCTCATGCAAACTCCACATTCCCTTTGTTTTCTGAGGCAGGATCTCATTGGGTAGTCCAGGCTAACTTAGAACTTGCACTCCTCTTGCCTCCATTCCCTGAGTATCTGGATCTATAGGCTACCACATATGGCTTAGCTCAACAGTTTTGAAAGCTATTGAAGATGAAGAATAAAGCATGCCTGGCAGCAGTGGCACACGCCTTTAATCCCAGCACTTGAGAAGCAGAGGCAGGTGGATCTCTGTGAGTTCAAGGCCAGCCTGGTCTACAAGAGCTAGTTCCAGGACAGGCTCCAAAGCTACAGAGAAACTCTATCTCGAAAAAAAACAAAAAATAAAAAAATTTAATGATTTATTTATTTCTATTTTATGTGCATTAGTGTTTTGTGTACATGTATATCTGTATGAAGGTGTCAGGTCCTCTGGAACAGACAGTTGTGAGGTGCCATGTGGGTGTTGGGAATTGAGCCCCCCAGGTCCTTTGGAAAAGCAGCCAGTGCTCCCCACTGCTGAGCCATCTCTCCAGCCTTGTACACATTACTTTTAATAACATTGCAGAAGAAGCCCTATAGGGTGGAGGGGCTGGAGAGATGGCTCAGGGTTTAAGGAGTTCTCTTCCAGAGGACCTGGGTTTGAGTCCCAGCACCCATCCAGTGGCTGCTAACAACCATTTGTAACTTCAGTTCTGGGGATCTGATGCCCTCTTCTGGCCGCTGAGGCTACTGCATGCACATGGTGCACAGATACATGGAAGCAAAACACATAAACTATAAATAAACATAAAATATAAAATATAAATAAATCTAAAAAAAACCTAAAAATATGGAGGGTGCTGAAGAGTTGAAAGATGTATGTTTTGTTTTTTATCTAAGCCCAAAGTCTGATACTTAGGAAGTACTCAGTAAATGGGAGATATCATTATAGCAATGTGTTTATTTCTTTGAGACGGGATCTTGCTGTGTTTCACAGGCTGGTCCCCAACTTCAAGGCTCAAATGATCATCTGACCTCAACTACCTAAGTAGCTGGTTATCACAGGTGTACCACAGTGTTTTTAAGTGGGGAGATACTGAATATGTTTTGATGTCACAGGACAGCTCTACTTGAGGAGTAGAAATGGCCTATAGAGGAGGGAGAGGTGATATCAGTAGGATAACACTCCTACAAAAGGCAGGAGGAGTCTGACAGTGCTGAGACTATTGTAGAAAAGATGAATGTTCCCTTCCTTCCAGGAGTTCGTACCAAGAGTCAGGTGATCTTGTCTGAGGCTTCTATTTTCTTGATCAAATGGAAGTAAGGTCATCTCTTAGGAGGAGGAGGGGTGAAAAGAGTGTGGGAAGGCAGAGTAGAGAAGCCTGCAGGCATCCTGAGGAGGTTTACCAGTTGGCTAGGGCAGCTCAGCAGAGTTGCCAGGTAGCAGGACAGGCCAGTTTAAGGATGTTGCTCATGAGAAGGATGTGAAGAGTATGATGTCATCCTGCTCTGGGGTGTGGCTTCCTCTGGTACAGTGAGGCTGCTCTGGGGCTACCCTCTATGGGATCAGTGGTGGATTCTTCTAAAACTGGGGATTGGAACAATGGTGCCATAAAAAAGCAGAGGGGTTGCTGTGTGGGGGTAGCATGTGCCTTCAACCCCAGCACTCGGGAGACAGAGGCAGGGGGATCTCTGTGAGTTCCAGGCCAACCTGATCTACAAAGCGAGCTCCAGGACAGCAAAAGCTACACAGAGAAACATTCTCTCAAGTCAACCTCCCAAATAGTTATAATAAACAAAATAAAATAAACAGACATCTAAAGATTTGGTACACTCATGAGGGGGTGAGACTCTTGGGGTCACTTCTGACCCCGCCTTTTCCTTCCTACCTCAACACACCACTTCTCAGAGCACGTGCAGCTGGGAACCCAGAACAACTTTGTCTGCCACACACAGTGCTCTGCCCACATCCAGGAGAACCTGGACTTGGAAGATCCAAAGTCAACTAGACTGTCATGATCTCAGGCAAATCACACAGCACCATGACCCACAGTCTCCCCATTTTTCCAGCGATGATATTAAGCTTTTTACATATTTAGGAACAGTGAGACTTATATGAGCACAAGTAAAGAATTTATAATTTCTCTTCTTTTTTTATTTTGGTTTTTCGAGACAGGGTCTCTCTGTGTAGCTTTGTAGACCAGGCTGGCCTTGAACTCATGGAGATCCACCTGCCTCTGCTTCCTGAGTGCTGGGATTAAAGGCATGTGCCACCTCTGCCTTGCTGGGAATTTATAATTTCAAAGCAAGACCGAAAGTTACTGCTTTGGGTTCCTCATGCAATATGAAGTCTGTCCACACAGAAGCTCCCACCCCCAGCACACACAGAGCTGTGCATGTCCCATGAACATCCACATATGTCCATTCCATTCTACATCCATGTTCTCTCCAGACATGGAGATGGAGGTGCACATGTGTGCATGCTCTCTAGGGGCGCACGCAGTGGGTGGGCTATGAGGTGCACATGTATGATTGCTCCCTAGGGGCACACGCGGTGGGGGTGCTATGGGAAGTCTGAATTGGCTGCTGTCCATGGCCCAGGCCACTGCAGCAACTTAGGAATGTTCTTCACCTGGCATGGTGATGGAACACACCAGTTAGAGACACACAACACTAAACAGCAAAGCCCCGTCTTCCTGGGCCCTAAGACAGTCACATAGAGGACACATAGGTGACAGGGGTGGGGATGGGTTTGTTCTTAAAATTTATAGGATCTCAAAAGATCTTAACTGGCCATTTCTTTCCCTCTGGAATGGTGTTGGTGCTCACTGCTCAGTAATGTTCTCTCTCTCTCTCTCTCTCACCCACACAAACACACTCCAGAACCCAGGGTTCTGTGAATGATAGCAAGCACACCAGTGAGTTACATCTCCAGCCAGCTGCCCCAATTATTACAACTTCTTAAGGAAACACAAAGTTTCATGTTCACTTAAAAACATCCCTCGGGGCTGGGCATGGCTGCCCACAACTTTAATCCCAGCACTCAGGGCACTCAGCACTCAGAGGCAGGTGGATCCCTGAGTTTGAGGCCAGCCTGGTTTATAGAAGGAGTTCCAGGACAGCCAGGGTGACACAGAGAAACCCTGTTTCAAAAAACAAAAACAAAACAAAATCCCTCAAGGAGAATGTCCTATGCATGATATGTCACTGCAACACACCTGTTATATAAGGTCTAGCCTTGACCAAAGTGCCTCGGAGAGTCTTTATCCCGCAAGCAGGGGCTGCCCCAGACAACACTTCAGGGCAACCTCTCTCCTTACAGGAAACTGGGTCTAGAAGCTGAGAAATAGAGTCAGGTAGAACTCTGCCCCAAGCCCTGCCCAGTCTTTGTGCCCCACCTTTCGGACTGCCACCCAAGGGTCCTACTGGACTGTCCTCGGCCAGAAGCCTTGGCAGCTGCAGCTTGAACCAAAAGTGAGTGAAAGCTTGTGCCTGGCCAATGGCAGTCACATATCAGTGGCTGGAGAAAACTGTCATCACAAATGCTTTCCACAAAATTGAAGCCATTCTAGAATGACCTGTACCTCTAACAGAATGTCCCCAATCAGTCTGCTGGCATCCCTTCTGCCTCCGGAACACAGTGGGGTGCAGCACACATCTCCTAGTGTGTGTCCACCGGCCAGAAAACACGCCTTCTCCCAGCCCTTTACTTCCATCTCTGCCCCCAGAGGCACTGAGTTACTTACATCAATTCCCTATTACTTTAGGCAAGAGCAGGGAGATCAATTAGCTTAGAGTAGTAGCCTCTTAGCTGATCGCAGTCTGGGAGGACTAGCCGGGGTGGGAGAGGGGGAGGGGCGAGAGAGGGAACTAAGTAACCCCAGAGATGCAGGGAAAAGATGAGAAGACAGAGCAAGAGACCCTACTCCAGGGTCTCTGGGCTCAGCTCTTCTCCCCGCTGAATCTCCGTCCATTCAGGCACTCCCTAGGGAGGTGGGCAGGACCCGGGTGTGTCTGAATTCCTCCGGTGAGTGGATCCCTGCCTCCTGTGGAGCCTCTTCAAAGTCTGCAGTCTATTCCTCTCAGCAATCCCCTGGGCAGGACCATCAAGGACCTCAGGACTGTCACTGGGATGGCCTTTGTCACGTCTTTCTCTTCTCACCCTGTCACTCCCTCCCAGTGGAGAACCTAAGTCTGGGTTATAAGATCAGGTCCCTCCAAGGATGTTCGTTCTGAGTGTCTATGGGGTCTGGTGGAGTAAGGGGCGTTAGAGAAGGGACTGCCATCTCTGGGCTCTCATTACTTGTTTATTTATTTTTCAAAATTTTACTTTTTGAGTCAGAACCTCGTGCCTCGTTCTTGCCAATGTATCCCCACACATTCCTAGGTCTCTAGTTGCTTTAGAAAACCTCTCTGTCCCCAGTCTGAGCCCCAGGGTCACATGTCCTCTTAGGTGAGCACCTTTCTCCCCTCAGCATTCCAGAACCTTCATATCTCCCTTCAGAACCCTTAGAAGGGCCCACCCCTTCCGTGCTCACCCCCGCACTGTGCGATTGGATAGTCCCTTCAGGATGTGGAGGAATCTTATGGACACTCCAAACTCCCGGTTCCAGCCCTGCGTAAATCCCTGCTCCTACCACACCCCTACCTCCAGGACCTGCTGTCTCCTATTTCCTTTCTCTTCCAAGGCCCAGGCATGAATTCCTGCTTCTTTTTTCCCTAGGCAAAGGCTCTGGGTCTCAGCTGGAGGGGATGGCGTAGGGCAGATTGGGCAACCATCTGCAGGCCCCCTTCCGTTGGTGCTACTCAGCATTCCAGCCACATCGCGCTCCCACTGCCAGGGACAGATAAGGTGCAGCTGGAGGCTGGCACCAGCTGTGCTGTGCTCCTTCCCCAGCCCCCTTCCAGAGACTAGCAGCAGCTGAGTCCCCCAACCCCCATGGAACCCCTCCCCTGTCCTGCCTTGGCCTGGCTGCCCCTAAGGTGGGGAAGGAGAGAGGAGCTTCAGACCTTGTTGCCCTGGTAACCAAGCACCCCACTGGGAAGGAAGGGAGATGGCCAGGAAAGAAGAGGACCTTGTGCTGGGCCTTCCCTACTCTCTTGCTTTTTCAGAAGAGAGCTACTGATATCTACCCAACTGGATTGCCTAGGGGTATCCCTTGCTGCTTCCTGCCTTTCTCAAACCCAAATGACTTCCAAAACAAAATTTCCTGGACTTAGTTCAGGCCCCTCATCCAGGCCCCACACGCACCCCATCCTCCCAGGCCCCTCATCCTCCCAGGCCCCACACTCACCTCATCCTCCCAGGCTCCACACTCACCCCATCCTCCCAGGCCCCTCATCCTCCCAGGCCCCTCATCCTCCCAGGCCCCACACTCACCCCATCCTCCCAGGCTCCACATTCACCCCCATCCTCCCAGTCCAATACATTCACTGAGGTTGAGCAGGGTTCAGAAGTGCATCTAGGGGAGTTGGGATCTTTGGGCATTGAAGCAGCCTTGTTCTATGCTTTCCTGAATAGCCCTCAACAACAGGGTAGTTGCTGTTTACATGAAGAAGTCCAAATATGCTTTTATGCACAGCATCCACAAACACGGAGCAAAGACTTAGGCCCTAATTTAAGACCCCTTGCTCTTCTGGGTGTGGTGACATGCAATTATAATCCCAGTACACTAAGGTAGAAGGACTGTGAATTTGAGGCCAGCCTGGGCAATAAAGTAAGACCCCATTTCAACGAAAAAAAAATTAAAGACACCTCCCCCTTGCTGCTGAGAGATGCCAGGGTAGTTGCCTCTAAGCCTTGACCCTGCAGACACATGTTTTTTCTCAGTGCTCCATTGGCCCAGAGGCTAGAGCACTTCCCCGACACACCTCCCGGCTGAGCAGAGTGCTGAGCAGGGAGACAGACATTAATTAGAAGACCTAGGAGAGGAAACAAATGTGAGCCCCCTTAGGATTGGAGATCCAAAGGAGAAAGCTACCCTTTGAGACCCCTGCGGGCAGACAAGGCTGTGGGGAGGAAAGAGTCAGGTCCACCTGCTGGCCCTGGGTAAAGGCTGAGGAATTTGGATCCAGCAGGATTCAGGGTCAGGACTTTGACACAGGCTGAGAACCACAACAACCCTATTTTCCCTGACAATACAGAGGCAAGAAATGCCACGGTGGGGTCTTCAGGATTCTGGCCTGTGTGTCTGTCCTCTGAGCAAGAAAGAGCTCACATTGGGACTGGAGAGATGGCTCAGCAATTATTAGCACTTGCTGCTCTTTCAGAAAAGCCAAGTTTGGGTTCAAGCACTCATCAGGTGCTTATACCATCCTTAACTCCAGCTCCCTAGGATCCAATGCCCTCTTTCTAGCCCCTGAGGGTACCCATGTACTCATGATCCTACAAATGTAAATAAAAATAACAAAACAAAACGAAAGAACTCAGATTGCTCTGGAACTCTGCAAACCAAATACTTCTCTGACAGTTTAAAATTGCCCCCCATAACATTATGGGCAAATTACATCTCTCTCTCTCTCTCTCTCTCTCTCTCTCTCTCTCTCTCTCTCTC
>LOEQ01001366.1:327512-345231 GCA_001685075.1 Bramus lutescens
AGAGAGAGAGAGAGAGAGAGAGAGAGAGAGAGAGAGAGAGAGAGAGAGATCCTCGAATAGATGCTCAATTTACATTTTCGGAGAACCAGAGGAGGAGTTTGAAAAGAACACCAGGAACAAAGGAGAAGGAACTGAAAGGCACAAGCTGGATTTGGAGGGCGATGTGAAAAGACAAATGCGCACGACCAACGACTCTGTTCTGACCTCGGGCTCCTGGCCTGCAGGGGTTCAGGCGAGGCGGGATGGGGCTGCCTGGCAAGGGTCCTCGTCTCAAGTTCCAACCGGAAGGACTTGCCCAACGAAGGCGCTTTTCCTCACACCGAAGCCCTTTCACAGACTTTAACCACTCTCCACCCGCATCCCGACACTCGGAACCACTGCCGTCTCCAAAAGGCCGGAGACGGAAGAACCAGATTAAAAGCCTGCTCCTTCAATAATCGGCAGAGTCATTATCGAAATCTAGGCTACCTAGACCCGGAGTCTTTGCTTTTCCTGATTCAAGTGCACCCAGCGCGTTCCCTATACAGAAAACTAAGTGGGGTGAAAAGATTTTAACACCCCGACCCTCCGCACCATACCTGCGCGCACACACACACACAGAGCATTTTTTCTTCTCACCAGGCTGGTGCAGCAGACAAAGGGGGTTGAATAGGATGGTGCGTGCTTCCGGTGAAGGTGACCAGCTCCCCAGGTATCATTTGGAGCTTGTTCAACTCACCTGCACATAAATGAATGTTTCTTGGGGCTACCTACAATGGGAAATGTAGTGGTAAATCAAAGGCATTCTACTGCTGTCCTCCTGAAGCTGACTGCCCAGCAAGCAAGGCAAGGGGCTCTTACTGAGCATTTACTTCGTCCCGGGAAACGTGCTGAGTGTTACACGGACATCTGAGTTATTCCTCTGAATGACCCAATGAGACAGACATTATTTCTGCTTATAGACGACTGAGGCAAAGCACAGTTAGCATGTGGAAGGCTGTACAGAAGTAACCATACACAGATGCGGTGACTCATGCCGGGCGGGCAGCAGTGCTTAGAGTAAAAACATAGATGTCTCTGAAGAAAGCAGTTAAAGTTCAAGCTGTCCAGAGAAGATGGAACTTAGTCAGATGAAGGACGGGACAGAAAGAGTGCTGAGGCAGATGAACAGCAAGAGCGCTAGGGTTTTACTTCGCTAGTTTGCTAGTGCTTGGTGAACTTTGAGACCCGTAAATAGGAGGAGCTAGGAAGGGTGGCTGGAGAGCCCGGAAGCCCATGTTAGGTGAGCCCTGTTCAGGACTTTGGTCTTTAATAGAAAGGTGAGGTGAAATGAAGTTATTAATGGCTTTACACAAGGAAGAACCGTGGTTAGATCTGCTCTATTTGTTTTAGGCTGGCCTGGAGCTCACTAAGTAGCCAAGGCTGGTCTTTATCTCTCATTCTCCACTTCTTGAGTGTTGGGATTATGGGTGTGTGCCACCATGCCCACGCAGAACTGCCTTTTTTAATGTCATCATTGTAAAGAGCTCAAGGAGGGGTACAGTTTTCTTGGTGGTAGGACCAAGACTGAAGTGGACCAGACTGGTTACAGTAGAGAAGTCAGATGTGCCTGGCCTGGAGCCCAGTAGACCAGGCTGACCTTGAATTTACAGAGCTCCTCCAGCTTCTGCCTCCTGAGTGCTGGGATCAAAGGCGTGCACCATCACAGTACCTGGCTCAATGTTTCTAGTGTGCTCTATCTAACCAGTATTTTGTCAGATTGTTGGTATCCAGTGAAGGAATTCCAAGACAGATAAATAACAAAAGAATAGAACGATTGAGAGTACATTAACAGGTTAAGGATGAAGAGTTTGCTGGCACTCGGTTGTAGGGTAAAGTGCCTTTCTGATATTGGGTTCAAATCTTTGAAAGTTCTAAAGCTTTGTACCAGCATAATGCCAGATTTTAAGTGCATTTATTAAACGGGATTAGAACACTTCATTTTGTATTTCTGTTTGTTTCTTGGAGCTGTCTCCCTCATTCATGGCTACTGGAAAGCTGAGACCACATGATCTGTATTTCTCTGATTCCAGCAGAGTGCTAGCTATGAAGTTGGCATACTTACTGTGGAACAAATAAAAGTCTGAATGAATGCGTGAATGAATGAAGGGATAATTATAGCTCAGAAAATATGGTTAAAATGATTGCTACTTTGTCTCCTTCTGGAATTCTTTCTATTCTACAGTGAGACCCGAAACTATTTAGTTACTAGTTTCCAAGAGCCCTATTTGCCTGCCCCCGGGGAAACAAGGAGGCAAGAATAACATGCAATTAGTCAACAGGTCATTAGAATAATTGCAGGAAAGGGAGCCGGAGCCGGGGGCGGGGAACCTACACGGACCACAAAACACCCTCTACCCCCGCAAAACACCCCACAAAGCCCACACCCGAAATGTGCCCTTAGCCAAAATGGCCCTTTTCGGCGGCTCCCTAACGTAATGCGCATGCTCATCTCCATTTTTTTGCTCCCGCCCCCTAGCCCTGACGCATGCGTTGTCGTGAGGATGATGTTCTCTGATTGGCTGGTCCGCGATTTTGAACCGGATCTGGCGGCGCGGTTCCACACTGCCGTTAGTGAGGCGCGCCGCNTGTGGGTGTGGTTCCCCTGAGGTGGTCTTCGCTTCATGCCTGGCCTGGGAGAGGCGGCGATGGAGCTCCCTGTTACCCCTTCGGAGGAACAAGTTTTTCCGAGGGAGAAAGCGCTGGTGTTTGAGGGGCCTAGGCGGCCTAGAGTTGTCTTCCACAAGATTAATTAGAGCACCCCTAGTTGTGAAGAATTGGAATGTTGCAAATTCGGAACCTTGACTGTCTCCGGTTATCTTTAGGTCCCCCTTTACTAAGAATTCATTGCCCCGTTCTCACTGACCTACCGCCCTGAAGCACGTTTCTGATGCTGCTGGATAACAGCTTAGTCACAGCTCCACGGAGAGAAAAGTTAAGGCTGCTATCCGGTAGCATCCCAGTAGTGTGTAGGAGGGTTAGTGGAGTCACCGTTTGTCTTCTAAAGTTCTATCACAGCTAAGTTAACCGTAACCTGTGTGAGTATGTGTGACGGTGTCCTTTGTAGCCCAGGCTGGCCTTTTGTGCTCAGGACAGACGCCAGGGGCTCATGCATACTAGGCAGGCAAGGTGCCAGCTAAAGGCCAGCACAACTGCACACTTCCGTAAGTTCAAGTAAGATCGTCTTCTACTTAAGACTTGAACAAAATATGCGTTGATTGATGAAGCTGGTGTGCACATCAAGCTGTGGGTTGCTGTAAAGAAAGGCTGTATTAGGTTTCAGTGCTCCTGAATGATGATCTTAGCTTTCGGGTTGGTCAAAGGTGGTAGACATTTTTTTCTTCTGTGTAGCCCTGGCTGCCCTGAAACTATCTATAGGCCAGGCTGGCTTAGAACTCAGAGATCTGCCTGCCTCTGCTTCCTGAGTACTAGGATTAAAGACGTAGGCCACCACCACCATGTCTGGTTCAAAGGTAGTAGACTTTTCATTCATGCCGAAATTTCTTCTTCACACAAGAAGGTGACTGGTGAATTAGTGGAGCTAAAGATCACCTGAGATAATTTGGCTCCGGATATGAGACGGTCTGTCTAATGCTCCACAAATACAGGAGTTCTAGTCAGCCTTATAGAATCCTTAACATTGGCTTTTCTTTCCTTTGGGAAAACATTTTGGCAATATTTATCAAGAGCCACTTAAGACTTTTATGCTATGATACATTAATTAAAGGCTGTTGCAAAGACTCTCTCCTTAAAGACCTGAATACTGGTCATGAGGAGGTTCACTCATTCTGTGACTGTCAAGTCACCTTCCAAGCATCAGGCAGTGTTCTAGACACGAGTGGCAGCTCTACAGCAAACAGACAGTAAAGTAAACAAATATATTAGATGGAGACAAATCTTTGGAGCAAAATAAAGCTATAATTTCCAAAAAGTTGCAATTTTAAATAGGGTAGTTAGCAGAGACTTCACTGAGAAGTACGTGCAGATTCCTGGGTGTGTGTGGGGAGGGGAGGGCAGAAGTGGGGGGTATGACGACAGACAGGACAGTGCCATGCTAGAGACCGCAGGCAGAGGGTAATTGAAAAGCAAGGGAATGAAAAAAGATAGCCCATCAACTCATTTTATTAATTAATTAATTTTGTTGTTTTGTTTTGAGATAGGGTTTCTTGGTATAGACTTGGTTGTTCTGGAACCGCTCTGTGGACCAGGCTGACCTTGAACTTACACTGACCCACCTACCTCTGCCTCCTGAGTGCTGGGATTATAGGTGTGCGCCACCTCCCCGGCGCCCATCAACTCTAGTGCTTAATTGAAACAAAGTGCTGGTAATCAAAACATGAAATTGTATGTGCCTTGCAGTGTAGCTCTGATAGTGTATGGTGGACAAAGGGTGTAGATTGGATGGCAAGGGTTTTGTTTCACTGTTTAAAAGGTGTCATTCCCCAACATATATATTGTGAGACTGCTTCTATGTCGGCCTGAGCGTCACAGATGACGAAGTTGATTGAGATCATTAGGAAAAGGCTTTGGGGATTAGTGAGACTCTAGGCGTGAAGACCCAGAAGATCTAGCAGGACACAGAATGCCCATGTGCTGAACTTAAAACATCACAATTCAGTTTTCCTTTCCCTCAGTTTAGTCTTCACTCATCTTGAGCCCAAGGCATTCTGTTTACTTTTTCTATAGTTGATTTGCTTACAGGAACAGCTGGTCTCATGGTGGTAGCTCTTCTGCCAGTTGGATTGGAGCCTTTGATATGGAGCAGAAGCTGGGCATTTAGGGAAATGAATTGTTCTCAAGTGCTGTTGAATGAAAGCATCCTAGTGTTGAGCTTGTCTTTGGGAGTGCTTTTCTTTGGCAGTAGGAACCCTACATTGTTAATTTCTTGGGAATCTCTAGAACAGCAATGTGTATGTATAATAATGTTTTTGATTAAGACACTTTGTTGAAGCTGGGTGATGGAGGTGCACGCCTTTAATCCCAGCACTTGGGAGGCAGAGGCAGGTGAGTTCGAGGCCAACCTGGGCTACAAGAGGTAGTTCCAGGACAGGCTCCAAAAGCTACAGAGAAACCCTGTCTCAAAAAACAACAATAAACAACAACAACAACAAAACACTTTGTTGAAAAGAAAAAAAAACCCAAGCAATCTGCCATTGCTTTGTTTTGTACTATATAATACTCTTGATGCATCTAAAATACTTGATATATAGTTTTCTTAATAATGTTTGTAGGATGGGTATAGATGCTTTTTGCAGGATACCCTGCAAAAAAACCCGTAATGGTCTGTTGTTCTGAAGGACTGTCTGTCTCTTTGCTGGGTGATTGAAATTAAATTGGGGCCTCAAAGCAATAACAGCAAGCTGAGACTCTTTTCTCCTGGTGTTGCCAAATTGCTCCCTTAGGGATATGCACAGATCGGGACTGTAACACAGTGACTCTCCACCTCGGGGCTCCCCATCAATAGCAGCTGAGATTCTGGGCACCTTTTTGTTTAAAGTGCTACATAAACTGATTTCCTCGCTCCACACACGGGCTGTTGCCGCATTCTCAAAAGGCAGTAGCCTCTGCCGTGGGAAGTGACAGCTGCTTTACAACTGAGAGCCACGCTCTGCTACATGACTGTTGTGTCCCTTCACATTTGTGCGTCTCCTAGCCCTGAAGCTAAATAATAAAGGGGAGGACATAAACAGGAGGATGGAAGTGTGGTCCAGCAGGAAAATTAAAATCATTCCCAGTCGACACTGAGAAGGACAAGGAGGCCTTACCTCTTCAAGTTACAATTGACTGAGGTATTGAGAGCTAGTAGTGATGCAGAGGGATAGTTTCGTCACCTAGAAATAATTCCTGAGAGTCACTAACATAGAATGTTAGAATATAAGGCCCCCCCAGCATATAAAGAGGAGTATATTTTGCTAGAACCAGATTTTATTTCTCTTAAGCAAACCTGTATTATGGGGGAAGAATGAGCTTTCTTCAGAACTAAGAGCCTCATTGAGAACAGCTTGTTTGACCCCGTCAGAAGTTTGTCGTCTTTTTCGGTCTGGATTCTAGCTGACGTCTGTGTTTACACACACACATAGACACATGAGTCTGCTTTGTATGACTGTCAGGATTCGCAGGTGTCTGAGATCTTTGGCATATATGGTCGATACTTTTCTGACACTTCAATGTGTTAGGGTGGAAAGAAAATAGACTTTGTAGGCAACACCTGCTTTTCATTGTGTGCTCAGTATTTAGTCACTTCATGGTTCTGAGTCTAAATTGTCTATAAAATGGCAGCTTAGTTAATTAGATTCATAGGAAGGAAAATTGTGAAACGTCAAGTTTAGTACTCAATTCACAGCAAAGGCATATATTAAATATTATGTAGCACTATTTTAAAGAATATTCTATGTTTCTGAATTTCGTGGTACTTCATGTGGAGACAGTCTAAACAACTTAAGGGGAATCACTCTTTCAGGACCTAATTAACAGCCGTCAGACCCCAAATAACACAGAGTGCACTTCATATTTCCATAAGCTGTATTTGTTTGTTTTTTGGAGACAGTGCTGTATAGCCATGGCTGTCTTGGAACTCGTTCTGTAGACCAGGCTGGCCTCGAACTCACAGAGATCTGCCTGCCTCTGCCTCCTAAGTGCTGGGATTAAAGGTGTGTGCCACCAACGCCCGGGGTTGCATTAGGATTTTAAATCACTATCTCCTAGTATGCCTTGAGAATAGCTGAGACTTTGCATGCACACCAACTACAATGTCTTGTAGAGTCTGGTTTTTGGAATCGGGCTTGTTCTCAGGAGACTGTCTCTTCAGCTAGGCAGAATGGTTCATGTCCTATAATATCACCACTTGGGTGGACTGACGTATGATTGCTGTGGGTTCAAAGCCAGCTTGGGCAGTCTCAAATAGCCCTTCCCTCAAAACAAAACATCACAACCACAGCCAACCAGCTTCTAACCATACAATCATGAACTAAAGAAACTTGAGTAAATGTGAGGATTCTTCTTTTAGTCCTGCTGCTGTAACAAAGAACCTTAAACTAGATTGGGTAATCTATATTTATTTTGTGTGTGTGCACACAGGGACCACATCAACCTTTAGTGATGTTCCTCAGTAGCTGTCCATCTTGGATTTTTTGCTTTGTTTGTTTGAGATAGGATCTTATATATATCCCAAGCTAGCCTTAACTCAGAGATCTGCCTGCCTCTGCCTCTCCCTCCCTAGCGCTGAGACTAATAGAATGAAAGGTATGTGTCATCACGCCTGGCCCAGTGTCTTGGTTTTTGGACAGGGTCTCACTGAGACCTGGAGGTGAGCTCTGAGGATCCTGTTGCTTCCCCAGTGCTAAGATTGTGAGTGCACATCACCTGCTCATCTTAGAATTTCTCTTTTTACATCTTGTATGGGGAGTGCACATGTGCCACAGCATGTGTGTGTTTAACTTCATCATATTTGTCTGTGGGATTGAACTGGGGTTGTTAGGCTTACACAGCAGGGTCCTTGTCCTCTGAGCCACCTTGGTGGCCTTCACATAAGTTTTTACATAGTGCCGGGGACCAGACTCAGGTTCTCATGCGTGTGTAGCAAGCACTTTATGGATGGAGTTATCTCTTTATGCCTGAATAATCATTTATTTCTCAGGGTTTAGAAAGTCCAAGATGAAAGTGCTGTGGGATTGCTTGCTAAGGATTTCCTCTCTTTCCTTGATGACACCTTTTTGTGACCATGTGGCAGAAGAGCAATAGGGCCACCTACTCTTCAGGCCCTCCTGCATGAGGACACTAGTACCTTAACATTCTAGTCCTGCTGCGGAGGGACTTCAGTTTCAACATCCATTTTGGAGGGACACAACCAAATCATAGAGGGAGTCAGGTCAGGTCATATTCTCATTTAAGATAACATTTTTGGTGGTTGTGCTTTGAGACAAGGCCCTGCCGTGTTGCCCCCTGGCCTGGAACGTGTGGCCATCCTGCCTTTATCTCTAGTGTTGAGCTTGCTGCACAAAGCACCACGCCTGCTTAAAATGAGGTTTTTGCCTGATGTGGTGGTGCACACCTTTAATTTCAGAGGCAGATCTCTGGGTTTCCAGTCCAGGTCTCAAAAACAAGACTGCCCCCACCCACCATTTTCAATATCATAATTGCTGCAGAATCTATTCTCCTGAACCCCTTAGAAGTTTTTATGTTCTGAATTGCAGGATATACTTATGATGCTGAGATAGGAGAGATCAATATTCAGTGTTACAGTTGCTGACTAGTGGCTTCCGTTTTTACTGGGAGCCGGAGATCATCATTTGAATGGATCCGGAATGTTCTTCCCTGCTTCTGTTCTGCTGTACTGTGTGTGGACCTCTCCATGACTTCATCATCCTTCCTGCTGGCCCTAATGCCACTCTTACTTTGTTCTACTCTGGGGGAAGATGTTTATAAATCAGTCTGGTTGCTTAGCAGCTTGCCACAGTTAGTTGCTTGGAACCAGATACATTGTTGCCATTGTTCCAGCCCTCTTCAGGTTACACTGCAGACAGACTTGGAACTGATAGAATTTTTTTTTATAGCAGTTGTTTCATGACTACAAATGAGTATTTCTATACTGTTTAATAGAAAATATTTTTATGCTCATATATTCCTTTTCTGTGAGGTTTTGCTTGTTCTTTTTTCTATTTTTTTTTACTGTTATAGCTTGCAGTACAATCTTGCAAATATTTGCAAAATCACTAAAAACTCAAAATAGAGTTCCAAAGTTTTTATTTAGATGCATAGAGTAACTACCTGGACAGAGCATCGGGGGTGAGAGGAATGTGAGGGTCTTCTGATATGTTTCTAAGAATATTTCATTTTCAGGTGAACGTGACTATTTTCTTCTCTTGATAATTTTTGTCACATTTAGTAAATGGCTTTCCAGACGACTAAAGAAGAACTTATTTTCCTAATCCATTCCTTGTTGAAGTCTATTTGGGGAACAGAGCTGCCTAGAAGGCTGGCTTGAGTTTTTAATGCTATATTAGCAGGTCTCTGGGAGGAAGCACAAAGCCTGAAATTATCTATACAGAGCACACAACAAATGGCTTTTCCTTTGCCCTTGTCCCTGGGAAGGTGCTGCATTGTCTCTGGCGCAGGGTGGGATAACATAGTCCTTCGCCTGCACTCAGTATAAATTTACTTGACACAGTCCCTTCATGCATTCCAGCGGAGAACCCCACACTACAGAAATAATTCTTATGCTGCTGAGCTGGCAGTTTCCCCACTTAATCACTGTGTGATGTCACCTGTGCCATTGGTGGGAAATGTGCTGACCGTGTCCTGCCTTTTAAGAGACAATTGTGACAGGATGGATATTAGCTAAAAGTGAGGTCAAAATAAACAGTTCAAGTTACATTATAGGTTTTCAAAGTCTGAAAGATTATAAAGTAGCAGAAAAATGTTAAATTAGATTTAAAGAACCACATTTTGGTTGTGGTATTCATAGTCCACTGACATGCTGCTTCCTACTGAAAATAATTAGCACCAGAATCATTATAAGGAGTGGGGATTGGCATAGAAGTAAACAGAGGTGTATGTCGTCAGTGGTCCAGTGGTTTTCTAGTTCATAAGTAAGCATTAAACATTGCAGCTTTGGTCTGGCACATGTTTGTAATCCCAGCATTTGGAATGGTGAGACAGAAAGATTCTGAGTTCAAGGCCATCTTGAGCAACTGACTAGTAAGACCTCATCTCAGAAAATAAATGGGGGGGGGGAGGCAAAAAATGAAAACAAAAACACTAACTTTTTTAAAATACAGATTAGGGTCACAAAATTTTTGGTTTAAGATTCTTGAAATGGGAGCCGGGTGGTGGTGGTACACACCTTTAATCCCAGCACTTGGAAAGCAGAGGCAGGTGGATCTTTTGAGTTCAAGGCCAGCCTGGTCTACAGAGCGAGTTCCATGACAGTTAGGGCTGTTGCACAAAAAACCCTATCTTGAAAAACAACAAAACAAATAAACAAATAAAGAGTCTTGAAATGGTGGCTACCAATAGGAGAGTCCAGGTATTGGTAGATTGTTACTGAATTTTCTGAGGGGGGAGAAGGCAGTTTCCTTAATGTGTATTTGATTTCTTGGCAGAAGATGGATACTACAATGGTGAATTTGTGGACTCTGTTTGAGCAGCTTGTGCGCCGGTTGGAGATTATCAATGAAGGAAATGAAAGCAGTAAGTCATTCTGATCTGGTCTCTGGAGGATGGGGAGGGAGGACGGGTGAGATAAGAAGGAAACCAATCAGATTTCAGCATTTGGTTTGTAGGATGCTGACTGAAATGGCTGAGATCTGAAAGTTGGTGTTCTTTCAGTTTCCCTGGGAAGACAGTGATGGCCAAAAGTTGCTGGCCAAAGGGTGCTGAAGACTCGTTTCAAAGGACTATTAAAATTTATTCTATATAACTCATTTTTATTTTTTTAGTTTTTTGATACAGGGTTTCTCTATGTAATAATCCTGACTGTCCTGGAACTAACTCTGTAGACCAGGCTGGCCTCAGACTTACTGAGATTCACCTGCCTCTGCCTTCTAAGTGCTAGGGTTAAAGGTGTGCACCACCATTGTCCAGCTATATTACTCTTAAAAAAAAAAATCCTGTGTATGTGAGTAACCATGGATGCCAGAAGAGGGCACAGGAACTTCTGGAGCTGCAGTTACTGGTGGCTAAGAGCTGTCTGACGTGGTGCTGGAAATGAGCACAGGCCTTCTTTACCACTGAGCCAGCCATCGTGGTTTTTAAGTGAACTTTACCCAACTAGCTAGTTTGCTTGCTTTCTTGCTTACCAAGGGTCTCTTTCCATAGAATAGTTGGTATTAATTACCAATTTCTTATTGAGTCCATGAACTGGGGAAAATCTGGATTTCTGAGTGTGTTGGTTTTTTGTTTTCCCTTTTTAAGAGGGTAGGTCTCATACTGTAGCCCAGACAACTGAAGTTGCAGCAATCCTCTTACCTCAAATTCCTGACTACAAGCACAAAGCTACCTCATGCAGATCTGCTCTTCATGCCTCCAGACAAGCTCGCCTCCAGTTCACTAGCCCAGACTTGCCTAAAGTTCTGTTCTTCCTGCCTCAGCCTCCCAAGTTCTGCTGGTCTTGGAACTTACTATGTAGACCAGGCTGGCCTTGAACTTACAGAGATCTGCCTTACTCTGCCTCCTGAGTTCTGGGATTAAAGGTGTGTACCACCACTGCCCAGCTCTAAGATAACTTTCATACTGCCCTACTTTCTAACATTGGTCTGCTACTAACATAAGTTCCCTTATGACTGAATTTCTTTCTTTCCCCTCATCTCCCTGACTGTCCTGAAACTCTCTCTGTAGACCAGGCTGGTCTTGAACTCAGAGATCCACTGGCCCCTGGCTCCCAAGTGCTGGAATTAAGATGCATGACACCACACCCAGCTGACTGGGTTCTTTTGAATGAATTGGTATACCAAGTTGGAAGTTCAGTCAGATTAAAAATGCTTGTATGTTGTACATTTCTGTACATGGTTTAAATTTGTATAGGAAAAAATGCCCTCTCTACCTAAAAATCTGCTGACTTTATGTGAATGTGGCTTAGTTTTATCTGTAAACAGGGTTAGACCAGCAGTAGCCACAGCTTGGAATCTTCCAGTATGTTGCTGGCGGAGAGTGATGCTTCTATATAGGTTGAAGTTAGCTCGGGAATTGAAGGCACTTGTGCGTATTGTAGAGCGGTCTTCACCAGCAGTAGGGGATAAAAATGAACGCTGCTGGGGTATCTTGCTTCATGCTGCTTGGGAGTGATTCTGTCACTGCAGATGTTTGAGCAGAGTCCCCATTCTGCTTCAAGTGACTTTCCAAGAGCTTGTGTGATCATTTCTGTTTTTACACTAGAGTATTTACTTCCCCTCAAGGCATTGTTAAACAGCAAAAGCAGTTGGCTCTTTACTTTCTGATCAATATTTGTATAATTATTACAGAATGGAATTACAGGCCTTAGATATCTGTAATATTAATCTGCATCTACTAGAGCGTATTGTAGCAGTTGTACTTGAATTTGCTGTGTAACTCTGGTTCAGCAATGTGTAACTGTAAAGGAGGCTGTTTTTTGTTTTATGTGACTGTCCTGGTGTGTGACAGCTGCCCCAAAGGTATCCCTCTTTGATTGCCTTCTGTTCATGAGCTTTCAGCGTTTGTGACATCTGGAGCCAGGTGACTAATGAGTTATACTCCATAGTGGATACCCTGGTTAAGCCAGAACTGTGTAGCCTATTGGATCAGGAATTGCTTCCCACTCAGTTCTTATCCAAAGTGACAGAACAGGTTTGTGCCTGGTCATGTTCAGATATGTTTGACTATAGTCTAGCAAGACTTTAATTTGGGATGAAGCTAACTAACTATAGGCCTGTTTGTTTGAGCAGTTGTAGTTTCACTGCTTGGATTATTGAAGTTTTTACCTGTCCTCAGTTGAATTCATTCAGGTTGTGAAGGACTTCGAAGATTTCCGGAAGAAATGTCAAAGAACCAACCAGGAGCTGGAGAAATTCAAAGATCTGTTATTGAAAGCAGAGACCGGGCGGAGCGCTCTGGACGTTAAGCTGAAGCATGCGCGTAATCAAGTAGATGTAGAAATCAAACGGAGACAGCGAGCTGAGGCTGAGTGTGCAAAGCTGGTGTGTACGCCAGGAGTGTTAGACTGGTGATGGGCTTGGGAGACATCATTTGATGTTTCTCTTTATCAAATATACCCAGTTCCCCTCCACATAAACAACTGAATTGTTTGACATATTGCCTGTGATTAGAGATGAAACTGCAGCCTGTGACCTCTGTGACCTCTGTTTTTTCAGCTTGAAATTAATATTTATTTTCTCCTTTAGATTTGAAACTGTTTTTCACTAGACATATTTCAAATGAGAGGTATAACAAAATGGTCAAGAATGTAGTATAGTTGGTAAAATGCTTGCCTGACATGCACAAGGTCCTGGCCTCCAGCACTCCAAATTTTTTTTTTTAAGAATTAAAATGAGGGAAAATAATAATGAAATTCTAGAATCCTTATCAATCACAATTTATTTGCTATTCTGCAGGGGTGGGTGGGCATCTTTTGAGGCAGGGTTCTACTGTACAATTCTTGATGGGCTGAAACTCAAGGATGACCCTTCTGCCTCTGCTCTGAATACTGGGTTTAGTATTCAGAGCCCATGCCCATCCTGTATTGTTTATTATAAATGCCTAGAATATTGTTCTCCTTTTATGAATTGGTGGCACTGGCCTGCTGTAATCGATACAGGCAAGGCAACTCTAATGCTTTTCATTACTCTCTAACTCAGGATAAAGGGCTAGATGTAGTTAGTGAGTTGAACAGTGTGACTGGCATATGACATTATTCTTTTGATGTGGCAGGAGGGGTCTGGTGCAAAGAAGAGCTTTAGCTGAGGGGAATAAGCCATCTTAACTCAGTGTTAGATGCCTCAGTGAGCATAAATTGTCTGCATTACAGCTTTGTATCTATTTTAATGTATTTAGTTCCATTATTTAGAAAAACATGACTGCTTTGATCTATAAGAGAGGCCAATAATAGTACTGATAAAAACAACACTTGAAGTATTTTTGCTATGAGAAATCTATTTTGGAACTCTTATTCTATATCACTATCCTTTTGGATTAGCAGTTTGGTCTAAAAATCTTATAGCAGAGACCCCATATTCTATATGGAGCTGATTTTACTCATCAGAAACCAGCCACAGCCTGGGCTTGTTGTAAATTAATATTCTATTGTTGTCATGCCTTCCTGAAGGCCCATTTGCATAATGTTGTATTTTAATGTCGTCTGTCTGTCCCATAAATTTAAGTGAAGCTTTCTTCCCTGACCAGTTATGATGTTTTACTCTGCTTTGATCTGTAGGAACAACAGATTCAGCTGATTCGAGATATACTCATGTGTGACACATCTGGCAGCATTCAGCTAAGTGAGGAACAAAAATCAGCTCTAGCTTTTCTCAACCGAGGCCAAGCATCCAGTGGCAACTCTGGAAACAATAGGTGGGGAGCTGCATCTGTTGTCATCTGATCACAAGCAGCACAGCTTTCAGAAGTCCTGTCATCTGACCCTTAAATGTACTGCTTCTGGGACGTGTGCTAAACAAAGCAGAAGAGCCTTAGGAGTAGGGCAGTGGCCGGGCACATAGCCCGCCCCCATTTGCTTTCATTATTTTTTTAAACTTTCCTTAGGATGTTGTTTCACCAAGGGTGCAATTTTGATGTTGGTGTTAAATTGCACATCAATAACTAATCCTGTACATTACGGAGAATGCTGAGGTGAAAGTAGGAGTTCAGCAGTACTCACAGCGCTTATTCTCCAGAGAGCTGCTGGGAGCCATAGTGTCACTGAAATAGTTTCAGCTACACTTTGAATGTAATACTCCCAGTACAATAAGTATGAAAAGACTTAGACTCTCAGGGTTATTTGTTTTGTTGGCTGTTTGGTCCATGAGGAATCTTGTTTGGTAAGATAGGGTCTTAGGGTATAGCCCTGACTAGCCTTCATTTATTGTTTATACTGAGCTGCCCTTGAATTCATAGAGACCTACCTTTCTCTTCCTCCTGAATGCTGGGTTAAAGCTATGATGCTCCTATACCCAGCTTACATGGAGTCTTTATAATTAAGAAGATATGGGAACTTTATTTTTCTTAAAGTTTAAAAAATTATGCGTGTGAGGTAAGCGTGTGTGCAGGGTGCACATGAAAACCAGAAAAGAATAGTTATAATAATAGTTGGTCCCCCGGAATGAGACTGTAAGCCGCCTGATGTTTGTAGTGTGAGGTCTTAATTGCTGAGCCATTTCTCACTCCCGGCCCCTGTTTTTTGAGGCAGGGTCTTACATATCCCGGGCTGGCCTTGAATTCTTTAGCTTGTGCCTCTCAAATGCTACAGTTATTTCATGGACCACTGTATTCAGCTTAGACTTAATGTCTTAAAAAGTCAGTGCTGGGGACTGGGGATGTAGCTCTGATAGTAGAGTACTTGCCTAGGATGGTTCAGTTCTCAGTGCTTTGTAAACTGGACATGGATGTGCACATCTGTAATCCCAGTGTTTGGGAAGTAGGGGCAGGAGAGTCAGATGTTCATGTTCATCTCCAGTTACAGGAAGTTCATGGGACAGCCTGGGCTAGAAGCCTTGTCTCAGACAAAAATATCAAACCAAAAGCCCAGTACTGGGTAATATTCACTTGTAGGAAATCTCAGACTCAATTGGAATCAAATTGAACCTCAGTCTGCTTCCTTGTAGTATATACACTCAGCAAGAAAAACCCCATAGCCCTGGCTTATAACACTCTCTTGCTGCTGAAGCCACTGTGCTGTTCTGCACTCACAGTGCTCCATGGAAATCATGGAGAGCAGCTCACTGCAGCTATGGCTTCAGCTTGTGCT
The DNA here is from genome assembly GCA_001685075.1 of Bramus lutescens. NCBI lineage: Eukaryota > Metazoa > Chordata > Mammalia > Rodentia > Cricetidae > Bramus > Bramus lutescens. Next base: position 342,940 of record LOEQ01001366.1, read on the forward strand.
TGTCTGTAAACTCGCTCATGTTACCTGACCAGTGGGACTTTACAGGGTACTGGTGGCTTTTATATTTTATGGTGTCTCTGTCTAACACTGTGTTATTGTTTTTAATCCAGACTATCAACCATTGATGAATCTGGTTCCATTTTATCAGATATCAGCTTTGACAAGACTGATGAATCATTGGTAATAAACATTTGATCTCTAGAGTTATCTGCTTTTGTTAACCTGCCCTGTAGGAGCATCTCTGCTCCTATCCTTGCCGTCCTTTATGATTCTTTCATTGATGATTTGTTACAGATTTCAAACTGGCAATTTAAATTATAAACTTACACAAGCTATAAGACACCGGCTTAAATATTCATTTTCTGGAAGTAAGATTGTGAAATTCAGGATTTTCTGTGATGTTGAATTTATCTGAAGGGTCTCTGGGAGGCACCTGTAGTAACTTGATGGTGTCTTAACTTGTTAAAGCCCTAGCTAGAGGTAAAAGTTAGCAAGATTGACCAGGCAAGGTATTTTAATTTTTGAGATTGGATATCACTATGTAGTTGTAGCTGTCCTGGAGCTTGCTATGTAGATGCAGGTAAGGTTTATTTGCTGCTCCTGAAGTGAATGGATTTGTACTTTATTACCAGCATAGTTTGTTTTTTGAGGGAAGCTTATCCATCTTTCATCTATTAGAAGGAAACTAAAGTCCTTGGGCTTGAGCCAGAAGGATAGAATTTAAATTTCTTGGCATCATATTATTCTTTGATTGATTAAGCAATGGTCGCTGTCTAAACTTGTTACCTTGCTTTTGTCAGTAGCAGAACTGGTGAAATTTCTGAATAAATGGTAATGTTTCAAAAACCTACTGACATTTTAGTCTTTAATGTTCAGGAGACTGGTAGTCCACTGGCAGTTTATCATTTCTGTGGGAGGCTGAAACCTAGGAAACAAACCAAAGCACAGGAAGTTGTTAGTGTTTGGTTTTTGATGGCAAAGCAAAAAGCAAGTACTTACTACATTCCTGAGAGTGTAAAAACTCATAGTCAGTGTTTAGCCAGAGAAGCAAATGTCCATTTTAAGGATATAAATATTGGGAAGCCACCTTTTGAAATAAAGAATTAAATAGAGTAGGTCTGGGGTATATAATCAAGCATATCAGGTGAGTTTCGAGGAAAACCTCTACTGTGATAGCTGTTATAATTAGAGCTGAATAACCAGTAGCTGAATTATTTGATCATAATTGGGGAAGTTCAATTCATGTTGTGCTACTGTTCATTGTATGTGCTGTTTTCAGATACTGTGTTTTAGGGGTAACCAGGAGTAAGGGAAGTACAGGTAGATACCAAAATGATTGCCGTGGTTACAGTAATGGAAGTGAAACTAGTCTGTAGTAAAAAGCATAGACTTCAAAGGTAAATCGTATTTAGGATCAAGAAAGAGTGATATTGAGGGTTAAAAACAAACTAGCGTCTTAAGAGGGCCTGTTGGATGGAATATCCAGTTAGACAGTAGCAGTCACTTAGGGCAAGAGTCACATCTGACATGGCCAGTACAGTGTCTTGTATTCTCTAGGTTCTAAAACTAATTAGAAGAATAATCAGGAATAAAGGACCAGGTGCCTGAAAATCACGACGGGGTTGGTTCTCTGACCTTTTCCTGTCTCTGTGGCATTGGTTCCTGATTCTGTTACTGTGGCTTCAATATTTGAAGGAAGCCTGCTGACTGGAGCTTTGGAGCAAACTTCAAAGACCGTCCAAATTTCCCTCTCCTGGGGTTTTAAGTTAGGTAGTCTGACTTAACTGATGTAAATTTATTTGTGTGGGATTTATGAGCGACCTAAGCAAAGAAAGAATAACATGGTCTAATTTCCAACAGGACTGGGATTCTTCTTTGGTGAAGAATTTCAAAATGAAGAGACGAGAAAAGAGGGTATGTCTGTGTTTTCCTTGCCTTCCTGGGTGGGGCTTGAACCCACGCTCCCATGCACACTAGGCAAGTGCTCTCTCTATAGTCACTGTCACTTTTGTAATACATTCACTAAGTTCTCAGGATGTCCTTGACTTACTGTGTAGTAAGTAAAGCCTTAAATACTCCTGCCTCCACCTTGTAAGTGTTTGTTGGGATCATAAATTTATGCCATTAGGCTCAGATGTTTTACAGTTTATAAAATAAAAGTTTTTGCCAGGTGTGGTAGTGCATGTATTTAATTCCAGCACTTGGGAGGAAGAGGCAAGCGGATCTCTGAGTCTACAGAGTTCGTTTCAGGACAGCCAGGGTTACACAGAGAAACACTATCTTCAAAAACAA
>LOEQ01001366.1:351951-367508 GCA_001685075.1 Bramus lutescens
TTTTTTTTTTTTTTAAAGATTTACTTATTTATTATGTATACAGTGTTTTGTCTGTATGTATGCCTGCAGGTCAAAAGAGGGCACCAGATCTTGTTACAAATGGTTGTGAGCCACCATGTGGTTGCTGGGAATTGAACCTGGGTCCTCTGGAAGAACAGTCAGTGCTCTTAACCTCTCAGCCATCTCTCCAGCCCATAAGGCTTTTTGTTGTTGTTGTTATTGTTTTTGTTTTGTTTTTCAAGACAGGATTTCTCTTTGTAACATCCTTGGCCTTCCTGGAACTCTCTTTGTAGATGAGGCTGACCTGGAACTCAGAGAGATCCACCTGCTGCCTCCTGAGTGCTGTATTAAAGGCGTGCACCATCACCACCTGGTTTATATGTTTTAAACTGTAACATTCTGGTATTAAGAACATATACACTGCAAAATTACTTTAAAGATCTGTTTTATTATTATGTATATGTGTGTATGTGTCTTCGAGTACTGAAGCCTCTCCAGCTGGAATTGTAGGCAGTCATGAGCCATGTGACATGGGTACTGGGAATTGAACTTGGATCCTCTGCAAGAGAACTCTAAACTTCAGACATCTCCAGTCCCACTATGAAATACCATAGCACTAGAAAGAATATTTGAGACTGGCCTGATGTCAAACCCATTCCTGGTAAGGTACAGTTTGTGAATTGTCCGTGTTAACTCTGGAAGTCTTGTCTGTACTCATTCTAAACGCAAACCCATCATCTTCTCATCTTTAGAAGTTTCTCAGGCTGTGTTTTTCCCTGCATATAACTCTCATATAGTAGTTTTTGAGACCATAGTCAAATTCCATCATCACATAAAGCAATCACTGATCCTTCTATATCTGGCTTTAGATGTTGATATATAATTGGATGCAATGGGTTTTCATTTCATTGAGTGCAAAGCCAAGATGCGAGTGGGAAAAGACTTGTTACCTGTATGTAGTAGGTGAGGCAAATATTGGGATCTAGTTTTCCCTGAACAAAGGAAAATGGTGATTTTATTTAAGGAGTCTAAACATTTTTATGTTGGGGTCAGCTCATTCCAAAAGCACCCTGAGTTAAGGAGCACATTCCTGACTGTGCTCTGTTTAAGAAGAAAAGCTAGAGTACACATTTTTGGGGGTGTGTTTCATTCAAAGTCACGATTGCACTTATGTAAAAGATTAAAGTATGGTTAAGAGCATTTGCTGCTCTTGCTGAGGACCCATGTTTGGTCCCTACCAATTCATACACTGGACATGGTGTCTCGTGCCTGTTATCCCAGCACTCTAGAGATAGTAGGAGGACCAGAGTTTCAAGATCATCCTAAGCTATATAGTAAGTTTGAAGCCATCCTCTGCTACAAGAGATCCTGTCTCAAAACAAAAACAATCTTGGTTAATTTTCCTACCTTCGTGGTGCTATTGATTTATATAAACCACACTTTTTCATGGGCAAGTAATAATGCCACCAACTCTAAGAACTTCCTCTTCTTTTACTCAAAGACAAGAGAAAATAAGCAGTGAAGCTAGGCATGCACTCTGCTAACTGAGCCACACTCAATCCCAATGAGAGTATTTTAAAATTGTATTATTTAAACTATGTATGGGGTGGAGTGTCAGCACCTGAATTCAGGTACCTCGGGAGGCCAGAGATGTCAGATTCTCCTGGAGCTAGAGTTATAGGTGGTTGTGTGCCACCTGGTGTAGGGGTGCTGGGAAGTAAGCTCAGGTCCTCTGGAAGACAGTACCTGCTCTTAGCTGCTGAGCCATCTCTCAGCCCCTGTGGTCGTTTAAAAGGAAATACCCCCCAAAGGGAGTGACACTTTTTGGAAGTGTGGCCTTGTTGGAGTAGATGTGGTTTTGTTGGGGGAAGTGTGTCACTGGAGGCAGACTTTGAGGTCTCATACATACTCAAGTCATGCCCGGTGAGACAGACCATTTCCTGTTGTCTGCATATCATGATGTAGCCAGCATCATGTCTGCCTGCACACTGCAATGCTTCCACAATGATGATAAGGGACTAGACCGCTGAACCTGTAAGATACCACATCAATTAAATGTTTTCCTTTTATAAGAGTTGCTGTGGTCAGCCAGGCAGTGGTGGCCTTTAATCCTAGCACTCAGGAGGCAGAGGCAGGGAGATATCTGTAAATTTGAGGTCAGCCTAATATACAAGAGCACGTTTCAGGACAGGCTCCTAAGCTACAAAGAAACCCTGTCTCAAAACACCCCCCCCCAAAAAAAGAGTTGCTGTAGTTGTGGTGTCTCTTAATAGCAATAGAAATCCTGATTAAGACAGCCCCCAAGACTATTTTAAAGTGTACTTTGAGAATAGAAATTCAAAAACTGATAAAATTTCCTTGTGTTTAATAGCAACTCTTTGCAGATGGTCTTCCTCTCTTGGTCTCCGTGGTGTAAATAATAAAGATCATTTTTTTCCAGGGAATGTTGGCAGATTTCGTGTCCCAGACTTCTCCAATGATCCCTGCGATTATTGTCAGCTGTGTGAATGAGATTGAGCAGCGAGGCCTGACTGAGGTAAGAGTGGACTCCTGACAGGATAAGCTTGCTATTTGTATTAGTAGTTTGGGAGTTCCTAACTGTTGTCTTTTATAATAGGCAGGCTTATACAGGATCTCAGGTTGTGACCGGACAGTAAAAGAGCTGAAAGAGAAATTCCTCAAAGTGAAAACTGTACCCCTGCTCAGCAAAGTGGATGATATTCATGCCATCTGTAGCCTCCTGAAAGACTTCCTTCGAAACCTCAAAGAACCCCTTCTGACCTCTTGGCTAAGCAGAGCCTTTATGGAGGCAGCAGGTGAGGGCGGATCTTAACTCCGGACTGTGATTTCAGAGCTGAGCTTTGTTCACACAGTTTACGTCTTCCCTGCTGCCAGTGCAGTGCCTAGGATGTAGTCGGTGCTCATGTAGTTGGGGGCGAATGACTGTATAAGAGATGACTCAGTGGCTAAGCACTGGCTGCTCTTGTAGAGAACCTGGGTTTGATTCTCAGCATCCACGTGACACCACCTGTAACTCCAGTCCAGGGGAATCTGACACCCTCTTTTGGCCTCTTTGGGTACGACATGCATTGTACTGCTCAGACTTACATGTAGGAGGCAAAACACCCATGCACATAAAAAATAAGGGGAAGAATTAAACTAAATAGGACTTAATAGGTGTTTTGTTGTTGCTCCTTGTTTTTCAGTCAAGTTTTAGGTTGTCCTTTTGAGATCAGAACTATCTTTAATTTCTTTTCCACCACAAATCTTATTGGTAGCCTGTAAATACACCTTAAATTTGATATTTATCACAAGTCATGGGACTTAACTGTCCCTGGAATATGCTAAGAACCTGATAACAGATTGTCCTGTCTGTCTGTGCCCTCTACCAGGTAATCTCTATACAGGAGTTGGCATGGTCCTTTTATACTCTAAGTTAATTATTGTCCTTTTCTCGTCTATCTGTTATTTTCATTTTATTTTATCTTATTCCTTTGTTTTTTTGAGACATGTTTTCTCTGTGTAGTCCTGGCTGTCCTGGAACTCACTCTGTAGATCAGGCTGGCCTCAAACTCAGAACACCTGCCTCTACCTCCTGAGTGCTGGGATTAAAGGCGTGTATCACCATGCCCAGCTTTCCCATCAGTTTTAGACTGAACTCATCCTTAACATAGTTTAAAAGACCCTCTATGACTTGCTTCCTGGTTATGCCTCCAACATCATTTTCCATTATACTTTTCTCTTTTTGAACCCTGGAGTCTTGGGTTTCTTTTTATTTTATCTTTTATGTATTTAGGTGCTTTGCCTGCATGGATGTCTGTGTACCACATGCATTCAGTGCCTATGGAGGCCTGAAGAAGATGTCAGATCTCCTAGAACTGGAGTTAGAGACAGCTGTGAGCCACCATGTGGGTGCTGGGAAATGAACTCAGGTCCCCTTGCAAGAGCAGCCAGTGCTCAGCCCCTGAGCCATCTCCCAAGCCCCAAGTCTTGGATTTCTTAGCATATTCCTACCTCAAATCCTTCATGTTTGTTATAGTTTTAGCCCCAGCTGTTTCTCCTTAGATGTCTCTGTAACCTTAACTCTGCCCTCCATCCCCCAGTTTCTTTTCATATATTTTGTTCTCAGAAACACCTTTCCTTAGCCAGGTTTGATGACATAGTAATCCCAGCATGTGGGAGGGGGGCAGGATTGAGACCAGCTTTGGCTGCATGTGAGTTTGACACTAGACTGCCTGAGACTCAGTTTCAAAAACTAAACAAACCCTACCTTTCAGACCACCTCCCACTGCCTTCCAGCATCCTGCTTGCCTTCTTTTCTTTATCTCACATATCACTGCCCGACATATGGTCTGTTGTTTGTTTCTTTCTTTTTTGACCAACTCTTCCAGTACACTGTTTATTCCATGAAACAAGGCCCTTTTTTGGTTTGCTTTAGCCTCACAATTTAAAATAGTACCTGGTAGCCGGGCACTGGTGGCATGTGCTCACCATGGCATGCCTTTAATCCTTGCACTCAGGAGGCAGAAGCAGGTGGATCTCTGTGAGTTCGAGGCCAGCCTGGTCTACAGAGCTCCAAGACAGGCTCCAAAGCTACAGAGAAACCCTGTCTTGAAAAACCAAAAATAAAATAAAATAGCACCTGGTATATAGTAGGCCCTTAAATGTCGAGTGAATGAATTCCTTGTTGATGGTTAGCACTGCGGTTGTATGTCTTCCCAGCAAATAGGTTGCCAGCTGCTTTCTCTTACAGCAATGGTGATTTTTTTTTTTAGGAAGTTCTGGCTTCTCATATTGAACTGTTGGCCAGTCTCCTGCTTGTTAATGAAACTGGAGTCTGATGCTGTCATGAACCTCTCAGAAGTTTCAGAAACTCGGTGTATAGATGAACCTTTGTGGTCGATAACTTGGAAGCTGCTGTCAAGGGGAAGAGTCTGGTCTTAGTGCTTTCTTTTCATTACAGAGATAACAGATGAAGACAACAGCACAGCCGCTATGTACCAGGCTGTCAGTGAGCTGCCCCAGGCCAACAGGGACACATTAGCCTTCCTCATGATCCACCTGCAGAGGTCAGCACAGCAGGAACTTGTCTTGGGAGTTCGGAGATGGTGTGGGCCCTGGGAAGTGTGGACTGAATGTTCTCATACAAAATTTATAAGTTGGTTATATTTAAGGCAATAATACGTTTTTAACTTTGTTTGTTTGTTTGTTTGTTTAGAGTGGCTCAGAGTCCAAATACTAAGATGGATATTGCCAATCTAGCTAAAGTCTTTGGCCCTACGATAGTTGCCCATACTCTGCCCAATCCAGACCCAGTGACAATGTTTCAGGACATCAAGCGTCAGCTCAAGGTAGGGGTGCAAGTGCATGTGCACACACACACACACACACACACACACACAAGCATATACAGAGGTACATAAAATCCAAGCTTTTGTAATGTGCTAGCATGGCATGATGGCAAAAAATAAGCTTTGCATGCTGGGCACATGCACTGGCAGGCTGTGCCAGGAGGATTGTCACAAGTCTGAGGCCAGCCTGGTCTACATTTCAAGTTCTAGGTCAGTCTGACCTGCAGAGTGAAACATAACAAGAAGGAATACATGAAGTAAGCTTTGCCTTTGATGCCCGTTAGGTGGTGGAGCGCCTGCTTTCTCTGCCCCTGGAGTACTGGAATCAGTTCATGATGGTGGAACAAGAGAACATTGATATCCAGCGTGGCAATGGAAACTCAACACCACGGACACCAGACATTAAAGGTCAGTTCTACACTGTGCTTGCTTTTTCAGGGGCTTGGCCATGTGCCCATTTCCCTAAGTTTGCTCCAGCTTTTTGGAATATACGGGGCTGGGTGAAGTAATGAGCACCTTCAATCCCAACACTTGGAAAGTAAAGGCAGGAGGATACAAAGTCGTTCTCCGCTACATTTTGAGTTCAGGGCCATTCTGGGTTACATGAGACTCCTTTCCCAACTCCTCTAATCAGCCACCCACCACCATCATATTTATCTTGAAAATTCCAACAGTTTTTCATAGCTAAAATCAGTACTACACTCAGTACCATGAATTTACCCTAAGGGTTATTTCCCGTTTTAGGTTTGTTGGAATGTTTTACTGATCAATTTTATTTTTTGAAAATTGTTATTACATTTTATTTGTTTTTATGTTTGTGGGAGTATATGCCATGGTATTTTTTGTGGGGGTCAGAGGACAACTTGAGGGAACTGGTTCTCTCCTCTCACCATGTGAGTCCAGGGATCAAGGCCAGGTCATCAGGATTGGTGGCAAGTGCCTTTGCCCCTGAGCCATCTCACTGACTTCCCGTTAGATTCTTATGCCATTTATGCTGCCACTAGCAATTTTATGTGAGTAGAATCATTTTATTCCTATCACATAGACATATTAAAAGATTCTTTTTAAGAAAAGTGTTTTGTTTCTTCTTACATGTGTAAATTTCAAATGGTCAGATGTTAGATGTATGAAGTTTGATACTTGAGAATGGTCTGAATCAGGAAGTTAATGTCAGCTATTCATTGAGTAGTTGTCTGCATAGTTCAAAAGATTCAGGAATGAGTTACAAAACAAGGGCTAAAAGGGCCTGTGAAACTGCTAAATGTCCAGTCTCCAACCTTCAGAAGGTAGTCAGTGTAAACGTCCATCTTGGCAGGTACTTTGTTTTCCCCCATTCTCTTAAAAACATATCTGAATTTTACTTGAAGTGAGCTTACTGGGGCCTGTGACCACTCCTGAATTTCAACTTGTCAAGACTCCTTTATCAAGTTCGCTGTCACAGAGATTGTACAACCTCTCCAAGAGCACTCCCAGGTATGCAGAAGTGTGTGTGTGTATACATGTACCCTCATGTATGAGCTACAGCAGCATACTCTGTAGGAGTCAGCTCTCTCCTACTGTGTGATTCCTAGGAATTGAACTCAGGCCTTCAGGTTTTGGAGCAGGCATTCTCATCAACCCTAGCATTCAGGAGACTGACACAGGAGATTTGCCATGAGTCCAAGGCCAGGCAGGACAATATAGTAAGGCCTTATTTAAAATAGATAGATGGATGGATGAATGATGGATGGATAGATATAGTAAGGCCTTATCTAAAATAGATAGATAGAGACAAACAGACAGACAGACAAAAAGAATAATTGAACTAGAAATAACCAGATGTTAAAGGAAACTTCCTGTAGAGGCTGAATGAAGCTCTCCACTGTGATCCATCATATTGGGTGATCAATAGCACCTTTAAATAGCTCTTAGAAGTTTTCTGTATTTAGTTCTTTATATCAAGTAACATTATAATTGTTTATTCAGTTTTTTATAGAATACTTTTAAAAAATATGTATTTGTGTGCATGATATGTGTGTGGACATGTGTACCATGGCACCCATGTGGAGGGCAACTCTGTGGAGCTGGTTCTTCCCTTTCACCTTTATGTGAGCTCCAGGGATTGAGCTGAAATCTCCATGTTTATATAGAACATGTCTTTCCTCATGGCACCATCTCACTGGCCCTGTAGAATACTTTTGATTCATTCTCTCTAATTTGTTGTTTTGTTTTGTTTTTAGATTTGGGAACAAAAGCAAGTCTGCCACCAACTTAGGTCAACAAGGCAAATTTTTCCCTGCTCCGTACCTCAAGTAAAGCCATTTCTGCCTAGTGTCCCAGCATTTACTGACCACAGGACACACCTGTTTATTCTGCAGCCTCCTTTTTATTAGTATTTTAGCCTTTTTTAGGCTTTAAATAAAGTTTAATGTGTATGAGTTTATTATTATATAGCTCCTTTTGCCTCTGGTGACTCAGCAGCACCTGTACTAGTTATTGGGAGCTTTCAAATAGGAGATATTTACCAGGCTGGAAGGGTAATGGGTATTGCTTTTGACTCTGGTGGGGTGGGGAGTAACCCTTTGGCTTAAAGCCAAAATACTGCTCATAAAATGGCTTTCCTTTAGTGTCACTTAGACAATGACAGAAATCCTACCTCGTGGGTAAAACTGAGTTGTCTTAGGACAAGAAGTTGCAAAACAGGACAAAGAGCTGGACTGAAGCTGCAGGAAGGCCCCCTCTCAGAGCCCAGTCCCTGTACTCCTTTAGGAACCAAGCAGTGGCATGGGGCCCTCAATGGGGTTGATAGGCACTGACTTGAGTATGTTCAGTTCATTTGGGTTCTTAGGTCTGCGTCGTAGGCAGCGCGCAGTGTAATCTGCAGCCCTGCATCTCATAGTCTCTAGTCAGCTTCTCGCTGGACTTTTGGAGTTGCTTGGGGTCAGAGCCAGATTGATATAAAGCAAAATTCGTTCTGGTGACTGACCCTCTTGTTTTATTTTAAAAGTCAGTGTGTAGTAAGCTAACAATTCAGAAGACTGTCAACATTTTCATATGACAAAAAAGCTAGTTGCTTCTGTCTTTGCACTTTGCGTGGTGCGCTTCTCCTGGGAAGCAGACACATGTATGTGAATGTTGGCTTTTTGATTAGCATTTTTCCAGTGTCTAAATGGCTTCCTTCTCTAGGATGTTTTCTGACTCAATACTAACTCTTATCTGTAAGACATATATTTGGAATATGATGTGAAAAAAATAAATAGTTTGCAGAATGAATGTGATGTTGGTTTTCTTGTGCAGGATGGTAAAGTAACCTTCAGCACCTTTCAGAAAATGTCTTCCCTTAAAGTGTTTTGAGTTTGTTCACCTCTACTTCCCACCTGACCCTTTTGTCTGCCTATATGTAGGTCTTTGTGTCTCCTTTTTTTTTTAAATTAAGTCTGTTTTTTCTAAACTGAAGTCCTAGATTTGTTATCTTTCTTCTTGTTTGAAGAAAGCATTTTAGACAAAAAAAAAATAAACTTTTAAAACTAGTCTTTAGGGATCAGAATGGTGCAGATTTAGAGAAAAAAATTGCGGCTGGCTGGCTGCCTGGAACCTGCTTCCCTGCTGGAAGTGACTATGGAGTGAGCTGGGCTGATTAACTGAGGGCACCTGCTCTTAGAACTCTGAAGCTCTGAACAGAATGTATCCAAGATTGAACGCAAACAGTCGCGGGCTTAATATGTAACAGTGGAGAGAGGAGGCAACCTACTGGCTTTTTTCCCAGGAGGGGGCAGCTCTCACAGCAGGGCCCATCTGCCTCAGCAAATTGACAGAAGATGGGTCCCATCTCCCAGACTCCCTCCTCACACATGCCTACTAGGCTTTTTTTTAAAACTTTGTCCTAGATGGTACCTCTTTTCTTCTGTCTTTGCACGTTTGCTCTTCTGTAGCATCCCTCCAAGGCACACTTGAAGTCACTAATGTAGAAGAAGCAACTGGATTGTGTAGTGAAGGCAAGACTACCCTATGCAGGAATTGATGGCTCGTTAATGAAAAAGAAAATGGTTTTGTGTGTCTATTGTTGGCAGCCAGTTGCTCAGGTTTTGAGCTAAGCCAGAGGACCTTGGCCATGAAAATAATTTTGATTCTAGCAAAGGGAATGTATCCACTTTCAGCTTCAGCACTACTTCACGTGTAACAGGTCGACTAGTAAGGGCCTTTTTAATTAAAGGGATCCAGTGCTTTGAAGTGGCTGGACCCTTATCTTTTGTGTCTGACCCTTTCTCATACTGCCTGTCTGTCTTGTTTTAGACCGTGTCTCACTGTGGCCCAGGCTGGCCTAGAGTTACTTCAACTTTAATGCTAAAACTGCGAATTACTGTATTTATTTTGGAGGCAGTGTCGCACTCTATATCCCTTGGGCTTGCTGTGTAGACCAGGCTGCCCTGTGGCTGAACTGCTGCCCTAGCATTCCTACTTCTCTAACTATAGACATACCACCATACCACAGCTAACGGGAATCTTTAAATCTTAAATCTCAACTTCTGCACAACTCCTGGTTTGACTGACAGCAACAATTTGTGTTCATTGCTGGGTGTTTAACCATGTCTTCTTAAAATGAATTTGTATCTGGGCTTGGTGGTGGCACACACCTTCAAGGCCAACCTGATCTGTAGAGAGACTGTCTCAACAAACAAAAAAGGCTGAATTTGTGTTGGGTGTGGTGACTTACATCTTTAATTCCAGTAGTCAAGAGGCAGAGGCAGGTAGGTCTCTGATTTCCAGGCCAGCCAGAGTTGCATAGTAAGCCTGCCTAAAAAAAGAGACAGGAAAGGGTGAATTTGCCATCTCTATGAACAGAAAGCACTGGGTTTTATTACCATTAGGATGGGCAGCTGATTTTCTGGAGAAGAAAGTCATTTTTGGCAGCAAACTAAAAATGTGTCAATGCAAGGAAGGGGTTCTTCATTTCTTCATGCCAAAATTATTAGGCAGCCCCAAATGACAGGCAGGAGCATAACAACTTGCTCTTTTTCTTTTTCCTCCTCTATCTCCTTTTTTTGGGTGGGGGATGGGGAGGCAGGGTCTCTATGTAGTTCTAGCTGGCTTGGAACTCAAGAGATCTTGCTCTCAAGTGCTGGCATTATAGACGTGTGCCACATGTCTTGTGCTATTAAAGGAAGCACTTTATGGCTTCTCTTTGTTGAACACAAGCACTGTGATACCATGACGGATCAGTCTGATCATTGAGTGGTTAACAGGCAGATAGTGTATATGATGTGTATAGGTGAGCAGAGAGTAGTTCATGTTCCAGGGAGGACAGCAGCATTGGCATGAAGAAGCCATCATGCTTACTCACAATAGGACACAGCTTAAAACCGGTTTTAAGTTGTTTATTTGTGGCATTTTCCATTTGATATTTTTGGGTCATGGTTGACTAGGGAATTGAAACTGCACAAAGTGAAGCCACAAATGCAAGTAGCTCTTATACCCATGCATTGTGCATAGCCTCATACATTATTCTACATACACAATGTGCCCAGTGTGGGCTCTCATACCCATGCATATGTGCATAGCCTCATACATTATTCTACATATACAGTGTCCCCAGTGTGGGCTCTTGTACCCATGCATATGTATGTAGCTGCATACATTATTCTACATATACAATGTGCCCAGTGTAGGCTCTTGTACCCATGTATATGTGTGTAGCTGCATACATAATTCTATACATACAGTGTCCGTTTGAGGTGTACTGTTCTGTTTGGAAAACAGTGGTGTTTTTAATGGTGCATTATTTTTTCTAGGGCTTTCAACATGAATGGGAAAGAGCTATTGTGGAAGTCCAGGTTTGAGAAGTGAATGTGATCATAGCTCAACTCACACACAGTAGGTTCTCAACCAATGAACTTTAATACGATCTTGGTGATGACTCAGCTTTAGCCATTGTTAGAATTCAGAGAAAACTTAAGCCTGTGGAGCTGGGCCTAGTAGCATTATGCTTTTAGTGTACACAGAGTTTGGAGAATGACCACTTAACCCAGGAACTTGGTAAAGTTTTTAAATATGCTTCCTGTAACTGGTATATTTTGTAAACAATGGAAGGCGCCAGGCCAGGAGCTCCCTGGCTTATGTAACTCATTAGACCTTGATTCTCAGAGCTGTATTTGTTGATGGTTTCTATTCATGAAGTCGGGTAGAAGACAGCCAACGTCACCAGTAATAACCTTGTAGTGTGTAAGAGCTTTGTCCTCTGGTCATGTAGGATGGGAAAGAAGGCCACTTTGGGGACTCATAGTTGGAAGTGGGGACTTGTTTGTTTGGGCTTTGTTTATTTTTGGTTGTGAGCTAGTAGCTTGTGTAGCTCATGCTGGTATCAAAACTTGTACTGTAGCTGAGGATTACCTTGAACTTACAATCATCCTGCCTCCATGTCCAGAGTGCTGGGATTACAGCTAGGTACCACCGCACCAGTTTACATGGCATTAGGGCTCAAGCCTGGGGTTTCCTATGTGTACATGCTAGGCAGTCACTCTGTCAACTGAACCAAATCTCTAGCCCTCATTTTGTTTTTATCCTGCACTGCTCTACCCCACACAGTTGGCCATCCTGACTCAGATACAAATGGACACATAGGCTTCGGATGAGGCACTTGCCAGTTATTCCTGCTCATCTTCTTGCTGAAATTAAGGACAGATTCTCCATAAGATCTCTAGGACTTATAAAGTACTTTAAGTTTATTTGCATTGTGTTTTGAATGTTGACCTGTATGTATGTATATGCACTAAGTGCATGCAGCTGCCCACTGAGGCCAGGAGAGGACATCAGATCCCCTGCAAATGGGACTGCAGACGATTGTGGGAACTGGGAATGAGACCTTGTCCACTGCAATAGCAGCAAGCACTTTTAACTGCTGAGCCCCCCTCTTTCCAAGACTCTAGGAAACTTAGTATAGTGATTTACCCTGTTTGTGCCCTGTGACTTGACCTCAGCATGCTGTGTGAGGGCAGAAGGTGTGGATGCTCTGTCTCAGTTGGTAAGTTCAGTGAGATGATTTGGCCCAGATGCCTACAAACTATGGTTTACCTGGGAATTCCAGCTCTTAGTCTCATGTCAGCAATTGTGGATGCCATTGCAAACTTCTTATTAACAAAGTCCTGCTAATGGTATTTAATACCTGATAGTTTAAGTTGCCTTTATTTAGGTTCAGTATTATTTGTATCGTCAAATGGTCAAATAGTATATGAGCAAAGCTAGTTGGGCTTGGTGGCATAAGTTTAGGATTCTAGCAATGTAGGAACCTTGGCTATTTCACGGCTTGACTGAGATTGTGAGTTCTGGGTCAGCCCAGGTAACTTAGTGAGACCATGTCTCAAAATTTAAAATTAAGGAACAGGACTGGGGTATATAACTCAGTGGAAGAGTGCTTGACTAGCATGTGTGAGACCTCAGTGGTTCAAACCTCAGAACTGCCCAAAACAAACTACAAAAAACAACAAAAACAAACAAAACTGGCTGCTCTTCCAGAGGATCCATTCCAAGGATCTACACATTGGCTTAAAACTGTAACTTCAGTTTCTGGGGTCTCCGAGGGCAACAGGAAATGTAGTACACATACCTACTTGCAAATAAAGCACCCATGCAAATTAAATAGACAAAAAGCTGTAGTAAGAAGTGGCCAGTGATTATTTATATTCCAGAATTTTCCTTTCTTATGATTGTAAGAACTAGGTCTCACTCCTGAGCCAAAGAGATGCTTTGTAAGTCGCACACAATCTAGAGTAAAGACACTACTATGTGGATATAGTTCAGCATTCTCAAGAGATGACTCAGAAAGAGCAAGGGCAGCTCATACTGTGGGGACAGAGGATGGGGACAGATTTCATACGGCAGAGTGGAGGACTTGAACTTGGTAGTCCTGGGCTATTTTCTGCCTAGGAGAATGAACAGGTATGAGCACATGAGGTTGGTCCTGGTGCTCGTCTGTTCTCAGGCCACCCGTGTGTGGCCTCTGTGCTATGAAGCTGAAAGCCAAAGCCAGACAAGTCTGAGCCACGCTGTCAGCCAGCGGATTAGCTCTTTGGCATTCCCTCTGAGTGGCATTAGCTCGCACTCCGACTCGTGTTTACCAACTGGCTTTGAGTAAGATATCTTGGAGTGCTCTCTCCAGCAGCCTGTGCTGTGCCAGGGCTTTCTGAGGGTTGCTCAGCTTTACCCCGCATCAACCCTGGGGCCTGGTGCTCTCCACAAAGTCATCAGTCTGTTGTGTCCACATGTGTGAATGCCTGGCATCAGAAGAATTCGTTAGACCTTAGAGATGGGGGAAATGAGCTTCAAGCATAAGCAGTCAGTGTGCTTAATGGTCCAAAGTCTTCCTGTTGTCACAACTAACAAGTGGGTTTGTCCTCAGGTGGGTCGTTCCTACACAGAGGACACACTCTGCCTGTGAGATGATATGCCAGGAGATGCAAAGGGGCTGGGATTTCTCTCCCCCTTTGGAATGCAAAGCCTGGGGGTGAAGATGCTTAAAGGGAGCACCTCCTTTCCTCCCAGGGAGCTGGCTGCTCTCCTCTCCTGAGCTAATGTGCACTGACTAGGGCTAAATGCCTGATGCTCCTGGATGGCATCCAGCCCCTCAGCAAAGCAGCCACATTGGAGATACAGCTGCTGGCATTAAAGGGCTAAGTCCTTTCCAGCTGCTCTGCTTTAACGGGAACCTCCTGCGGTCAGGCATCTTAAGGGAGCTGTCTTAGCTGGGTTAGAGGAAATGACTAATCTCTACATCTTCTCATAATACTGCTTGAAGGCTCTGGGGAAGATAATCTGGTGGGGTAGGAAGTGGCTGGATAATGGTGTCAGAGTGCTTGGCTATTATCCTCAAAATCAGGGTCCTGGAAGTGCCAGAGCTGAGCCATGCCATGCGGTAGTGAACCTCCTGAGATCTCTGGCCACAGCAGCTGCAGTCCCCATACCTGCACCACATCCCAACTCCCAGAAAACCTAAAGCACTCTGGCCCAGGCACAAATGGCTCTGGGGAGGAAAAGGGTAGGAAGCTACAAGACCAAGGAGGCAGGAAGAGGCCCTGGCACATGCCAAAGAGTGAAAACTGGGGGAGATGAGGAAGTTCACGCAGATGTGTCTAGAACTTGAATAGGACAACTGAGATGGTGGGGCTGGCGCAAATCCAGCCAGCTGGACATTGCCTGCTATGCTTTGAGCAGCGTGTTGGCTATGGAGAACTCCAGTGGGCTCTAGCACTGACAGAAGTGTGACACGGGCAGAGTGACTACAGTGAAGCCAGCATGCTCAAGAGCATGTCACGTGTGCAAGTCCCAAGCTCCAGCATACATGGAAACCATACGACTGATGTCTGATTTGAACAGGGATGGCAAATTGAGCCTGTTGGCAAGAAGCCAAGCTTGGAAGCATTCCCCATCTTCACATTTCAGACAAGGAGTGGCTGTGGTGATGAGAAAGGGCATCCTACAGCTCACCAACTGCAGAGCACTATGTCTCTAGCTGAGGTGCGGAGCACTAGTGGAAGGACCTGGAGACTGCAGTGAGCCCCCCATGTAAAATGGGGGTCCCTCAAACCTTGCTCTTCTGTCCTCACCCTCCTCCCCAGACCTAGGGATCAAGATCTCTCTTCCCTCATCCCTAAAACTGCACACAGCTGCCTACAGAGCAAGACAGGAGTTAGGAGGGTGGGTGGCTGTTGGGCCATCACTGAGCTTGCTCCGACCCAGCCTCCAACAGATCTACAGCTCCACTGCCATGGGCCATCGTTTGAAGAGAGGACCTGGAGGACATGGCTGGAGCTTTCCCGGCTCTCTTCGCTGCTGTTTATCAGTTCATTTACTGCATGGTTTGGGCTTCTCCATGCAGTGGTGACTCCTCTCT
The DNA here is from genome assembly GCA_001685075.1 of Bramus lutescens. Taxonomy (NCBI): domain Eukaryota; kingdom Metazoa; phylum Chordata; class Mammalia; order Rodentia; family Cricetidae; genus Bramus; species Bramus lutescens. The sequence continues at coordinate 367,165 of LOEQ01001366.1, forward strand.
TGCTGTCTCCTCTGTCTTTCCCCTAGGCTTTCCCCACCCCAGACTTCAGGTCCTGTCTACCACAGTGGCAATGGCGTGGCTGTCTGCTCAGGGTTCCAGGTGTGAAAGGCACCTCTCCCTATCCTTGTCTGTTTACTTGTGTGCCCCCTTCCTCTTTGGCTGTCAGACAATAAAGTGGAAATTTTCTGCTATGAAAAAGAATTATGGGTCTGGCTTGCAGTGGTTTGTTTTGTCTTGCCTCTGTAAATAGGATTCCAAGGCATGGCCTGGATAACTTGAAAACTGGCTGTTGTGCTGGAGAGATGGCTCAGTGGTTAAGAGCATTGCCTGCTCTTCCAAAGGTC
>LOEQ01001366.1:371036-382900 GCA_001685075.1 Bramus lutescens
GTCTGTGGGGTCTTCCTCCAGCCGTCATGGAGAGACAGTCCTTCCCTTCACTGTTAGCCAGTGTTGCGTCAGCTAGCACAGCTGACTGACCTGAGTTGTTCAGTTGTTTGCTGATGCCAACAGCCCTGCCCTTGGCTCCTGGGAGAGGGTCCTATGAGAACATGGACTAGAAATGGCTTTGTGGAAGTGGTTCTATGAATTACTCTTCAGATCTCCTCCAGACTTCCCACCCTGCAGAGTTATAAGCCCAGGAGACCAAGACCATTTTAAGAAATGGGAATTAGCTGGGGCGAGGGGCTATCTGTGAAGGAAGAAGCAGCCACATCCAAAAGGGCTGTGTTTAGTTGTCCCGGGGAATGCAGGGCAGAGACCTCTGGAGTGAGGGGCTTGAGTTTCTTCTGAGGCCCCAAGCTGACTTCAACTGTAGTTGATGTGGGTCCAGAGGTTGGGTGTATCTGTAGGCTATCCTGGAAGCTGGCTCAGGCTGTGAGGAACTAGGATTGTAAGCCAGCTCTGGGAAGCCTGTAGGTGCAGAGATCTAGGCTCTGGAGTCTTTGGTGGGAAATGTTCCTGTGCTTTCAGAGCTGTCTCGGAGTCCTTACCTCCCGAGTCTAGATGTCACCTCTAAGCACTCTAGAGTCTGTTCTGGGCCTTGCTGGTTCAGACACAAGCCTGGGGTTCCATAGGGCAGGCATCTGTGGGGGCTGGGCTGACTTGGCACCCATGGTGTAGCCAGCCTTCACAAGTGAAGCCAGCCCTCCTTCTCTGTGTGCTCAGTGTTTCCCGTTTTACCTCCTGTTCCTCCAGGTCACCAAGTCCAAGAGCAATGTGTCCTGCTCTCTTTTATGAGAGTGTGAGTGTAGCTGAGACATGGTTAGAATATCTCCGGCAGACCTGGAGCTCATGAATATCCTCCTGCCTCAGTCTCTGGAGTACGGGGACTACAGGTATGCACTACGACATTTGACTCCTGTTGTTTGTTGCCGCAGGAAGTTCCAAATCCTCACCTTTTCACTTAACCACAATCCCACCCAGCATCCTTCAGTCTCAAAGCTCCCCCGAGCCCACTTTCCCAGCTATGATCACCCCAATGCCTACTTCTCTGCTCTGAAGCCATTATCATTTTATTTCTCTTCTTGTGTGTGACTTTTTACCTTTCCTTTGGAGTCCACCTCACTTCCAGAAACACACGCACACACACCCCTCCACGGCTCGGCTAAGCCCAGGGTATGGAAAGGAGGCAAGGCCTTCTTTAGTCACAGCCCTGGCTTTGCTGGGAACCACACAGGAAGCAGCCTTACCCATGTGGGTGAAATGACATCTGACTGTTAGATGTGGTAAGACCAGGTCTCAGATAGCCATCCTCACAGCTTCTCTACTGCTGAGTTGTCCAGATGAGGAAATGAGTCCACATGCCAGAGCCTGAGAGCTTACATCCCCTTGGGAGGTTAAGGCAGTGCCTTCGTTTCAAGTTTGAGGTCACTCGGGTTACAGAGTAAGACCCTGCCTCAAACCTTCTGACCTTCCTGTCCCCACCTCCTGAGTGCTAGGATACAGATGTCTGCCACCATGCCATGTTTATCTGGTGCTGGAGGTCAAACCCAGGGCCTTGTGCATACTAGGCCAGCGTTGGGCCAGCTGAACTTCTAGCCCTGTCTTATTTTCAGCCTTGGCACACAAGAATCCCTTAAGCCAAAGTGGCTTTCTTGGAATGTGAGTCTCTGGTTTGGTCCCCATCTTCCCTTAGACCTAGGGACCAAAAGTGTTCCCAGCCTGGCCCCCTCTGGGCTTTTCTGGTTGCACAGTATGGTGTCAGATGAGGCCTGTCCTCTTCATACCTGGAGGTGGCAAGCTAAAGACCAACAGTTGTGGTGAGGGTGGCAGTGGGAGTGGGGGTGGGGGAGGCAGGGGGCTTCCTGCCAGCCAATTGGAAACAACTGCCTAGGCTCTGGGCTCAGATCATCTGCCCCTGCTAAGACAATCATCATCATAAAAGGCTAATTGTATTAATCACCAAGGCACCCATCCTGAGTCCCCCTCCCCTTGGAAAGAGTTATGAATTGCCACTGCAGATGGCTCCCCTGATTGAAAGCAGTACTCAGCGGGAAGAAGGGCCAGATCAGATTACACACCATTAATTAAAAACTTCCCCTGACAAACGAGAGCCAGGGGATGCACACCGAGGGCCTGCCTGTTGGGTCTCTGTCCTCCCCAGACCCTTTGTCCCCAACCAGCCCCAGACTGTGACGGTGATGCCTGCATCTCCAACTGGAACTGCTGAGATCTGAAGTGCCTAAGGCCAACTCGTCCCTCATCTAAACAGATGGCCTGGTGTCCTAGAAAAACCTCTAGAGGAAAGGCTAACCTTTGCTTGCTTATTCCGTCTGTCCTTGGAAGCTCTTCAGTTTTAACCTAATTACTTTCTCAGGAAGGCCATCTCTAGTCCTTCTCTACAGAAGTGCTGCTGAAGGATTATCAGTGAAAACCGTTCCCAGCTTCCGGCAGGCCACCCCGTCGCTCTTTTGGGTTCCTAAATTTGGTAATCTCTTCAACCACCACGGCCAGCAGAGGAACGATCTGAGGGAGGCGAGAAGGCAGTTGGGGTAAACAAAGTAGCCAGTGTTGGTTCAAACTTTGGGAGTCTGATGCCAAGTAGTTTATTTTTGGCATATTTAAGCACAGCACAATTTGGTGAAAATTTTCCTGGTGATAATTAACTCAATTTTGCATGCACAATAAAGCTTAAGACATGACTACATTGAAATTCTTTGTAAAGTATATGTGACACTTTCCATAAAGATGGGTTCTATAGATTGACAAATTCACAATAAGGGTCTTGGGGGTTGGGAGCGGATCTGGTGTGGTCTCACAGGCTACACAGACAGTGCAACGGTCACCAGGTTATTAACCACTTCCACTCCCAGCCTTCTGGGCAGATAACAGTTTAAGCATCCCTCCCTTTGAAGGAACAAGCCTGTGTGTTTAACACTCATGGTTCCCCTAGTGCATATGTGTGAGCTCAAGGACCTCTGTGCCTCCCACACCTAAATTCTGGGATTGCCAACACTGCTCCAGAGTGGTAGGTGGAGACACTAACTTTGACTTCCACCCTCTTCCCAGCCCCTGCGTGGAAGCACAGGCTTCTTGGCTGCTGTCATTTTGGCCCATTTGGAGCTCCAAGTTCTGAATTTTCCTTTTCTTGATCAATTACTGCCTCCTCTCCCTCCCCAGCCGCCCAGGCTCTGCCATTCATTCATCAAACTTTTATTGAGCACCCAGTGTGTGCTTGGCTCTGGGGCACAGAGATAATTTGTCAAGAGGCTTAAAAGCCTACTGCAGGAGTTCCCTGCCACAACCCTCTCTGAGCCCCTGCCNTGCCTCTTTCCCTCCAGTGGCTGCAGCTCCTCTGAGACCCCAGAGAGCTCTATTTTAGAAAATTCTAAGCTGAGAGCTGGAGAGATCGTAGGGATCTTTGCAATAAAAAGTCAAGTGACCTTTGGCAAGTCAGTCATGTCCTCTGTTCACACGCTTGTACACAGATGAACACAGACACACAGACACACACACACATCTGTCCCGACTTATAAAAGGGCACAAGAAGCCCTGGGGCTTCGAGATTATGAAGATGGCTGAGGAGGGCTCAGCTTGGAGAGGTGGATAGTACTCGGTACCAATGCTACCGCAGCATGCAGAAGACCAAGGATGCAGATGCTGGGTCACGGGCCACCGCTGCAGTAGTTCCAGGTCCACCCATCGCCCTGCCCTTGCAATGTTTCATCAGCCCCTCCGTCCTGCAGCCCAGCTGAAGACAAGTGCTTATCAATTACTCGCTTTCTTTTCTGTTTTTTCTTCCTTTTTTAAAAAAATGGATTTGGCTGCTGCATCTCAGGGTACCATGGTGATGGGTGCCATAGAGATGAGAACTGACTTGAATTGGCTTATCTCTTCATGCCAGGGACCCTTCCTAGCCCCACCCCCACAAAGCTCCCAGGTCAGAAGACCTCAGAGAGAAGGGGGGCAGGGCCCCCTGGGAAGCAACCCAGTGAAGGAGAGCAGAACCTGCTTTCTCTCCCTCCTCTCCATCATCACCCCTTCCCTCTTCCTTCCCATTACCAACAGCAATTGTATTCAAACCCAATAATTACAGTAACTGCAACAATAATCATTTATTGGAGTTGTTCTACCAGCATTTGTCTCCCCAAAGCATCTTCTAACTCGCTGTTGCCACAGCGCTCTCTGCGGAAGGAGTGTGCCCATTTTACAGTGTATAAACTGAAATTCAGACAGGATCCCCACCACCACACAGCCGAGCTCTTATTAGAGGCAGAGAAGATGCAGAGCAGCCTTTAACATCTACCAAAATCAATTCAACTCCCAGGGTCTTTCAGAAGCGCTAAACCTCTAATCTCGATTTTCTGGGTCATTCTGTGGTCTCATTTAAGAGGACTTATTTAAGAGCTTCTTTGGGTCCTATGCTGCTGAGAACCAGACTGGAGAGGCTTCCGGCCCAGGATGTAGACTTTAGTATAGGAGTAGAGGTTTTCCTGTGTCTACACTGAGGGGCCCCAGGGGAAGACTGTTTGGTCCAGAGCTCCTTAATGCTGTTCCTTGCTAACCTAGGAGAAGGTTCCTCTGTCTCAGCTGGTCACACAGTACGGGGTGTGGACCTTCCCGAGCATTTTAAAAGTAGGAATGAAGTCCTTTTAGGAAAGCGATTTCTGACCTCAGGAAATCCCACTCTGATGGATCCCCAAACCACTCTGAGAGCAAAGAAACCCTGTGAGAAGCTCAGGCTTCTCAAAGAGTAGTGTTCCTCTCCTTTCCTCAGTGGAAGAATTTGGGGCTTCCTAAAGCTCCCTCATCAGAATCCAAACAGAAAGGCTATCTGGGTCCCAACTCCCCGTTCCTCAAGATAGGGATCCAGAGGCTCAGGATGCCACGGGGTCCTGCTGCCTCCCTTCATGCTTGTCCTAATGGAACCAGAACCAGGATCACAGGAGGGAGAAGGCACTACAGGTGTGGGGGGACTGGGGATTAGGGGGGGAAGTGGAGGACCTAGCAGGAGGAGGGGACCAGCAGAAAGTGTCCAAGAGGCCTGGGGGGGGGGCGTCCAGGAAGAGGGTCAACAAAAGCAAAGTATGGATGAAAAGGACACAATGAAACACATTACTTTGTATGTAAAATTTTAAACACTGAAAGAAAGAAAAAGGAAATGCAAGGAAGATCTTGGAGAATTAAATTAACTGGATGGATTTACTTCCAGATTTTTCCTGTCTATTAATGCAGAAGCCAGTCATGGTGGTGTGCCTAAGTCCCAAATATTTCATAGGCCAAAGGGGAAGACTGAATATAAGGTCAGCCTGGGCGGTGGATCTCAGGGGAGAAAGACAGGCAAAGAAAAGCAACTGTTTTGTCAGGGATAGGATTGGTACCTACTTAGAACAAGCGACCAAGTCTCCCAATCCCCCCAACACCAGGGACACCTCAAGCCAGGTCATACAAGGCAAGCCGCCCACCTGCATGCCGCCCTGGAAGCCCGAGGGACCAGGAGCTGGGCAGTGTCACACGCTCACTTCTGTGTCCTCTGAGTTCGTTCGGGATTCTTTCTTCTGAGGCTCCGCATCTACCACTTTCTCCACCTTGGTGGTGCCCACGAGGATGGCCAGTCGCTGAGCCACAGTCTTGGTGTCAGGGAACAGGATGAAGTTGTAGATCAGCGAAGCCAGGACAGCCCCTGTGAGGGGTCCCACCCAAAAGATCTGAGGAGACAGAAGTAAGTGTGAGCCATCAGTAGCGCAGGGTGATTTTGGAACCCTGCCTGCTGCCTGCTGCCTGCTGCCTGCCGCCCTTAGCACTGACTTGCTCCCAAGCCCAGCCCCAGGGACTCTCAAGCGCTCACAGAGCAGTGACCTGAGAACTATGAGCCCAGGGCTTCCTTCCTTCCCTGGAGGGTGCAGCCAAAGCTAAAGCTGGGGCTCCAATCCTCTCCCACTGCTCCTCTTCCCTCTCACCTCTCCTGTTTTAGCCCTGACTATTGCTGTTTCTATCTCTGCTTCTGTGTGGTCTATTTCTGTTTGTCTTTTTCTTTATTCAAGTTTGAAAATTGGTCCAGCTGGAGAAAGTGAAGAAGGAAACAGCCAGAACATAAAGCCTGGGCCAAGGCTGCAGCTCCTGCCCTGGCCCACTTTTTGCCAGTCCCTGGATACTGCAGGATATTGGAGCTGAAAGAGCCGGGATGCTCACCTAGGCTTTTTGAATGCAGGGAAATCTGTACTCCTGAATGGTCTAAATGACCTGGTGTTGAGAGCGGGCTGATTTTTCTCCATGTGGATTTCCTAATGGTAAAACCTACTAGCTCTAGTCCTCTACACCCCAAGCCTAACAGTGGAGGGGCTCACCCAGTGGACCGCGAACTTCCCGACAATGACAGCAGGGCCAAAGGAGCGAGCTGGGTTCATGGAACAGCCGGTGAAGTAGATCTAGGGAAGACGTTCAGGATCAAAGTACAAGGAAGTTTGAGGCAGCCTAGGGGAGGACATTCCCCCCAGCCCCCAACCTCGGCTAGCCCTATATTACAGGGACTACCTCAGGCCACAAGACATGAGGAGCTCAGGGAAAGACACTTCCTGGCCTTTGAAGTCCTGTAGTTTCTCCAGGGAGGATTCCAGTACGTGTACATGCAGGGTGTTCTTTTTTTGTTCCTTACCCCAATGAGGTGGCCCAGGGCCACAGAGATCCCAATCATGGCAGCTGGGGAGCCCAAGGTCTGCCGACTGTCCATGGAAGCGAACACACAGAGCACCAGCTGCAGCGTCAGGATCAACTCCACGGCCACCGCCTGGCCGGTTGACGTGCTATTGTGGACCTGGGCAGAGAGGAAAGGAGCATGCCAGGGTGGACGTGGGCTCTGCCCGTGGGACAGTGAGACTCCCTAGGTCTAGTCTTCTCTCAGCCTCAGAACCTAAGGTCTGAGCGACCGACTCACTCCAGATGCCTGATTCCTGTGGAAGGCGCCTCTCCCGCTCTGCCATTGAGGGAGGCCTGTGGCTCAGGGGGACACGGAAGTAAGGAACAAGGAAGTTGAGGACAGAATGGAGGAGGCCTGTGGGCAGTAGTGGAAGCAGGTGGAACAAAGGCGATTGGGGGAGGGAAGCAGGCCCCAGGGACCTGGGAGATGGCAGAGGGGAGGACACAGCAGAGCACTGTCAGTTAAAGTGTGGGCAGGGTCCCCTCTCTCCCTCAGTCCCAGCCCCACCCCGTGCCAGCCTTTAGATGCCTGGTCCTTCTGGCTCCCCCTCTCCTCCCTGTTCCATTCCTGCCCTGCCTAGATGAATGCCCAAGTCCATTCCTCTAGAACCCAGAGACCTGCTCGGAGCAGCTAAGGAGTGTATGGCTACCTTATCTGACCCCTCCACCCAGCTTTTGCTCCTGTCTGGACTCCCACCCTTACCACCTGACTCTGTCTCCTGTGCCCTATCACCTGCATCATTCCCAGGCCTCTTTGCACCTACCTCGTTGACTCCAAGGGTCTCTCGGACACCTCCTGGAGTTACCCCATAAAGAAGGGCAGCTCCAACAGTGGCCCCTGCCAGCTGGGCGGCAATATAGGCCATAGCCCGAGGCAAAGAGATATGGGACCCTACGAGGTACGCCAGTGTCACAGCAGGGTTGGCATGGGCCCCGCTGGTCTTCCAGGAGATCTGCACAGCTGTGGCCGTGGCCAGGTTGAAGGTGATGGCGATCTGCAGTACAGAGGGAAGGGCCACAGGCCAGGGCAGGACAGAGCCCACACCAAAGAACACATACAGCCCCGTGGCCAGGAACTCAGCAAACAAAGCCTTGCTGATGGCTGTCCAGAGTCTGCCAGCCAGTAAGAAAACCCTACAACACAGCCTTGGCTCCATGTCTTGTCACCTTGTGCTTCAGGTCTGCTGCTCCTGCTCCTCCCTGATTCCCCTGTCTCCTCAGGTCTCTTGTCCCCTGGTCTCACTTTCTGTGGTGGCCTGCACACTGCTGTCCTCAGGAGCAAGTTGCTCAGGCTGACGGGGAGCCTGCTGAGGGCATTAAGCGTGTCTTGGGGTAGGAGGTGCAGAGGGTTGTGCTCACGTGCCTAGCTCCACCTTGGGCTCACCTGATGGGGGGGCAGGCCAGTAAGGGGGTGACACTGGGCACTGAGCTGGAACCTTCCAGGACAGCCAAACACTGGCTGCTAAAAGAAGTCTAGCCTGAGACCTGGAGATTCAGAATTTGCGTCAGGTCCCCAGTGTCTGCTCAGAGACAGCAGGATCACTGAGAACCCCAAGTTCAAGCCCTGCTTCAGGGTTTCCCACGTCCTAACCATCTAGTCTCTTCCTCTGAAGAGGTGGGGGAGTATCCTGTGCCCCATAAACCTAGGTGTGAAATTAAGGTCTTTCCACCATTCCCAACTAAAGCCGCACTCCCATGTTGCAGATGCCAACAGAGTCAATTTTACTGAGGATATGTGGTCCTGGGTGTGTGACGGGAGCAATGGAGTTTGGGTTCACCACATAATCCTCAAATTGTGCCAGCTGCCACATGGGGCCCTGACCAGTTCTACTGTCCACTGGGGAGTTTCCTCCAGTTCTTCCCTTACTTCCTGCCTCTCTGTTTTCTCTTACCCGCTTCATAGCCTTACTTCTGCCTGTCTGCCTCTCTGAGCCCCCGAACCCTGTGATTTACTAGGTAAGATGGTTATCTACTTTTGCGGCTATGCCGGTCCTAAAGTGTCACCAATGCCTAGACAGTATCCCTTCTTTCCCCAGCAGCATCACAAGGCATTTTCTTAAACAAAGGTCTTCCCTCTGTGGAGCTGACCAAGCAATACTCTCACCCTGCCCTGCCCTGGCCCCTGGCTGCGCCTGCCACACACAGACGGCCCTGGTTATCCTCAGGCTCCCCAGTCTGTCTCCAAATGCATCCATCCCCTTCTCCCTCTTTTCTCCAGTTCAGTTTGGTGGTACCTAAGAAGTACCCTTAACCCCTCTCCCCATAAAGCTATCGAGCCCTGCTGGTTTCCAAACCTGCTTGCATCCGGGCTGTACCCTCCTCCCGCAGCCCTGCAGCCATTAGCCAGTTGGTGTCCTCACTTTGCCCTAGTCAACTCTCCACACTCCAGTCAGAACGGAGCTTCACAAAGGCGGTGATCAGCCAGCTGCGCTCTGCTGAAGTCTCTGCTAGGCCTCTGCCATCCTCTTTGGCCAGCATCCTGGGGTGAGCATCCTGAGACTCTCCCTCTTCATCCTGGGGTGAGCATCCTGAGACTCTCCCTCTTCATCCTGGGGTGAGTCATCGCTGAGACTCTCCCTCTTCTCGGAGAGCCCTCAACACTCCCTTTGCCTGGGTAACTCCTAGCCCATCCCTGAGGCCAGCTTCCAGGGTCACCTGCTTCTGTCCCAGGTAAGGACATCTCTGTGTGTTGTCACCATACCTAGGCAGTTTCACACACAGTCAGGACACTGTTGCTGTAGAGTTGATGTGTCTCCCCAGCAAGGTGCTAAGCCCTCAGGAAAGGAATCACATTTAGTTCCTCGCTATACAGTGTCTTGTGTGGAGGCTGCCTATACTAGATACTCAATAATGAGCAGGTGACTGTCACATTGGCTTCATTCTGGTCTGCTGTTCCTATGGCTGTCCTCCTGCCCACTCACAGGACTGAATTCTCTGACATCTTCAAAGGACCACAGGCTCTGCCATGCCTTCCCCCCATCTCAGTCCCAGGCAAGCCCCTCCCCTGCCCCCTCTGTTCTTCCAGCTGTCCTGGCTTTCCCTTCCTCTCCTCAGAGGAACCTTGGTTTCTCACTGGGCGCAGCATGCTCTTGCCAGTGCCCTGCTGCTAGTCCCTGTCCTCGTCACCACTCCTTTCTCATTCTCATCACCTCTCTGTCTAGTCTGAGCTGCCAGGCCCAGCTGGCAACACTGGACGCTGTGCGGGCACAGCTGTAATGGCCGGTCTCTGCCTCCTCTGTGACTCTCATGCCCCCTCCCCAGCTTCGTGTTGACATGATGCCTGATAATCAGGAGGGATAGGGGACGCCAGCTGGGAGTCAGCTCCATTCTCATTTAGGCTGGACACTCTTGACCCCAGGCTGAACCTGCTGGGGCCAGGCACCCATGCGCCCCTGGCCTCATTGGAAGTGGAAGCTCTGCTCAGCTAATCCTTTCACTGTCTCACTGGCCCCAAAATATTCTCTCTCCCTTTTATGTTTGTTTTTTCAAGACAGGGTTTCTCTGCATAACCTTGACTGTCCTGGAACTCGCTCTATAGACCAGGCTGGCCTCAAACTCACTGAGATCTGCTGCTTCTGCCTCCCGAGTGTTGGGATTGGTGCTCTCTCCCATTCTTAAGAATTATTTTCTTTACATTTTTATTTTATTGTGTGCACATGAGTATATGCACATTATCGTGTTCAGAGGACAGCTTTCTGGAGCCATTTCTCCCATGTGGATCCTAGGGATTGAAGTAATGTCATCAGGTTTGGTAAGGTGTCTCTACTCACTGAGCCATCCCCCTGCCCATCTCTCCCATTCTTCAAACCTCCCCCCACTGCACAAACTCCTTGCTTCATCTGACTTCCCGTAATTGTCGGTCAACTCAACCTGTACCTCCCATCCTTCCTAGAAAGCTAGGCCTCCAGCCTTCTCGCCTGCTTCCTACCAGCTGAGGGCTCAACCATGGCCCACACCCTACCCAGCTGCCCATGGCTCTAAACAAGAGGTGGCCTTTCTCTTATGCTAGAGATCCTTCCAAAGTGCCACAGTGGTCACATCACCCAACAACCCTTCAATGGCTCCCCTTTACCTCAATGACCAACATGCCAGGAGAGATTGCTTCCTCTTGCTCCAGTTCCCAACCCCGCCCGTCCGCTTTACTACAGCTGGGCCAAACATTTACAGTGTCCCTTCTGAGCCCTCCACGTTGGCGAGGCATTTCTTCTGTCTCTCCTTCAAGACAGTTCTCAAGTGCAGTTTCCCTGAGAAGCCTTCCCTGGTGTTTGTCCCTAGCAGTACCTAAGTGAACAACAGAGAGATGTAGGGTTGAGCAAATGAGGGAGACTGAGGGGTGCCCTCAGCGTACTTCCAAGGCCTGCTTCCCAGCCCTCTCCTGGGCTGTGCCTGGTAGAAGGATGGCCATTTACCAGCTGCCATGTCTGACCTAGCCTGGTTCTGGATGTGTGCCAACAGCAGTGGTGGCTGTGTGGAGAGTTTTGGTAACACCAAAGAAGTGTGTTGAATATTGCCACGTGGACTGCATCCTGACCAACTGCTTGGCTTCTATGATGGCACAACCTTACTTTTAAGTGGGTATTGTTCTTATGATCCCACGTGTTGGGAGAGGTTTCTGCAGACACCTCAGGAAAGTGCCTCCGATCAGAGACACTATCAGCTCCCACTCCCTCACCTCTGGGGCACGGTACTGGAGAGGAGATGCGCAAAGAAGGGTTTTGACTGCTGTGGCAGGTCGGGGCCAAGTACCACATACAGCCCTGCTCTGCTGGCAGAAGCTAAAAGACACTAAGTGCCCTGACAGCTTCTTTCCCAAGACCATATAGGACAGACCTCCTTGGCTCCCACTCAGCCTGGGACAAGGTCTTTCACCCCTGTTTTTCCTGCTCCAGTCAGCACCTTCCCGGGCCCAAACAGTCCCAGACTCTAGTGCCAATCTGAGCTCACTCATGCTCAGAAGACTTTTGTCCCAGCCCCACACCTGGATGCATGCGGCTCCTCCTGGACGTAAGCTCCCACTGAAGTCCGCTCAGGCCAGGGTGGAGGGAGTGGTGTGTGCGTGGGGGAGGGGCGAGGCCAGCAAGAGAGAACTAAAGCATAATCACAAGGAAGGGGCTCAA
>LOEQ01001366.1:417191-441627 GCA_001685075.1 Bramus lutescens
GAGAGAGAGAGAGAGAGGAATCTAGGAGCAGGAGAGAGGCCAGGAGAGGAAACAGGAGGTTTAAGATGGAAAAGAGGTAAAAAGCCACAAGGCAAAATGTAGATTAATATAAATGGGTTCATTTAAGCTATAAGACCTAGTGGGACAAACCTAAGCTATAGGCTGAGCTTTCATAATTAATAATGTCTCCATGTTGGTTTTTTGTGAGCTTGTGGCCCAAAGGAAAATCTGTCTACAACTTCTCACAGGCTTTCTCTGACTAAGCCTCCCTTGGCTCCCTCCTTCCCAAGCCCTCTCAAGGGCTCAACTCCCTGTGTCCCTCCAGCGTACACGGTTGGGCAGAAATAGGGGCAGGGCTAGGGAGCAGAGGACTCTGGGAGTCAGGCCAGGTCATGTTCCTTAGGCATCCTGGGGTTTTCTCTGGAATGAGGGGAGCTGTCTGGAGCTGCAGGAAACATGTTCTAGAAACCTTAGCTCTACCAAGAGTTTCCATAGTGCCCTGGAGGGACTCAAGGTGGCCTTAACCCCAGAAGACCTGCCCAGCAGTGTGTACAGGGGACTCCTGGGTAAAGAGGAGAGAAAGAGGGGGCAGGGGGCAAAGCCTGTGGAAGGGTTCACACCCTACAGCTCTGCAGTCAGTTCCAGGGCACCTAAAGTTCTGGGGCTTCTGGGGGCTACAGGGAAAGTTAGAGATGGTCTGCCTGGCCAGTAGTCTTGCTCAGCTGCCCCAAGGCTGGAAGGAGGGGTCACTCACAGTTTGCTGTGTTTCTCTGAGAGCTACAGGCCCTGAAGGTTTCATTGACTTGGAGCTGAAGTCAAATAGCAATGAGCCTCAGCTCTATCTTGAGCCACTTAGCGTGCTATCTGCAGCAGATCTGAGCCTGCTCCATAGGCTTCTAACCAACAAGGATAGAGAAACAAATTAACCATTACTGGCCTGGATCTAGAGGCTAGAGAGGAAACTTGGTGGTTAAGGATGCCTAAGGCTTTTTCAGAGACTCCTGGGTTTGTTTCCTAGCACCCACATCAGGTGGCTCACAACTGCTTGTTCCAATGCCCTTTGGCCTCTTTGGGCACCTGCACACACTTGGTGCATATAAGTACATACAACCACACACACACACACACACACACACACACACACACACATATTTATAAATAAAAATAAGAAATAAATCCTTTAGAAAACAGTGGGGAGGGGAGGCAGTGCTTGCCTACGGCAATGCAGGGCTGTAGTCAATAGAAATGGAAGGTCAGCAAGACCTCGTCTTAAAAATAAGAAGTCAGGGTTGGGGGTATAGGTCAGTTGATAAAGTGCTTGCCTTGCAAGCACAGAGCATTCACTTCAATCCCCAAAACCCTTGTAAAGGAAACAAAAGCCAGGCTTGGTGGTACGGAAGAAGAATGATCCTTGGCCAGCCAGGCTAGCCCACTAGGTATGTTCCAGGCCAGTGAGAGATCCTGGATCAAAAGAAAGAAAGAGGTGGATGGCACCTGAGGGACCATATTGAGGTTGTCCTCTGGTATGTGCACCCCCATACGCATGAACACACACACACACACACACACCCATACAACACACACACCACACAAGTCAATTCCAAGAGAATTCATATTGAAATATGCATAAAACACAAATCTCAATGAAATGGATCTATGCCGTCCCAAGCCAGAAAAAGGTCACCTTGGGGAAGGTGGTGACCAGAAGCAGACCCAGAACCTAGAGTGCTGCTCGTGTTCTGTGTCTGGGCCAGCATTCTAGTTACATGGATGTATTTGGCTAGGAAAACTGCATCAGGTTGCACACTGATGATTTGTGTGCTTTAATGTATGTTTGTGTACCTTAATTACAAATTGACATTCCAGGTTGATCGATAAAGGCTTGGCTGGTGGACAAAAGCAGAACTTCTAGGCAAGACATGAAATCCAAGGCAGCAGGGAGAGACCTGCCCTGGCCTCTCAGTCTGGCTGGTCAGCTGAAAGCCCCAAGGACAGGTGGAAAATTCTGTGTATGTCAATGCTTCATAGGATCCCTGGCCTGTGACTTGGCTCCCTGGGTTTTCTGAGATCTGGGCTGAGCGAGTCTGCAGTGCAGGAAGACCCTGCAGGAAATGCTCAGCTCAGCGCCAGGCAGAGAGCCTGCACGACGGGATCTGAGCAGCACACAGGTAGACTGGCTGACAGCTTTCAGACTTAACCATTGCCTGATTCTCAGCGGATGATGCGCCGAGCGCGGGCACGTGTCAGAGTCCAGTGTGTTCCTGTGACCTTTCCTTGCTCTGGGTGTTCCTGCTGCCCGGAACATCTTGCCCAGTGTCTCTGACTGGAGCCTCCAGTCTTCAGTAAATCCTAGGCAGGCTTCAAGGCTCAGTTCAACAAGGCCTTATTCCTCCTCCCCACCTCCCTGCTCCCCACCCCTTCTCAGTCTAACGCTTGCCCCCACCGGCTCAAAAGAGTGCTTTGGGCCGTCCCCTCCAGGACAGAGTTCTGTGACCCCAGCCCTCTGCTGAGGATTAAGGGATAATCGTGGGTAGGCAACGTGCAGCAAGGATTAGAAGTGAGGAGGATGGTCCCCTCTAGACAAAGGAAGTCATTAGTAGGTTAATGGAGAGTCCTGTTTGCACTGCTAATTTGAAGGCTGGTCATCTTTTGTCCTAAGCAAAGATCCAATGCTTTGATAGGAACTTTATTGTGCCTCAGTATTGATTGAGGGTGGCCCTGGCTGTGGAATGCCTGCGTATGCAATTCGTGCATAATTCCTTAAGTGATTTGGGCACATTTTTCTCTTATTGATGGGCATTATAATGACTATAATAAACCAAAGAAACCTCAGGTGAAACAACATATCATTACACTAGTCAATAGAGGTGTAGCCACGAATTTAATGACTGTGTTTGCTAAGTCCGTCTTTGTTAAGGATGTCTGCCCAGGTTCTGATGAGAATCCGAATTCTGTGTGTGACTCAGTGTCTGTCAGTCGTTTATTTATCCACTCATTCATTCATTTGGCATATCCTCAGCCCCACCGCGGCCCCAGGCTCCATGCCAGCTGCCAGGGAAAGACTTCCAAATGAGTAACCATCTCTGCCTAGCTGACACCAGGGATGCCAGCCTCCTTGTGTGAATACCAGCCCTTGTGAGTGGAGCATTAACAGACTATCAGGAGAAAGGTGCAGTCCACGAAGCGAGTCTGGGACACGCTGCCTAGAGATGGCAGTTGGGGGTTAAGCTGAATATGGAGCATTTTGTTAATAGGCTCATGCTTATTTCCTTTCCATGAAAGTAGTTCAAGCTTCAGAATGGCCCAAAGGGCAACTTAGAGTGTCCTCAATGAGAGTGCTTGCTTGCCTAACATGTGGGTGGCCCTAGATTTAATCCTCAGCACTGCAAAAACAAATAAATGCGTAAAGTAAGGTTGTAGATGACCAAAACCATTTTGAAGATGAACAAAGATATGGGAGTCACACTTTCTGATATTAAAATTGACTACAGGACTATTTATCAAGTACCTAAACTATGGAAATAGAATCAAGACAGACATGTTTAATTTGATCCAGTGAGATCAAATTGACAGGCCAGAGACATTGAATTGAGTAATTTGGACAATTTAGACATTGAAGAAACAAGAAAGAGGAGGAGGAGTTAGATTTTATAAAAAGATAAAAGCTTTTATGGGCTGAGGATGTAGGGCATTAGAACACTTGTCTAGAATGTATATGACTCTGGATTCCTTCCCCCAGAACCACAAAAATAAAACAAAAAAGAACGCTTGGGTGTATGGAGAGATGTTTTGGTGTTTACAAGCATGCACTACTCTTTCAGAGGATCTAAATTCAGTTCCCAGTGTTAAAAATAAGTCTAGGTGAGCAAGAAAGAGACCTCTGCTCCAGTTAGGGTGCCTGGGCAAGCAAACCTTTACTCTTGATCAAGGGTGTGGGGAGCCAATAGAGACCAAAAGTGCTCTCAGCTTTGCTTTTTAACACAGATGGTGACTGTGTCTTTTCCCAAATTAACTGGGGTCCCACTTCACAGTCTTGTTCCACTGGCTTGGTACTCAGGAACTGAGAGAGGAGGGAAATGGGGTCACAGCTCCAGGCCATCGGATTCCTAGTTTAGCAGGGGCTTTTGTGTAAATAAAGATTCTTACCAGGTGTGCAGGGGTGTGTGCTGAAGCAATTGCATAACAGTCTTACAAGGTGAAGAAGATAAAAATATTTGAATTCCTGTTGTAAACACAAGTTTGATAGAAAAGACTTACATTTGGTTTCTTGTGCTGGCACCCGCATTAAACGGCTTACCAGAAATTTCGGCTCCAGGGAATCCAGCTTCCTCTTCTGGCCTCCAAGGGTATGGTGTTTACATGTACATACCCACACAGATATACACAAAATTAAAAATATTTTAAACTTTTGTGATGAGGGTGAAAGGTGAAGTCTGTAATCCCAGGGGGTGGGGTGAAGGCAAAGGGTCAAGAGTTCAAGGCCACTCTCAGCTACATAGCAAGTTTGAAGCCAGCCTGGAATAATGAGATATTTTATCAAAAACCAAACCAAATAAACAAACAACAGCATCAAAACCCTCAAAAATTAGAGGCAGTATTATCAAATCATATGTTTAATATATTAAAATATACAGGAATGTTTACATTTCAACAATTAAGTCAGCTCAATTTCAAAGTGAGCAAAGGATTTGAATAGATGTTTCTCTAAAATCCACACACAAATGGTTAATGAAATCACATGAGAACATACTCAGGTGTCATTCATCATTAGGAAACACAAAGCAAAGCTACCATAGGATACTTCTTCACATATGCCTAAAGGGCTATTCAAACAAACAAATAAAAACACAATATCAAGCGGTGGCAAGATGTGGAAAAGGCATCCCTCCTTCATTGCTGGTGGGAATGTAAGACAGTCCAAACCGTGTGATGATATCTCAGCAACAACAGCAGAAACAACAGCTACAGAAAGAAAAAGCCTGGTCATGTGATCCAACACAACTCCTAGATTTATGCTGCAAGGAGACTTAAACAAGGACAGTGTGTCAAGGGTCACAACACCATTTTTTCTAGTAGCCGAAAGGCGGGGCCAACTCAGGCCTGTCACCAGGTGGATGGATAGTGATGAAAGCACACAGTGAACTACTTAACCTGAAAAAGGGAGGGAATTCTGGCATGTGCTTCGAAACAGATGAGCTGTGATGACAACATGCCAAGGGAAAGAGCCAATCACAGAAAGGATGCATTCTGTGAGTCCATTGATACGGAAAACCCTGGGTAAGCAGATCCAGAGAGGACCAATAAGTAAGCAGTTGCTAGGAGACAGAAAAAGGGTGACCAGGTGTGGCTGCCAGTGTGTATGGAGGGGTTTCAAGGGTCATGAAGAATACTCTGGAATGAGATTGCAGTGATGGTTGTATATATATACCAACCCCCCCTAAATTGTGTAGTTTGTCTGTTTGTCTACTTATTTATTTGTTGAGATGGGGGTCTCCTGTAGCCCAGCTGTCCTCAAACTTGCTATGTAGCTGAGGCTTACCTTGAACTCTTGACCTTCTCACCTCTACCTTCAAAACGCACGGGCCGCCACAGGCAGCCTTAAACTGTACAGGGTAATTTTTACATTATGTGAATTTTATTTCATTAAAATCGATAATTCAGCTGGGTAGTGGTGGTACATGCTTTTAATCCCAGCACTCGGGAGGCAGAGGCAGGCAGATCTCTGTGAGTTCGAGGCCAGCCTCATCTACAAAGAGAGTTCCAAGACAGTCTCCAAAGCTACAGAGAAACCATGTCTCGAAAAAACAATCAAACAAAACAAACAACAACAACAACAACAAAAAAAAACAAGGATAATTCATGCCTAGCAGGTTCAGTTTGGAAATAATTGCTTAAAATCAAAAAGAGAAAGCATTTCTTCGGCTTGCTCCTGGAGTTTGCTGGAAGAAGGACGGGGTGATTGCAGCCATTGTTGTGTGATGTGCAGACCTGTGGGGGGCTTAGGTGCTAGCTAGGGTCATATGTAGGACAGGAGGAGCAAGGAAGGGCTTTGGGGTGATCCAGCTGGCACTGTCAGGAGGCCATTACCATGAGAACACAAGTAGTTCTTGCCTGGCCAAACTAGGACTTGACTTATGAGAGAGAGAGCTCTCTGTCCACAAGCAAAGTTGCGTGCCTGGAACAGTGCGTAATCTCTCAGATTTACTAAGTGCTTTCTGTGTGCTCTTTGTCAAGTGCTTTCCGTGGGCGAGCCTGTCTGATCCTGTGAACCAGGTGGTGAGGGAGCTGTGAGTATCACTGATCCCTGTGTACATTAGCGACTTGCCTATGTTTCCAAATGGTGGAGCCTCTGCCATTGGACTGCTGTCCTCCAAAGCACATGTGACAGCTTCATCAGCACAGTCTAGTGCTCACCTCCTTGACACCTGCTGAGTTGTGGGTCAGGGCAGTAAGGTGAGTAAGGCAGGGCCTGCCCTCCAGCCATGCACAGACCCAGGTGGGAAGCAGTGAGGGATGGATGTCTGGTTGTCATGGTTACAGAAAATGGAGCTCTAAGGGCCAAGCCACAACTCTGACATTTACACCACAAAATGTGTCAAGGCTTCGAGCAACCTGGCATGTAATAAGTGCCTGTGGCCGTGTCAGAGGAGCAGCAGGTGGCAATTGAAGTTCATGGTGTCAGCCCACCGGGAGGCAACACTCTGATGGGTCGGTCTTGGTTGGGCAGGGCCCTGAGACCACAGACCCCAGAATGTCTTTTGTTTCTGCTGTGCCTTTACATGTTTGCTGTTACCATCTTCCTCTGGTATCTGGCATGGTGTGAATGGGTGTGGGGAGACCCCACTGCCTGTAATGTAGTGACTCTATCTCATGGATACATCCTGTTATAATGGGCATTTTTACATGTGGTTGTCATGAGGATATTTCTTCCCTAAGCTGTACTGTCTAATTGATAATAATAATTGTTAGCGTATACAGAGTTTTGTTGAATAAAAATAAATACGAGAAAACATTAGACAGCCAGGGCCTATGAGTTTCGTCTAAGGAGCTGCATAGATTGTGGCTCAAGTTAATAATTAAGAAAAACAATTGAGCCCCAGGAGCCAGATTGGCTCTAATTCTCTTAATGCTGAAAGATGCAGTCACAGGTTTCATGTGCATCATTAGCTGAAACAAAGCTTTAAAGTGACTTCAGGATAGATCAGATGCCTTGATCTAAAAGTTCACAAGGCACATAGCTGAGTTATAGATTCATTAGGTTAGGGTCAAGAACACAAGCATCTCATTTGTTACTAGCTGATGTACTTTCCTTGCCAGGGTTGATTAATGATCAAAGGCCATGATTAATTTCTTGAACCCATTTCTGCCCTCAATCTCCTGATATAAAAAGCTATTGATGAGTGGGTATGCACCCTAAATATTTAAAGTACAGCTGACTGATTCTTTTTCATATACAAAAGTTTAGACTTATGATTCCTTTAAGAATTCCTTATAAGATTAACTTTCAAGATAAATGATAAAGTAATTGACCCTTTCTTTGTAGCTGCAAACCCAGCCTTCCAGTAAAAGACCTGACTGAGAATAGCTTGCTTGCCCACGTGGCTGATTGATAACCAGTTGCTTGGGTATGAACGTATGTGGGTTCTTGGGATAATTTTTTTTTACCTGTAATATATAAAATGTTTAGTCATGTGAGGGCCATGGAAAACATGTTGTTTTTCACTTGTAGTCGTTCATGTGAAAAACAGTGTAAACACACTGTAATTCTTATATTGCCTGAAGGATTTTATGGGGTATCTAAACTATAAAGGAAAGAACAGAGACAGAGTTAGAAAGAGTTAAAATGGGCTAGAAGAAAAACATCAAGAATGAGAGAGTTAGAAAGAAAGTAGCAAGAATGAGAGAAGGAATAGGGAATGCAAAAGAAGAATAAAGGTTTGAAGAAAACCATCAAGAGAGTGTGTGAGTGTCTTTGCCCCTTACCCCCTCAGACAGAAAAGTCTAGTATACACTGGCACCGTGGACTCCTTCTGAGTCCTGCCCTGTCTGGAGGCCGTGCCCCCCGCCCCACCACCCCCGCCCTTGCTCCAGACAACGACAAACAAGGCTGTAGCTGCTGAGTCTGCAGCTACATAGTCTACCAAACTCACTGCTTCTTCCAAGAAGCGTCCCAGTGTGCAGGTCTGAAGTTTGTACAGTTTGAGGGCAGCTCTCACAGACACAAAAGACAACTGACAATGTTGACAAGACACCATGGCCGTGGAAATGCGGTTAAAGTCCCCTCAAGGTCCCAGAAGGGTTCAGGTAAGGCTGGAGGAACACTGTGGACGAGGGGTCTGTCATACAGATCAGCCACGTGATTGGTGCCAGCCACCTGACTCTGAGCTCTGTTCTCTGATAGGATCTGTGACTTTGTGTCCCATCTGCATACAGGAGCCTTGTTCTGAAACCCAGACCACACGGGCTCCCACTCCCACCAGTGCCCTGCCATGCCACAAGCATGCTTACACTCAGGAGACAAGTGGAGGGCCACACTCAGGAGGCAGTGTGGCCTAGAATGTGGTCATCCATCCACTCCTGGGACCACTGTCAGTCAGACCCCAGCAGGGTGCTTCTCCTCGTCTCTCACCCCATGCCCAAGGCAAAGGCTGCAGAGACCTCACCTTGGGGAGTCTTGCTCCTGCCCTGCGGAGGGCAGACTTGTGGAGCCAGGGAGAGTTTCAAGGTGGAACTGAGGACAAAAGCACTTGTTTTGCTGGGTGTGGTGATTGATGTGTGTCTGTGATTAGTTCCCGGGAGGTTGAGACTTGAGATGGGAAGGGTTTGAGTCCCGGGTCTCAAAAAAGAGGAGGAGGCAGGTAGCAACCATGACCTCTAGGGGCTGGAGGCAGCTCAATCCATAAAGCACTTGTTGCACAAGTGTAAGGGCCTGGGACAGAATCCAAGTTAAAAACAAAAACAGCAGTAGGTGATGGTGAGTGTTTGTAATCCCAACACTGGGGGTTGGAGAAAGGTGGACCCCCGGGGCTTGTTGGCCAGACAGCCTACTTTATTCAAGGAGTGGTGCTTGAGGAATAACTCCTGAGGTTTAGCGCGCGCGTGCGCGCGCACACACACGCGCGCGCGCGCACACACACACACACACACACACCTTGAAAAACTAGAAAACCTAAAAAACTAGAAAAGAGACCGAGAGAGTGAAAATAAGTGGTGAGGACCTAAGGCTCAGGGAAGATGGCGGATGGAAGCCCGTGAGAACCACTGGACTAGAGCATTTGTGTGAGACTGTGTCCCCTAGGAATGTCAGAAGCTACACCCCAAAATTCTTATCAACAACTACTCAAGCATGAGAGAACACTGGAGATGCCGAACTGGATGGGGGGAAAACCCCAAGGCAAACCCTGGAACTACAGGCAACCAAGGAATGCTGAGACCAGGAGAGATGTAGTCTTCCCCAGAGAAGACACAACAACCTGCTATCCAATACCAAGCGTCAGCCCTGGAAACATCCATGCAGTAACATGATGCAGGCCGAGCAGGATATATGCATAAATCAAGTGTGTACCAACAACTAATGAAAAAAGAGGCCATGGATCTGAAAGAAAGCAAAGCGGGGTCCGTGGGAGGGTTTGGAGGGAGGAAAGGGAAGGAGGAAATGATGTAATTATATTATAATCTCCAAAATAGAGGAAAAAGAAGAGTAATGATGAGGACGGATGGAGATGTGCAAAGAGCGCACAGGACACAGAAGAGAAGAACCTGGGGCTGGGGAGAATGCAAGGGGGAAGGGAGGTGGGGGAGGGTGGAGAGGAGAAGCAGGAACCACACTTGCTTAAAAACACCTTAATGGGGGCTGGAGAGATGGCTCAGCAGGTAAGAGCACTGGCCGTTCTTCCAGAGGATCTGGGTTCAATTCCCAGCACCCACATGGCTGGTCACAACTGTCTCTAACTCCAGTTCCTGGGGGCCTGACACCCATGGCAAAACACCAATGCGCATAGAATAGAAATAAACAATTTTTAAAAATGCCATAATGATATCTAATAGTGTTTATGCCAATTAAATAAAAGAAAATCCGGCAAAACAAAACTATATGTCTAACTTACCCAGCTGAGTCTTCCGCCCAGAAGGGGACAAGGGTCGGACCTAATGTAGTATCACCCCCAGCTTCAGGGCATGCTCTGGCTATGAGAGGGTCAGGAGGTTTCACAAGGTGCATGTGACAATTGAGGAATTTTTACACAATGCTGGACTTTTTGTCGTTGTTTTGTTTGTTTTTGAGGCAGGGTCCTCAAGCTCGTGGTTCCTCTGCCTTAGCTGTCTAAGCTGGGATTACTGGTGTGTTTGCACTACCCCTGATTCTGGATAGACTCCTATAGTGCTTTTATTTCTGTGTTTATAAGTCAGGCACAGAAGCCCTTTACAGTGTGCCCACAGGCGCCAAGTGTGGTTTAACTATCTTGGCAGCTACTGAGCCGTTCCACGGGGATCTGAGAAGTCAGAACCATTTTATGCACAATGCAAGGTGTCGTTTGCCCTTTTCACATGGCTGGGGAATGTACAGTGGAGTTTTCCAGAAGCAGCTTAGCGTGTGATGTCACACAGCCCTGATGACTAACGGAGCGTGTGCTGGCCTGTGGTTTTATTTCCGATGTCAGGGATTGAACTCAGGGCCTTGACAATGCTAAGAATGTGTTCTCCCCAGAGTCACACCCCTAGTGCCTGTGTGCTGTGCTAAGAGTGATCAGGGTGAGGTGAGAATGTGGTTTTATTGGTGGAATACTTGCCTAGCACGTGTGAAACCCCGAGTTTGACCCCTGTCACCTCATAAACAGGGTGCAGTGGCATGCACCTGTAATCCTAGAACTCAGGAAGCTGATGCAGGAGGATCAGGAATTTAAGGTCATCCTCAGCTGCTTAGGGAGTTTGAGATAGCCTGGGCTACAGGAGTCTCAAAAACAAGCAAATAGATAACTAATACTCCTTGGGGGACCTCAGTAGTTACTAGAAGTGTAAAGTGGTCTTGACTACAGAGTACGGGCAATGCCCATCTATTCATGTGCAAGACTTACAATATAGATGTTGCTTTCAGAATTTTTAGTGACTTAAGGGATAGCTGTTGATAGGGCTGAACAGAAACATGTTTACAACAGCAATAATTTATCATGTACCACTTGGTTATTTTGCTTTTACATGATACATAAAGTCCAGAGTTTAGCTTTGTGTCCTCATATTGCCTTAAGAAGTATGTTATAATAAATAGAAATTCATAAAAAGTTACAAGAACTAAAACGAGTCAAAAAAGCTTTCAAATTTGATAGTTAACAGGAAAAAAATTATGTAAAAATCTTGATGGTAGTCCATGTTGTAATTCCAGCACTGGAGGTTGAAGCAGGGGGAGCTCTTTTCTGAGGCCAACCTGAGGTACATGGTGAGAGCCTATTTCCAGAAATAAATAGAAAGAAAGAGAAAGAGAAATGATAGGTAACTGAAGGGACACTCATTTAACATTTGGAAGTATGCCTGCCAGTTTACTCAGTAGGGGAACCTGCCCTGGTCCTGCAGGAGCCAACACCTGGGCCTGGTACTGTCGCCTGGGTCAACTTCTCAGTGAAGCATAGAAGTTTCCAGGATGTTCAGACCCGGAATTTTACCCAAGCCGCCAGGAGCTCTAAGATGTGAACCCTGGTTTGAATCACATCATTCTCTTCAGAGGCCTGAGCAACATGAACAGTCCCCATCTGGACATATGGGAATCCTATGGGCAGAGAGAGAGGTACAGGGCTCAAGGCTGGAGTCCACACAGGACCATTGCTGCCAGCCCACAGCATTTCCTCTGAGGCTGCACAGAGGAACCGCAAATCCTAGGTGAGAGAGGACAGAGTGCGATTGTCCTTAGGGGCAGCTAACCCATCTTTGCCGAAAGCTGAGGTCTTGCTGTCCCTGGCTCAGGAGAGCCCCAGGCGTGTGGTTCTCCGCAGTTCTCCGCAGTGTACATAAAAGGTGTGGTCAAGAAGCTCGGCTTGCCCTGTCAGTTTCTCAACCCAGGTTGCCCAAAAGGCCAGCAAATCTGGGTCAGAAGGCCTTGCCCAGACATCGGTTCTCCTTCTAGAGGCTTCACAGGTAAGAGGCAAGGTAAGCTGGGGTTCCAAGTGCAGGGGTGACGGCTGTGGAAAGCCACTCACTATGGGGTGCTGCGGAAAAAGACAGTCCCCTATAGTGTCCAGCTTGACTTTTGCTTTGTCCTGCTCTTCCTAGCCCCGAGGCAGACAGGAGGACCTTAAGTCTAACATCTGCTTGGGCTACACAGTGAAAAAACCAGAAGGTTGACAGAAGGTGGCTCTCTCAGCCTCAGGTGTCCCCGCCCAGTCAGGAGCACAGTCAAGGAGACAGCCCGAACTGAGGTCTGCCCCTGTATCAGTTACCACTAATGTGTAGCTCTTTCTGGGTGCTGTTCAGGGGTCAAAAGGTAACATCATTCCCTACCCCCAGGCATCTCAGGCTCAGGAAAGCAAGTGTGCAGTCCCCACCCAGGGTGAAACTCAAAAATATTTGGAAACTGACGAATTAAGAGGGCCAATGCGGAAGGGTGGGGACCAAGGCAGCGTGACTGCACTCCCAGGCCGAGAGTCCAGGTGGCAGTGCTACTCGGGTGTGGGGGGAGGGGCTGAGGTCCTTGTTCCACGCAGAAGTGCCCCTTACCTTGTAGGTTACAAAACATTCTCAACTAATGTGCACTTATTAAGCACCGACTGCATGGCCAGAAAGGACTGGCCACTAGGGGCTCGTAAGTAAATATGGTTCTACAGAGCTTACAGCAGAGTGTGGAGTCACTTGTGCGCACTGATTAAGTACCAATTAAGAGAGCAACACAGTCATTAGCTACTAGAGGACTTGAGCTTTCTAAACTATAAAATGAAGGGAGTTGATAGTCTTCTTATAGCTTATGTCCTGCTACTTCCATTTTTTAAAATCTTTTTTTTAATTTATTTTATGTGCGCTGGTGTGAGGGTGTCAGATTCCCTGGAACTGGAGTTACAGACAGCTTTGAGCTGCCATGTGGGTGCTGGGAATTTAAACTAGATTCTCGGGAAGAGCTGCCAGTGCTCTTAAATGCCGAGCCATCTCTCGAGCTCCCTTCCAATTTTTAAAAATAATGAGTTCCAAAGGAAACACAATAATTTTTATTAAAATAGAATTAGAGAACTTAAAAAAGAAAAAAAGAAAAAAAAAAGGAAACCAGAGGAACCAATTGAAGTCATATACCATGCCTACCATGCCGTCGTCCTGGTTATCTTGCTGCTATGGTGAACTACCAGACATGGCTCTGAGCTTCCTGGCAGCCGAGGAGAAAGAGAAACAGAATGGTTTGTATCAGTATCCTTTAATACAGTTTAATGACCCTTCAGGACAGTTGCTCATGCTGTGGTGACCCCCAACCATAACATTGTCTTCATGGCTACTTCATAACTACCATTTTGCCACTGTTGCTGAATTAGAAATATCTGATATTTCTAATGGTCTTAGGTGGCCCCTGGGAAAGGCTCATTTGGCTCTCAAAGGGGTCATGACCCACAGGTTGAGAACCTTTGGTTTATAGAATATGTCAGATCTTCCAGAGAAAAGTTTGTCCCATTTATTTTTTGG
The DNA here is from genome assembly GCA_001685075.1 of Bramus lutescens. Lineage (NCBI taxonomy): Eukaryota > Metazoa > Chordata > Mammalia > Rodentia > Cricetidae > Bramus > Bramus lutescens. The sequence continues at coordinate 430,839 of LOEQ01001366.1, forward strand.
AGGGGGACAGAATCTCCTGTAGTTCAGGTTGACCTTGAAGTTGCTGTGTAGCTGAGGATGACTTTGAACTCTTGCTATTTCTGCCTCTTCCTCCTAAACCTTGAGATTATAGGCACATGTTACCATGTCAGGGGTCCTCTTTTATATAAATAGCATAGATTATTTTATCAAACAATGCTACATGTGGTAATTTTTATTTTCTAAAATAATTTTTCTTTATGCACGAGTGTTTTCCCTTCCTTGTATATAAACCATGTTGTCTGTAGTACTCACAGGAGCCAGAAGAGGGCGTCAGAGTCCCTGGGACTGGAGTTACAGGCAACTGTGAGCTGCCACGTGGGTGTTGGTAATAGACCCCTATCCTCTGCGAGAGCAGCAGGTGCTCTTTAATCCTCAAGTCACCTCTCTAGCCTTTAGTGGCAGTTTTTCCAGGAATATGTATAATATAATATGTATATCATGTGATTTTTATAAATACATATATACACACATAATATATATATATCCTCTGAAACCCTCTCTCTTCTTAAGTTGATCCAGCTCAGATATTCGGTCACAGCAACAGAAAGCTAACATAGCTGTTAGGTTGGTGTTAAAATATATAGCTATTTGGTGACATGAACTGACATTAACACAGAACTCAGAATGTATAAAGAACAACCGTATATGTAGACTCTTTCCTTACCTCACCCATCACTAGTCCTGGGTATTGGTAAATCTTTTCTTTTTCTTTTTCCTTTTTTCCTTTTTTGCCAAGGACAGAAGTTAAAAAGTGATGTGCACATTCCAGCTTTATTTTGCATTTCTCTGTCTGTCTGTCTGTCTCCCCTCTCTCTGTCTCTGTGTACGCATGCCTTGCACATTTAAGAAAGGTGTCAGGGAGCCCAGACAGGACTGGATTATGTAAGGAGACTGAGCTCATGGTCCCTCGTCTCCACTTCCAATGCTGAGATGACCAACACGTATCCCCTCCCTGGTTACTTTGCCTTTCTTAGGAAACGTTTTCCTTTGTGGTGATTGGCTAACATTTATTTTATTGCAAACTCCTTGTATGTAACCTTTGACTTTCTTAAAAAAGACTTTATCAGCACCTTGTATGAGAGATGGAAATAACAGCCCCATCTCCTGGCTCTTTACTGTGAAATTACACGAAACGATCTGAGTCAAGGGTGTGGAAAGGGCTTTGGTCCCAGCAGCGAGAAGGCATTTTCCATTGGGGTTAGAAAAATTTCCTGCTCCAGCCAGGCGATGGTGGCGCATGCACTCGGGAGGTGGAGACAGGTGGATCTCTGTGAGTTCCAGGCCAGCCTGGTCTACAGAGCAAGTTCCAGGATCGGCTCCATAGATGCTGGGAAACCCTGTCTCAAAAAACAAAAGCAAAAACAAACAAGGAAACAAAACTTATAGAAACTCAATAAAGGACTAATTTTACAATGTTTCCAATAAGGACATAACACAGGAAGTTTTGGAGAGAGCTTAACATATACATCTATAATTTTTAAAAACTTCCCGCTCCAAAATTATAAATCAGTTTGTCTATACTTCCTTTTAAATTTGTGTGGTTTTATTCCACTTCAGTCTTTGTTTTGGCTCCAGAGATTGTGGACCACTGCCTTTGCCCACTGAGTTAAACAGAAGTATCAGAATCCTTCTGTGTAGCCCCCCAGCCCTTGCCATAACTTTCTTCCAATGTCTTTGTGCGGTGATGTGTGAGGCTTGATGCCCACCCACTGGAAGATGGGAGCAACAGATGGAGAAGGTCCCACCTCCTGCTGAGTGAGTATTCTGGTCCTTTTAGTCTCTGGGTCTTCTGTGTATATGGAGATAAGAGTAGATGGTATTATCTCAGGCCCTTCCAGCTGCAGACAGTTCATCCTAGAGATGACAGAGAATCTTTAGGACCAAAGGATCTGCAGGGAAGATATTTATTAGTCCCTTGCCAGCCTTGTCCTGCCTACTAACCATGGCTACCTGCAGACCGACTGCCTGCCCCAAGACACCCTTGCACCGTGAAGGGTAGCTAAAGTGCAAGGGAAGCTGGTGACAGGAACAGTGGGCAGGTTACTCCACACCTGAGAAAGCTAACCTTGTCTAAGTATAGACTCCAGAACTCCAAATCCACCCAAGAGAGCAAGCCCTGGAGGGTGGGAGCTGTGCACTAGACAGCCCCGCCTCATAGATGGAAGGGGACTGTGGCACATGGCATGTGTGCACTTCCCACTCACCCACACAAGGCAGATGTACAAAGGATGACAAAATTAGCCTTTGAAGGGGGGCGGGCCTGGGTTCAAATCTCTGTCTTACCCCTTAACCTGCGTGACTTTGGCAGGATACTTAGCTGCCAGTCTCCCTGTGAGTGTTGGCAGGATGACTTCCATGACAAATGGAAGCCATGCCAAGGAAGTAGCAGAAGCTCATTTGAGGATACTCCATTGTGGTGGTTTGGAAGAAAATGACCTCCAAAGGGAGTGGCACTATTAGGAGGTGTGCCCTTGTTCAACTAAGTGTGGCCTTGTTGGAGGAAATATGTCACTGTGGGAGCGGGCTTTGAGGTCTCTTTTGCTCAAGCTTCCCTCAGTGTGATACTTGTTGCCTTCTGATCAAGATGAAGCAATGCTATGTCTGCCTGCGTGCCCCCATGCTTCCCCCCATGCTCCCCACCATGATGATTACGGACTAAACATCTGAATCTGTAAGCCACTACCTCAACTAAACGTTTTCTTTATAAGAGTTGCTAGTGTCTCTTCCCAGCAATGGACACCCATGTTTGCTCTCACTGTCTTTGATGATGGGATTTGAAAAAGCCATGGCATGATACAATGAAAAGAGATCTTGGCTTTTGGGATCAAACCAACCTGCTTTGGCATCCCAACCATATAACTGGTTATAATCTCAGAGCACTTAGCATGGCTCTTGCCCAGTCAGCACACAAGAAGCCTTATCCTCTGAACATCTGCAGTGCTCCTGGGAGCTGACTGACTCCCAGCAGCACATTGTAGAGCCTGGTGATGTCGGGGAGCCCTGCAGGGAAGAAGGCTTAAGTCTGCTGGATACATCAGTTTAACACATGTGCTAATGATCCCACAGCCCCAGCGGGGATCTTGACACAGCTCACGCTCTGGTTGTCCAATTAGAACATAGACAGCCGCCTTAGAGGAGCCGTTTCCAGCTCCACAGCCCTGCCATCCCCAGCCAATCTATAAATGCCATCAATAAGGTACCAGATAAAATTTTGGATGAATATGTTTATAGTCTGTGTATATTCCAAATATTGCCTAGAACATGCAGTTTTTTTTAACCTGTTTGTCTGAAATTCAAGTTTAATTGTATCCTGGATGTTTGTTTGGACTGCCATCACAGTCAAAACACCAATGTGTGTTTGTGAACCATTTTAAGTGGCCATTACACCAGCTGTGTGTGCCCTTTGTGATGACGTCACACTAGAAGCATCAAGCTCTTGACAGGTGTGCCCTGGTGGCACGTTTGGCACAGTAGAAGGGACTGTGTGGGTGCTGTTGGGGGGGCTTCCTATGGTGAAGGAGAGTAGGGGCAGGCTTGTAGGAAGCTGGTGGGAGTCTGTCTCTAGGGAGGCCCCAGTCAACAATGTCCTTATTATGACTCCCAATTACCATAGGCATCCACTTAGTATATAGAATTCAACCAGCGTTCTTCACGGTCCCAGAGGCAATTAAACTGATCTTCAGAGTTCCCCAGCCGACCCACAGTAGCCATCTGAGCTCTGCAACCTTGGTGGGAGGAAGGGACACATCTCTTTGCTTTCCCAATGCCAGCGCCCGACAATCCCAAATGAGACCACGTATTTGTGGTAGAACTGCCTGGGTTTAAATTTACCTCCCTGCCTACTGAGTTCTGCTCCTCTCGCCACCTATCTCCCAGGCCTGGAGCTCTAGGTCAAGGATGCTCTTGTTTACCTCAAATTCCCAGGAAGAAGTTCAGCCAGGAAACCTATTCCAGGGAAGGTGGCTCACAGCTGTCTTCCTGGGACCCCACTCTGAACTACCGCTCCCCTGGGACACTGGGGCAGACACCGGTCACATGCTCTCTAGCTGCTGTGCTCTTTCCTCTAAGTTACAAATACCTGGGGCCCAAGGAAGGAATCAGGAAGGGCGGCAGGTACTTGGGTGGGACTGCAGCGAGAGAGAGAGGTCGAAGACACCAAGGATTAAGGAGGTGAGATGAGAAACTATACAAATAACATTGTTTTGACATGGGTTGCTCTGACATGTACTGTGCTGGGTGGGTTCCCATGAACGGAGGAGGGGTCAGAAAGAAGGTGGGGGTCAAGCTCAAGGTCAAGTTCTTCAGGGCAGTCTGGGAATAGCAGCAGGTAGGAGGTTCCTGCTCCCAACTACCCCAGCTCTGCACACTTGGCATTAGCCGCAGCAGCACCCTTGAGTGCATCCCTCCCCTCCACTGTCAGGTCATTTGTTAGTAGAGTCCTCTCCCTGTGTCCTCCTCCCATTTCCCTCCTCAGGCCTGCCCTGCAAAGCCCCTGCCTCCTTAGCTGTCCCCACCAACATTCCTCACCGCCTCATCCCATAGCACCTCTAACACTAGAGATTTCATTTGTTTATTTGTCTTTCTGTTTGCTGACCATACCCCAAGCCTGCAGCATTGCACCTGGCCGAGTAGGTGCTTGACAAACACTGAACTTCTTGAACTGAGTGTAGAAGAGTCTTGCTAGTCTCATTTCTAGGCAGTGTGCTCTCAACTTTTCTCTGGAGCCTGTTAAGACTTGCCAACCACATTCCCTCTGGAATCAACTGGAGACGTTCTCCAGGCACAGGCCCCTCACTCAGGAACTGGCTGAAGCTCCTAGGAGCCTGTCCTGTGCAAGGTCATTGTCTAATGAGGGGCTGTGCCAGTATTCTCAGAGTTCTTTGCACAGGAAGCCCTTTCTAGGTCTTGGGGCAGGTGTCCGAGTCGGTCCTGGGTCCAGCCTGGAGGGCCTTCTATCAGAGCCTTAGCTATCAAAGGCAGCACCTCACGCTATTGTGTTACACTACACCCCAACCCACTCCAGCCTAGGGCCTAGGGCAGAGCTTGAACTCATCTGACACTTCTTGTCCTTGCTTAGCTGAGAACCCCGGGGTTGTTCTTCTCTCCCAACCGCCAACAAAGAGGAGCCATGCAGGGAGGGAGAACGCAAATATCCTTCAACTTTCCCAAAGCTTGGAGTTTTGGAGTTATGTCCTGAGGTTGCATTGTTTATTGAGCTAAGCCGGTATCGTGGCCACTTGAGATCTGTTTCCCGGGTATAAAGCAGGCTGCCACACAGGGAAGCCAGAGAATTCCACCCTGCGAGGAACTCTGGAAATTCCTCCTAAACCATAGGCCCAAATCACACGGTCCTCATCAGCAGCCTACTTCCCAGACAGCCCTGTGCCACCCTCTTCCCAAGGACAAAGCTCCTCCCTCTTGACCCCGGTCCCTTCCTGTACCTGCTGCTACGCCTCTGTCCACACCCTTCCTTGTAGGCAGAGTTAGTCACCAGCTTGAGTCTCACACCATGTCACATCTTACACCTTTGCACAGATTGTTCCTGAGCAGGGTCCCCCTCCCTGCTGCCCTGAGACTCCAGCATCACCCTGTTTCCTTGTTTGTGCCTGCTGTGTGGTGTTGGGAAGCAGGCTAGATCTTGCCGCCACCTCCCGGCTGAGGGACCTCAGGAGAGAAGTTGGTTAAGTTTATTTGCGTTCATTTCCTCATCAGCAAAATGACCACCCCTCTCCCAGGGCACCAGGTGAAGGTGCCAAGGGGTTTGTGGGTACCTCTGAGAAAGCAGAGTCCACTCCCTCGTTCCCAGTCCTAGTGACCAGCCAGTAGGATGAGCCATAACGGGAGGCAGTGAATCTCAATAGAATCAGTCTTCTCGGGCGGTGACGGTGGTCAGAGCTAGATGACGGAACTGGAGCAAGTGAGGGGGAGAGGAGGAGAGGTGCCCGTGCACCATTCTGAGGAGCCCATCCCCAGTTCTCTTGGTGGGTCCTTCTGCAACCACCAGTAACACAGCAAAGCTGGGCCCTGGCAGAGGGTGGGCTGTGGAGTCAGGGATGGCGCTGGGCATGCAGCAGGCGCACGAGTGGCCACCACTGCTCTCATCACATTCACAGGGACTAATGCCTGGCTTCTGAGTCAGGACACCCTGGGTTAAGTGTGACCGGGATAAAGCATGCTGCCACTGATGCCCCTGGTTCTTCCTCATCTCTACGTGGGAGGGTAACAGCTCCCATCTTAAAGAACAAATAGGATTAAATGTCCGGTGTCTGGTGTCTGTCTGTCTGTCTGTCCAAACAACAGGCTGCCCAGGCTGCTTTTGAACGTCTTATGAGTCCAGGATGACCTTGAATTTCTGACTTTCCTCCCCTACCTCCTCCTGGCATTACAGGCTTACGTGATCATGTCTGACTCTTAGGAAAAAAATTCTTTTTTAAATGCAGTAAGTCTAACAGCCATGATTTAAAACACTTCAAGCACTTAAGCCCATGAACTCTTGAGAAGAACCATGGATGAATGCAGAGGCTGTGGAAAATCTGCTCATGGTTTGAAGCTGCACGTGGGGAAGCAAGGACCCACTCTGTCTTCGTGTGTCGTTTACAAAAGTGAACTCATAGTAACGCTGTGACCCTTTAATACAGTTCCTCATGCTGTGGGGACCCCAACCCTAAAATTATGTTCATTGCTACTGTATGCAACTGTAGCAAAAACTGTAATTGTGTTACTGTTATGAGTTGCAATATAAATATCTGTGTTTTCTGATAGTCTTAGGTGACCCTCATAGGGTATCTCAAAAGGGTTGCGACCCACAGGTTGAGTGAGAACCACTGGGCTAGCAGCAGTTTCTGTTGTAGAAAGTATTTCAGCTGTAAACTCAGGAGGACCGACGAGTGTCCCCTGACCAGGTCATGTCCTGGACCACTTTCTTGTTGGCTGATGGAGGACGCCATAGCTCTTCTCAAAGCTGAGAATCCCATGGGGCTCCTCCAGTAGAGAGATCCAGGCAGACTCCAGGCAGGAGAATCTCCAGCTGCAATGGATACATTATAAGGGGAACAAAAGAGAAAGAAGGGAATATACTGAACAAAAGACGGGGAGACACCAAACATTAGCAATGTACAGGTTTTATCTGAATTACTTAAAAAAATTATCTAAGAAACAGAAAATTAGAAAAGCGGTTAGATGTTTGATGTTAAATTATTGTTCATTTAGGGTCTAACAGTGGATGTAAAATGTGCCTGCACTTTTGAAGTCCTGTCTTGGGGCTGGGGAGATAGCCATGTAAACTCGTTGGTTGAATTTCTAGCTTACACACAAACAGCCAGGCATGACAGAACATACTTGGAACCCCAGCACTGTGAAGGTGAAGACAGGCAGACTCCTAGGGCTCATTGGCCAGTCAACCTTGACTCAGAGAGCACTTTTACACACTTGGCATTCACACACACAAATACATGCTGACACGCACATAAATAAACATTATTTGTTTGTATGTATAGAAATTTTCTATTTATTTATTTGTGATAAAGTCTCTCTCTCTCTCTCTGGGTTTTTATTTTTTATTGTTTTTTTGAGACAGGGTTTCTTGTAGCTTTTGGAACTTGGCCTGGAACTAGCTCTTGTAGACCAGGTTGGCCTTGAACTCACAGAGATCTGGCTGCCTCTGCGTCCCTGAGTCCTGGGTTTAAAGGCAAGTGCCACCACCACCACCTGGCAGACAGTCTCTCTCTATACACCCTGGCTATCCTGGAACTCTATGTAGACCAGGCTGACTTCTGAGTTGTAGAGATCTGTCTGCTCTGCCTCCTGAGTGCTGGCATTAAAGATAAGCGTCACCACACCCGGCAAAATACAATTTTTTAATAAAAAAAATTTAAAAGAATTTTCTTAAGAGAAAATGATCAATTTTGAGTGTCACAGATGCTTGGTCTATTCTAAGAATACAACCTGTTTACTGTCATCAATTTACGCAGCCACCCTGGGCGGAAGACTTGGCCTATTGGCATGTGCCTATTTTATTTTATTTTTTATTTGTTTGAGAGAGAGTAGGTCAGAAGACATCTTTTGAGAGCTGGTTCTCTCTTCCCCCTTACTGAGGAAAGGTCTGTTGTTTCTGCTGTCCTTGGCAGTTTAGGCTATCTGGGTCCAGGCTTCCTTGGTGAGTCTCTTGTCTCTGCCCCACATCCCCACATCCCCTAGGAGTGCTGGGATTACAGACATGTGCCACTGACCTCCACTTTACATGGTTCCAGGCATCAGGATTGGAGAGGAAGCACTTTCCCCCCACGAGCCACACTCATGAGCATTTTAAAATGAAGGAAACTAAAGTCTGAAGATGTCAGCTAATTTGCCCAAGGCCGTGACTGGCTAGTGGCGTTGCTGAGATCGGAAGCCAGGGTCAGTCCATCTTTGGAGTCCTGAGCTACCTTACCGCAGCAGGCTGTGAGGTACTCTCACCATGGGAGTTGCTCTGGCGAGCCACCTGTGCTCACATGCCCTCCTGATCCTGGCACCCCTGCCGGTTCCACTCCTGGGCGAGGATAAGCAGCATTAAAAAGACAGGAGATTAAGAGACATGAGAAAAAAGAGGGACCCTTGTTGGTATCTACTCTCTCAGGCTGACAGAACACTTGTATCCTTTAGATTTTATCAAGCTCTTCTTTCCCATCCCCAAATTTTATTCCTCTAGATACTTAATAAGCCCATCTGCTCTGGTTCAGTCTGCCTCTCTGGAAATTCTCTCTGCAGCATAATCAAACGTCTGGCTTTAGCTGAGTGAAGGTCCCTAAGAAGGAAACTCCTCAGCCTGTGGGTAGCTGCTAGACGGTCTCTCTGCTGATGACAAGAAGAGGCTTGCTGAGGGTGGGGACCATGGGAACTTGCCAGTAGGACCCCACCTCGAGAGTCAAGGTACTCGAGAACACTGCTCCTGAGAGCTGCTGGCCTGTGAGCTAGCCAAGGGTGGGGCCCAGGCTCAGAGAGGATGCTGAATATGCCAGGCTGAGGTTCCTGAAGGTTTTCTCCTGCTGGGCACAGCCTTCACCACCCTGACCTGATCCTGGGACGCCTGCTGCATGTTCTCCAAATTGTGTGCGCATTCATGGAAGGCCAGGCACAAAAGACCCAGGGCAATGCTCTGAGGCCATCTGCAGGGATAGGACATTCACTTCACAGGAGAAGGCAGAGAGGTTAGGCCATCTCACTGCTGGCCCTCAGTAGTGCTGGCCCATCTTCCAGCTACCCAGTGGTATATCTGTTTGTTTATTTATTTATTTGTTTTTATTATTTTGGTTTTCTGAGACAGGGTTTCTCTACGTAGCCCTGGCTGTCCTGGAACTCACTCTGTAGACCAGGTTGGCCTCAAATTCACAGAGATCCGCCTGCTCTGTCACCCGGGTGCTGGGATTAAGGCATGTGCCACTGCCCAGTATCAGGGGTAATATATGTGTGTGCAGAGTTTGACCTCCTTGTTTCTGGGTGATTATAACTGAAAAGATTCAAAGATTCAAATCTCCAAATACAGGGAACCTGGAGCCACCCAGGTCTACCTAGCCTGGCGGCACCTCATTCCTTGCTGTCCGCATTTTCTCTCCTTCTTTTTCCTCACATCCCTCACCTCATCACTGATTGTGTGACTGTTTCTAAGACCTGTGACAGGAGCTATGTTTGGCCCTGCAGATACCATAATGAATGAAACATAGCCTTGGTTTTCAGGTTGCTCAGAGCCCGGGGGAGGCAGCCACATGAACTGAGTTTGAGAGCAGAAAAGAACATACCAGACATACTCCTTTTCTTTCAGGGGCCACCTCAGACACGACTATGCTCTAGCTTCCATCCCATGTCCCCTGATCCTGGCCTGGTCTGCACAGATTTATTCTAGTGGATGATAGACCACGAGTCTCCCTGTGTCTCCCTGTGAGTTTACCCTAAAATGAATGAGAAACATTTAGATCAACCCTGTTCCACAGAGAGAAGTACAATATGAAACACAGATGCACGCAAGCAATTTCTACTGCTTTAATAACCATATTGAAAATACTTTAAAAAAAAACAAATAAAATCAAATTTGGTAATATATTTTATTTATCTCAGAATACCTGAAATATTACCCCTTCAACATTCAATCAATATAAAAAGCTATAAACAAAGTGATCTGTGCTTGTTTTTCAGTGTTTTTAGCACAGTGTACACGTCACATCTGCATCTCATCTCACTTTGGGCTAGCCTCATGTTTTCTCTTTTAAAAATGCGCTACCTTGGGCTGGGCCTTGTACACACTATACAAATGTCCCAGTGCTGAACTGCGCATCCAGCCCATTTAAAACTCTTAAAATTATGAGTATGTATTCATTACTTACTAATTGGAAAAAGTCATTTATATTAATATTTGGTTATTAAATTCTGCCTTGCCTTCAAAGTGCTCAGTCCCAAGGGCTCCTAAGGCTTAGCCTGCCTTGTCCTCTGTCCTGCTGTAGTGCGCTCCAAGCTGCCCAGAACCGAATTTGAATGGATCTACTTATCTCCTTTCCAGGACTTTTTAAATGTAGTTTAATTTGTGTGTGTGTGAGAGAGAATGTATGTGTATGTATGTGTGTATGTATTTGTGTATGTGTGTATGTGTGTGAGAGTGTGTGTGTATGTATGTGTGTAGGTACTTGTATGTGTGTATGTGTATGTGTGTGTACGTATGTGTGTATGTGTATGTGTGTATGTGTGAGAGTGTGTGTGTATGTGTGTATGTGTGTGTATGTGTGTGTGTGTATGTGTGTGT
>LOEQ01001366.1:451137-466133 GCA_001685075.1 Bramus lutescens
TCATACACACAGACAGAATATTGTATACATAATAAATAAATATTTTTAAAAAATCAGAGGAATATAAGGATTTTGCATAAGAATCTTTACTCCCTTGAGTATTTGTGGACCACTTGCTTTAGTTCCCAAATGTTTACGTCCTATAGGTGTGCCAACACTGTTTTAACCCTCAAGTACATAGCAACATAAAACACCTCCAAATTACTCCTCTCTGTAACTGATATTCTAGTGGGAGATGGAGGTGAGGGAGGGAGAAATAAACAAAAAAAAATGTAAATATGAGATGCCTGTTGCCGCTGGAAAAAGTAACACGGATCAGAAATAAAGGGACAGACCAATGTGCCTGGTGGCGCCTTGTGACTGTAAGATGGGTGACCTCCACACTAAGACCGTATCATAGCAGCAGTGAAACCAGCGAGGAATGCGACCTCACTGTGCCCTGGTGGGCAGGCCCAGGAAGTGCAAAGGCCCTGAGCTCAGTGCGTTTGGTCTGTTCAAAGAAGAACACAGCCTGCATGGCTGACACAGCATTCAAGGGGCGTGAAGAGCAGGCGGGATGCACAGGCAAGAACATAGCAAGACCCGCATGAAGCCAGGCCCTGCAGCATGCCAGCTGTCTGAGAAATATTGATAGCAATAATCCATGGAGCGCATTTCACACACCTGTGACTCAAAAAACCTGCTACAGCAGGATTAATGCCAGACAGACAAGGAATCCCACAGTGCATAGAGAGATAGCAGCTGCATTAGGGTGCCCAGAAACTATGTAACAAGGAGAGGGCAATGCCAGCACAGAGAGGGAGGGCACCAGGTCAGCTTGAGCAGCAGTGCTAGGAGCCAGGACAACTTGGTGGAGGAGGGCTGGGGTTTCAGGGCCAGAGGATGAGACGATGGAGAGCAGAAAGCAGCGGGCCACGCCTCCTCTCCAAGATTTATTTTTCAACTTCTAGAAGATTCCAATCCTTTGTGCATCTTGCTCTCAGTGCCAGGCCTGGGACTCTGGGAGACAGGAGCCAGTGAAGTCAATGATTATTCAGCTTCTCACACCCCCCACACTGGCAGAACTTCCTGTGTTCAGCAAGCTCTTGCCACCATTACCCTAGGGCTTGCAGGCCATGGGGGACGGGTCCTGCTCTTAGCCTCCTTTTCACAGGAAGGGGCTTAAGCTCAGAGAGGGTAAGGGTTTTGCCAAGGTTACACAGTCAGTAGGTGACTAAGTTGAGACTTGAGATTGTGAATCTCACCAGGGGCATTGGGGAAACTGGAAAAAAAAAGGAATTGGTGTTGATTGAGCCCAAAAGACAAGTCTGAAGAAGGAGGTGGATGGGGCTCTGGATCCGGGAGAGGGCGGAATTGGAGGGATGGAGGCTGAGAGAAGGCAAGGACAGAGTAGAGCAGGGAGAGGCTTTGATACAGTCTCTAGAAACACCTGTCTCAAGGATGAAAGAGACAAACTGCGTCCCAGACAGGCCTGTTATACAAGGGATGGGGGCGCTATTGCTTCCATTTTACAGACAGGAAAATCAGAGGAGCCGGNGGCAAAGCCAGGGTCCCTGGTAGGAGGCGGAGTAGACCAGTCACGTAAACTTTCTCACTCTCTGGGCAGCGATGAAATAGACGATGAGGGAGTGCTGGAGTAGGGGACAAATCCAGGCCATCCAGACAGGGAGGGGGAGCAAGGCTGAGGCTGGTGGCTGTTTGCTCAGAGAGAGGCACTTTGCTAGCTCTGTGTATGGGTAGACAGCATCAGCTGGTCGGGTGTCAGGAGTCCTGGTGCCTCTTCCCACCCTCGCGGGCCCATCCATCCACCTGCTGCTCCACACTGCAATGATCCCGGGTCCCTTGGGTGGCTGAAGCGTGTGGGAGGAAGCAAAGGAGGTAAAACCCGCCGTCTCGCCTGGGATCTCAAGTCCGCAGTCTCCTGCGTCTGCAAGCAGCATCCTCCCAGGCCCTCCCCCTCCCCCTGTGTGCGGATGGTACGCTCCGGTAAGCCTGGCTGGGCTGCAGTGGATGTTGCTAGAATCCACGCGGAGGAAGGAAGAGACGCAAGCAGGCTGCGGTGACCCAAGCGGCCACCCCTACTTCAAAGACCCCTTCCTTGAGAGACGACATCATGACCCAAGGAAAGGTAGGGGCATGTCCCTGCCGCCTGCACCATCCTCCGCTCTCTGGACCCCTGCCTCCCTGCCATTCTGAGAAAGCTTTCTGGACCACTTTAAGCATCCTCTGCGGGCTCCAGTGCAAAGGTCCTTGTGGTCTTTGCTGATGCCAGAGGACCAAACTGCCCATTTCAAAGAATGGGCCTAGGACTTTTCCCAATGCCCTGGTTCTCTTCGTCTGTCTCCCACCCCTTGCTATAGCATCACAACCCCTTCACAGGTGCCCTAGGCCCTGTTAGGAGTCAGAGTGGGGGAGGGAAGAAGGGAGGGAGAGAAGAAGAGAAAGGTCTCTCTCTCTCTCTCTCTCTCTCTCTCTCAGAGAGAGAGAGAGAGAATCAGTCTTGCTTGGGGGCCAGGGTGAGTCTTGAGGGGCAATGCCTGTGTGTTTACCTTCAGTGCTGGACTGACCCATCCACTTTAGGGTCATCTTTCACCCCCTCCAACACTACCACCCAGCTCCCTTGATTATTCCACTCTGGATATCAGTATACATCCCCTATGGTTGGGCATTACTATGGCAACCCTGCAGCAGGATGCTCTGATTTTTGTTTTTGTTTTGGCCAGACATGGGGACTAGATAGAATAAAAATGTATCCTCCCCTGCCCCCCCATTCACACACATGCATACACATGCATACACAATACACATACACACACACACACACACCAAATTTAGGACTGAATTACATGGGAAGGACTGGGCAGAGCCATGAGAAGTACAGGAGGCTTATGTAACATCAACAGCCTGTGGAATTACACAACCACCAGGGCCTAGGGTGAAGGGGGAGAGTCCTCTAGCCCTGTTTAGAGGTACTAAGGATTGGTCAGGGAAAACAGGAGGCCCTCCCTACACCTCACTTTTTTTCCTCTGGTACCAGCCTCAGAACTAATGGCATTTCTCCCTGGACCCGCAGACCCTCCTGTGTTCAGGCTTCTCAAAGGCCTCAAAATGATGTCATTGAGTGATACCACTTCCTGCCATTGGCTAGATGTCACTTGGGAATGCCTTATTTGAGAGGTGGTGGGGCCCCACAGGTTCTGGGGGCTAAGTGAAAGGATAAGGCAGCTTCCTTAGATGTGCCCCCTTCTGTCTATGTAATGAAGAGGGTCAGGGAGCCTGGGCTCCAGGTTCCATTTCCTGAGGCCAGAGACCCTGAGCTGAGCACAGGAAAGTGGAGCCTCCTCTTCCACCCCCACCCCACGGCTCCACTTTCTCTTCTGGTGCTCAGGTGCCTCCGTTTCCTCAGCCCCTTGCTCCTAGCACCACCACAGGATATTTTAGGAGTTGGGGTGAAGTCCAGTGGGCTGTAGAGGGACTGAAGTCAGGGGCCTCCTCGGTTGTCTCCCTGCAAGGGCCACCCATCTACCTCAGCAATCCATAAGCAGGGGCCTCTGCAGCCAGACAGAGTGGTGCTTCCTGAGGCCAAGCCTTTGGCTGGTTTCTGTCTTCACCCACTCTGTCCCAGTGTTTCCCTCCCTGACCCTCACAGCCGCCATCACCTCACCAAGCTATCATGTCCACTGTGGGCAGGGAGCAAGCCTGGAGTTCCTGGTCGCCCTGAGCTCAGGTCTCCCTGGGTCTCAGCTCCTTGTCTCATAGGAAGGAAGTGTCTAAAGTAGATGTCTTCTTCAGCCCTCCAGCGAGGACGACACTGCTCTTCTGTTCTGGCTGGGGACAGCTGTTTCTGTGGGGCCTGCTTTCCCTTTGTCCCCCAGGGTCTCCCCCATCCCACCCTCCAGTATTTCTAGCCCAGTAGAAAACACCTGTGCCCTGGGATGGAGCCTGAGCCCCGCAGCCCTAGGTGCCACTTCTGGCACCTGGGACTTTGCATGTCTCTCTTTCTGTCTGAGTCTGGGTTTCCTTATTTTGGAATTGGCTGAATAGCTGGGCATGATGGCTTCCAGCTTTAATCCCAGCACTTGGGAGGTGGAGGCAAGTGGATCTCTGTGAGTTTGAGATTAGCCTGGTCTACAGAGTGAGTTCTAGGACAGCCAGGGCTACATAGGGAGGACCTGTCTCAAAAACAAGCAAACAACATCAAAACAATGATGATGTAAAATAAAACTGGTTGAATAGAGTGAGCAAATTAGGAAGACAATAAAATGGGAGGACCTTTTGTTCAGTAATAGATCTCTTATGTATGGGTCAGGACGTTCAGGAGCAGGGGGCAACTGTAGGACAATGAGGCCCAGTCTTTTCCCCGGGTGGCCCTATGACCTCCACCAACACTCTCGTGAATTTTATGTTTCCTATCTTATCTTTCCCCACACCTCCTGAGCTCAGTTCTGTGGCTCTGAACTCGGGGGTGGGTCTCATCTGTTCCACTCCTTAGCACAGTTTGGAAGAACACCAAGGCAGATTCCAAGATCCAGGGACTGTCCCTAGGGACCGTACCACCTGTATGATCTCTCTCTGCATCTACTCTACAGCTCTCTGTGGCTAACAAGGCCCCCGGGACTGAGGGGCAGCAGCAGACAAATGGTGAGAAGAAGGAGGTTCCAGCAGTGCCCTCAGCGCCACCCTCCTATGAGGAGGCCACCTCTGGAGATGGGCTGAAGTCAGGGACCTTCCCCCAAGCCCCCACGGCTGTGCCTCTCCATCCAAGCTGGGCCTATGTGGACCCCAGTAAGTCTCTCAGCCACCAGAGGCTGGAGGGGTGGAGGGAGTGCTGGGTGCTGGGTAGGAGGAAGTCACCCAGACCCCACTTTTATGGTGTGGTTGTGCAGCATACTGTTGTAGGAGGCTTCGGAGGGTTCTCCTGAGGGTTGGTCAAAGAGAACTCTAAGAGAGAAGAAAAGGAGTGTCCAGTCAGGGCGCTCTCAGCTCTACAAACCACTGAGCTAAGCCAATTGGAGCAGATGGATAAGGGACAAAAGCCAAGTTCCTGTCTAAAAAGACCTCCTAGAGGAAGGGACACAGACCCGGGATTGGGAGAGAGGAGCAGGCAGAAAGGTAGTGTAAGGCCATGCTGCAGCCATGACCTTGGTGGTGCCAGTGCCCCAGTGGGGTACATTGTTCATATTGTGACTGGCCTGAAAACTTAGCGGGGCCAGGCCTCTATAAAACCTAGGGTTCTCAGAGGTTAAGGGGTGGGTACTCCCCTCCCAACCAATGTTATTATCTTCCCGCCCTTTCTCCGGGTTTTCTAGGGGGCAGGCACACTGTGGGAGTTAGCCTACATGGCTGGCCAGATGTAAGTCACCAACATCTTCGCCAATAAGTTCTGGGATCCCAACAGTAGCGTCTTGGCTGTCTGGCTGAGCAACTAGCAAGGACTTTGTCATGGGCTGTGAGGAGGGCCCCTAAGTCCTCAGCCCCATGCTAGTGAGATGGCTCAGCAGGTAAACACATTGCCACCAAAAACTCGCAACCTAAGTTCCATCCCAGGATTCCAGAGCAGATGGTGGAAGGAGAGAACTAATGCCTGGAAGTTAACCTCTGACCTCCACATATGCTTCATAGCATTGTACACCCAAATTATAAACGCATGCACACATGTATGCATACAATCACACATGCACTTGTGTGTAATAATAAATAACATTTTTTAATTTAATTTTTCAGACCTTTCAGGGTTTGTGGCAGCTCCCCTGCTGCCCCTCCCCCACTGCTTGCAAAGTTCTAGAAGGGCTCTGAGAACAATGCCCTGGCACAGCCTCTGCCCACAGAGCCCCTCCTCGTAAGGAGCAAATGGCCACCATGGTCCGTGCCTCTTCCAAGAATACCCCTTGGTCCAGAGTCCAGCCACCCCACTCCAACGTGACCTACTGGAAGGTCAATGAAGGTGTGGCGGGGATTCCCCACCTCTCATTTCTCCTGCCCTGGTTGCTGGGGTGGGTGGACATTTTACTAAGGAATATCCTCTAAGGAGCTATGGTGGAAGGAAGGCCCATCCTTGCTGTCAGCAGGTGTAGCCTGGGAAATGTCAGGTAGGCGCTCCTTCCAGGGGACGCAGTCTGTCCATGGCTCTGCCTCCCCGCGGTGACCCTCAGTTCATGCCTGCCTCAAGAGAGCTGGGTAGCTCCCTGCTCTACCTATTTTGGGCTCTCAAGGCTTCTGAAGTCTTTCTCTCCAGTCCCACTGTCAAACACTGTCTTTGGCCCACACTTGCCCACCCCTGCCCACCACCCATCTGGCTACCTAGTCGCTCCTTGCTCTCTCTGCTCTGATCTCAGGAATAATCGATCTTCCATCCTCTCCCTCCACAATGGTTAGGGCTCTGGGGAGCCAAGCTCCACCATACAAATCCCCCTTCCTTCTTGTGTTCCCATTCCCCTCCCTGGACATTTCAGCTCCCATGACTAAGGATCAGCAAGGGGCAGTCAATCGTCACTAGCGTGAGGCTGAGGACTTAGGGGCCCCTCCTCACAGCTCATGACAAAGTCCTTGCAGTCTACTCAGCCAGACAGCCAAGGCGCTACTGCTGGGATCCCAGAACTGTCACTATCAGCAAAGATGTTGGTGACTTACATCTGGCTGGCCAGCCAGGGAAGGGAGGGTCCTGAGTTAGCATGTGAGGAGGCAGAACAATGGCGCTCAGAAAGGTCTGAGCGGGCAGGGTCCAGGGCACGTAGGCAGGTAACCAAACAGATTCATCTGAGAGAGTGGAAGGGAGAACTGTCGTGGCCAGCGAGGCGTGGCTGGAGGACTCCACTCACCCCGGCATTGTTAAAGGAACTTAAGCTTGCCTGGCATGGTCGTGTATGTACCTGGCGCTCAGGAGATGAGAATGGGAGAATTAGAAGTTCAAGGTCATCCTCAGCCATGTAGTAGTGAGTTCAAGACCAACCTGTTGTTCAAAACAAAACAACAAAACAAAGAAGGCCTTGAACCTGAGCAATGTGCAGAAGAAGAGCCATAGCCATCTTTGAGAGACCAAGGCAGAAGCTGTTGTTTGGGAAAGGGAAAGATAGCCAGACCTGATGGGGCCAGTAGAGGGGACAAGAGTTCATACATTCCAGGCCTTGAGAATGGCCCTAAAGAGGAACACAAGGGCGAAGGCAGTGTGGTCCCCACCAGGCACAGAACACACAGCTTTCCATTTTATTTAATTTGGTCCCTGTGAAGTGGGCCTGTTGTCCACACCAGGAGTCTCAGAGCAGGCCGATGATGGCTTGGGTGATGCAGATTGTCTCATGGATTGGCAGACCTGCCTGTGGCTCTGATTGGCTGTGGGGTCTTTATTCCTGCAAAAGCCAGAGCTTTGGGACTAGGCCTGCACCCCTTCCCATTCCTTTGTCTCCTTTCCTATAAGTCAGCCCCCATTGACTCTGGTGTGCAGTTGAGTGCCAGCAAGCCTAGCTCCTCCACCAGGCCTTTGATCCCAGCCTGTGGGTCCTAGAACAGCCAGAGTCAGGATCGTCAGACACTGGCCAGGAGGACTGGATGTCCCTTGTTGATTCACAGGAGCTGAAGTGTCCAGGAAGGGGAACAGGGACACTAGAGGGAAAGGGACATTTGTATGGTTGATCTTAGCTCCCCAGAGCCCCAACCACGGTGAGGGTCATTCCTGGGGTCACAGCAGGGAGAGCAAGAAGTGATCAGGAAGACAGCTGCGGTGAAGGGTGGGGGCCAGTGGAGCTGGAGAGAAAGGTGTCAGAAGCCTCGGGAGCCAGGTTGGCCTAAGCTGAGCGGGCAGGGAACTCACAACCCTCCACCCATCTACCCAGGCAGCAGCTCCAGCTACGAAGCTTTCCCCACAGGAAACCATGAGCTCTTCACCACCTTCAGCTGGGATGACCAGAAAGTTCGCCGGCTCTTCATCAGAAAGGTAACCACCTCTCAAGTGCTCTGGGGTGGGGGGCGGGGTGAAGGGTTTGGTGCCCTGTGCTGGACCCCTGGAAGGCCCTTAGCCCAGCCTCTGTCTGCAGGGCGACCTTTCCCTCTCTCATGCCACCCCAGCCCATGGCTTCTCCTGGCATGTGCTTCTGAGATTTCACCCAGAGCCCTTGCTCCATGTCCCCTGGGCTCCTTGGTTGGCTGCACCTGAGGGTCCAGTGTCTTTATTGTCCTTCCACTTGTCTAAATCTGCCCAGTGACCCCTATGAAGAAGGGTGAAAGTGTCCAATAGGTAGGTCTAGACTCAAATGAGTCCCTGGGAACTGGGGTCTCTCAGGACCCCCCACATGATCATCCCCTCCCCCAGGTCTATACCATCCTGTTGGTCCAGCTACTGGTGACCTTGGCTGTTGTGGCTCTCTTTACCTTTTGGTGAGTTGGCGCTCTGGGCTGACACCTTCCAGGAGGACCATGGACAGACTCAGGGCAGGGGGACGTCATATAGCCTTTCTTGGGATGTCCACCCGGATAGATGAGGGCCAGTGGACACCCTCACAGTGGGGAGGAATGTTGGGTGTACACCACGCGAGAAGTCCCCCAGTGCTGGGTGGGCCCTATGAGGTGTCACTTGGCTCCATTCCACAGTCACCCAGCCAGTCCCCCTTCCTCTGTCTGAGTCCATGTGGGGCAGGTACAGACACTGAACACAAACAGAACTGGGCCAGTCTCTGACTCTGCTCGCCTTTCTCTACAGTGACGTCGTGAAGGACTTCGTCCAGGCCAACCCAGGCTGGTACTGGGCATCCTAGTGAGTATGCCCCCAGACGTCTTCCTAGGCGTGCTGTGCTCCGTTGATGGATCCATACCCCAGGGGGAGGCCGTCAAAGACCCCAAGCACGGTCAGGGGCACCTTCGAGTTGTTCAGATCTGACAGGACACAGGCTGTCTAGGGTAGGACCAGGGCCTGGATGGAGAGCGCCAGTAACTTGACCCTATGAAGGAAGGGACCGGAACAGCTTGACCTTCTCTAATGACAATGTTGGTACTCTTAGTAACATTGTTATTAATGCTTATGAAATTATTAATCATAAGAGCCACCACTTAAAGAATACCTAATTAAGGGCTGGGCATTGTTTTGTGTGCTTGATGTACAGTATTGCATTTGATTCTCAAATCTACTGGGTATGATTACCTCAGAAAACCTTAAGGCTCAGAGAGGTTGGGTAATTTGCCCAAGGTCACACAGCTAGTCAGCAGTGGAGCTGGGTTCAAGTTAAGGCTTGTGTTCTTAATCCCTCGGCTCGTCAGTCTCTCTTCTGCCCTACAGCTACTTGGCATCTGCTGGTCCTATACTGTGTTCCTTAAGGAGGAGGCTGGAGGTTTAGATAGTTTGGACCCTCCTTTCTGATAACTAAGGAATAATTTTGGATACTTCTGAACCAGAACCACCATAGACTCAGAAAATTGCTCTCTCCATGGTCCCTGTTGGCCTTCGGTGTGAGCCAGCCCTGCACGGGGCCTTTGGGGGAAGGTAGTGAGCTGTGCAAAGGAGCTCACAGAGGCACTGGCTGAGGCGATGGGGGCAGACCACCGTGCACCGCGGCTGCAAGAGAGAAGTGGCTGGAGCAGAAAACATGGCAATGAGAACACTGAGGTGTGTCCGCACATTAGGGGCTAGCCTGGCAGACAAACGCAAGGCCGTCTCAGAGCAGTGTGGCCCTTGTGGGCTAAGAGTCGAGAGAGAGCATGGCAGAAGAGTTGCACACTGACTGGCCCAGCCTGTTCTTCCATAGGGAGCAAGTGCAGAGCTGAGCTCAGCAAAGCCCTAGGAACCTCCAGAGCCTAGAGTGGTCTTAAAGTCAGGCTTAGAGTTGGCACAGCGGGCAGTGGTCTATCAGTGAGGAAACTTCCCAGGATTCCGGAGGTGAAGACATTTATACACGGAGCCTTTCTTAGGGCACAGGACAGAGGGGCAGTCGGCATCCCAGGAGGGAGTGCTGAGTCTGAGGAGTTGGGAGGCCCTGTGTGTACAGCTAATGAGGCCCCGGGGACTGCCACCTTGGCCAGCCCACACAACAGGTTGGCATGGCTCCCAGCACGTCAACACTGTCTGGAAGGCTCGGGGCCCCTGAGACCTTGGGAATTGTGTGCTGGACCCCTCTTCTATGAGTCTTTGGGATTCTATGTGTAGTGGCTGGAATATCTTGGAGTATGTTGCACCACACTGAGGAGGAAGTGGGGAGAGGGGTGAATGTCTGGCCTTGGAATGGTGTCCCAAGTAGAGAGAAGTGATACCCTGAGGTGGGAGCAGGGGAGAAGGTGAGAAGGGGCATGGACTGTGCTCTCCTGGGAAGCAACAAAGCCCTGATGCTGCTGGGCTTCCCCCCACCGGTATGCCTCCTCTTCCTGTATAGGCCTCCCTGAGGATCTAGCCTGCCCTCCACACCCTCCACTCTCCTGCGTCCTATCGGGTCTCACCACCAGCCCAGCATATCAAATGCTCCCTGAGGGCTCCCTTGTTTGTCTCTTCCTGCTGGAACAACATTCATAACAGTGAGAATAAAGCAGCTCTTTTCTGTGCACGAGGCACCATCCCAAGCATTTGACATATAGTTTTCAACCCTCCTTTTAATAACCCTGCCAAGCAGGTGCTGTTACAATCTCCATTTCACAGATGAGGAAATTGAGGCAGAGAGGAGCTGCTTCCTGGGCATCAGAGCTAGGTAGAAAGCTAGAACTGCTTAACAGCCACATGGCTTGCCCACTGCAGTCTGCTGACCCTAGCCCTGGGGGCGAGCGAGGGCAAGTCAGCTGGGAATGGCCAATCCTGACACTAAACCAGTGTCCCAGGCCCTAGGGCTGAGGCTTCAACATGAAACCCAACTGTTCTCGCTCACACACCCCCACCCTGTCCTGCCCCAGCAGCTCTGACTTTCTCAAGGTCCCTGTCGTCTCTCTCCACTGGGTTCTTGCCTTATTGTCTGATTGCTCCCATGAGCGTAGTGTCCGTGGCAGAGCAGAGGGTGAGAGAAGAGCGGGCAGAGGAGGAAAAGTGTAAGGCTAGGCCTGGGGAGGGGGTGGCTTGAGGAAGCTGTCAGTCAAACTGTCAGTCAGCCAGCTTCTAATGACAGTAAGCAGCTCCCATCCACCATGAGTTCAGCCCGGTGCCAAGCCCGTGCTAAGTGCGTCATCTGCACCCTCCCACCAGGTCTCCCTGAGCTGGGGAGCAGTCTTCCTGTTCTGCACAGCAGGAGACTGGGACTGGCTATTAAACCCTTATCCGTAGCAGGGACAGGACAGGACTTCCAGTACCAGACCAGATTCCAGCTCCAAAGCTGCACTATGCTCTTGGAATCCTGAGTCTCTCCATTCTTCCCTCTGATGCCCATCTTCAGGGCTGAGGATCTAGGGTGCACTGAGAAAAGGACATGTGGCTCTTGCCCTCGAGAAGCTTCCAGTCTGGCCAGAGTGACAGGAGACACACAGCCAAATGTTCTGTTTTTGTCATAGTTGTTGAAGTGACTGAGCAGTGACTCAAGTGAGACCATAAAGAGCAGGGCACTTTTCACCAGGGATAGGAGGCTTCTCTTGTCCCACGTGTACAGGGTGGGCCCAGCTCTGGCACCTGGCATCCAATTGCAGAGGAATCTCCAGGTCGTAAGCTTTCATTCCTGCACTCACTGTTTTGTTATTGCTTCCATTTGGCTTTTCCACGGCACCCAGAAATATTTTAAGAGTGTCTACTGGGTGTCAGGCTCCAGGTTAAATGGCAGGAAAAAAAAAGTAAGTTGCAAGTTGGCCTGCAGGTGCTACAGGGGAGCAAGGGCCTTGTGAGCTGAGCTGGCTGAGGCAGGGGTGCAGGCGCAGTCGGCTGTGAAGGAGGAAGCCAGGCAGAAGAGGGAGTCTCCGTCCTGCCAGCGGAGGGTGGGCATGTTTTGAGGGTTCAGAACAGGCTGTGATTAGAAGGGCAGTGTGGTGACAGCAGAGGAGAGGAGTCAGCAGTGGTCAGACTGTGCTGCAGGCATTGCCAAGTCTCCTAGGAAAATGTGTGACCTGATCGGCCTGTAGTGTCCTGGTAGAAAGCTGGGCTGAAGGAAGGCACAGTCCCAGCCAGGGAGAGAAGAGAAAGAGGTGACCCAACTTCAAAGGGAGGCAGGAGAGATGGAGGGAAGAGTGAGGAGGTCTGAGTGGGAGGCTGAGCAGATCCAGGTAATTAATTGGGTGTGGCAGGGCGAGCGCCAACAATGATGCTGAAGCCTCTGGCTGGGCGGCTTGATGGTTGCTTGGTGTCCTGGGCCGTGGGGGTTCAGGGCCAGAGAGAATGCAGAGCTCAGCTCTAGGCCATTGAACTTGATGCATTTCTGAAGAGCCACTGCTGACTGGAACATCTACTTGGCTGCCCAGTCTAGTGCTGAGAAGGGGTAGTGAGAACCCACCCTAAGGTATGGGCTCATCCTTCGGGTGAGCGCCCCTACCTGGGGAGAGCAGGACAGAAGAGGAGTCTGCCTTGAAGAAACCAGCTTCTTTAGAGGCTCGATAATGAGGAGGAGTGGCCAGGAAGGAAGGAGGGAACACAGAAGTGTGTCATTGTGGAAGCAGGGAAGCAATAGGAGTGACCAGACATTGAGAAGTCAGGTAATGTAAGGACCAGCGAGTGACAGCTGAACTCAACAAGGTCACCCTGATGTGATAAGGCCAGCTCTCATTACGTGGGGCTGAGGCCAGGTGGTTGGGCAAGCTGAGGGGATGGAGAAGAGACGTTGAGAGGAGAACCCAGAGGGTGCAGAGTAGCTGGAGCTAGAAACAGAGGAGATGCTGAGGAAGGCGGGCAGAGTCTGAAGAGGTTGACACGGGAGAAGAGGTGACCCCCCCAGGAGTGTTAAAGTTAGCTGTCATTGGGCTTTTGAGGGCCCAGGACCCCAAACCCAAGTCGTGGGGATGAGGGATAGGAAGTCTGGTAGTGCCACGTGAGGTTTTCAGGTGATGGGCCAGAAGCCACAGGAGCCACACCTCATTATCTCAGATCTTTCTGGAAGATAGCAGAGATTGAGGCAGCCTGGGAGGTCTGGGGAAGGAGGAGGCTGTTTGGAATTGCTCTTATTGAGGGCGGGTGAGGCGCTGAAGAGATGGGGAAAGAAATGCAGGGCCATGCTGAAGGCCTGCTGAGGGTGGAGGCCACGCACTGACAGACAAACTATTTTCGGAACTTAGTCACTATCTTCCATGCCTGGTCTTTGCCCCTTGCTTTCCAGAAAACTCTGAGCAGTCGACCCCCTCTAGCCACTTCCCATTGGACATGATTACCTGATCCAGAAACTGATTCCACTTCCTGCTCTGCCAGGTGCTGGCAGGCCAGGCCATGCTGAGCCCACCACCTGGTAGGGTAGAGCAATAAAAAGCAGCTAACAGGATGGCTGCAAGTAGCGACCGAGGTCTCAGTCCTGCAGCAACAGGACAGCTTCGTGACCTTGGACAAGTTGCTGACCTCCTCTGTAAAGGAGAACAGGTTCACAAAGAAGGATCATGTCAATATTTACTAAACACTGTCAAGACAAACAAACATCAAATCCTGTTCCCCTGGTCTATGTGTAGGTTCCAGGCCCCAGAGGGACACAGTGAGACCTTGTCTCAGAAACTATAAATAAATAATAAATAAAAATCTGCCCAGCACACAAAATATATTCTATGGTAGCATTTAGTTTGGTTTATATTTACCTACTATTTTGGAGGCAGGATCTCACATGGAGTGGGATGGCCTCAGATTCCATAATTAGATCAGGATGACAATGAGTCCCTGATCCTCTCGCCTGTACCTCCTGAGTGCTGGGATTGCATCACTACGCAACGATGTCTGGCATGAATTTTTTTTTTGTAATGCGTATGTGTGCGAACATGTGTGTCCATAGATTGGTATGGTGTGCATGTGTACATGTCCCTATGGAGGCTGGAAGCCAATTTTGAGTGTCATCCTCAGGAAAGCTGTCCAACTCCTTTGAAACAGAGCATCTCATTGGCCTAGAGCTTCCCAGAGAGGCTAGACTGGTTAGCTATCAAGCTGTGCCCCAAAAAGCCTCCTTTCTTTGCCTCTCCAAGTTCCGGGATTCCAAGAGCATGCCACCATGCCCAGCATTTTCTCCTGGGTTCTAGGGACTTAAGACAGGTTCTCATGCTTGCTGGCCACTCACTTTTCACGCTGAGTTACCCCAACCCTCAGTCCCTGTATGTGACTGAATGATCTATTCAGGCCCTGGAGGATGAACTTGGAAGGAAGGAAGGAAGGAAGGAAGGAAGGAAGGAAGGAAGGAAGGAATTTTCTTCCTTTCTTTTTTGTTATTTTTGTTTGTTTCATTTTGTTTTGTTTTTCAAGACAGCATTTCTCTGTAGCTTTAGAGCCTGTCCTGGAACTAGCTCTTGTAGATCAGGCTGGCCACAAACTCATAGAAATCTGCCTGCCTCTGCCTCCCGAGTGCTGGGATTAAAGGCGTGCACCACTACTGCCTGACTGGGGATGAACTTTCTAACTAAGGTTTCTTAGCCAGGTAGGGCGATGCAATGTCAGTATGCTAAAGGCTAAAATAGGAGGATCACTGAGAGTTCAAGGCTAGCCTGGACTACATAGTGAGACTCTGCCTCAGAAAACACACAAACAACAGCAAAAGGTCTTTGAGGCCACTTGGGTTGAACAGTGAGAAACAGCAGGCTGTTGCTCCCAAGATTAAATGTGCTGGAAGTGGGCTGCTTGTCCCACCAACTACCTGGGCTACCATCCTGCACATTGCCCAGTCCAAGGATGTCCATGCCCTCCGCTCTGCTCTTGCCCTCCTGCCTGGTGCAGTTTGGGGAGGGGTGGCAGAGTAGGATCATCTGGGACTAGGCAGAGGCCTCAGGAGAGACCTGAGAGATTTGCTCACCTCTCTCTCTCTCTCTCACAGTGCCGTGTTCTTTGCAACCTACCTTACTCTGGCTTGCTGCTCTGGACCCAGGTATGATCGTGACTGGGGGACTGTTATTTAAGACTTTAAAAATCTGCTCTGAGCCCTGCCTTCCACCAGGGGGCT
>LOEQ01001366.1:544078-559758 GCA_001685075.1 Bramus lutescens
CCTCGCGCACACTCGGTGGCCCCGGAAGGGAAACTTTCGGGAGTGGGGGATGTTCCGGTGGCGGGTCTCCCTCCCTCTTTGAAAGCACTGACCTTGCCCCCACTGCGCATCCCACGGTCCCGGTACTGTTTAGCGGTGCTGGGTTGCAGAGGGAGGGGCTCTCCCCAAAGCGCAGGCGCAGACTGGAGCCTGGGGCACCCCTTCGTACTCCTTCCAGTCCCCGTGGCCCGGGGCTGTAGGGCGTGGGGGAGGCGGGGAAAGGCGGAGTGACCGGGTCTTCTTGGGAACAACCCTACTGAGGTTCTGAGGGGCTATGGAATGGAGGGAACCCGACAAGCTGCCTGCTGACTAGAGGCTGACGGAGGAGAATGGCTGGGCTGGAGTAGGGACAGAGCAGCCCCAATAGAAAAGGCTTTCTGGGTTTTGGCTGGGGTGCTAAAAAATGCAGAGAATTTGTCAGTGCCTGATATTCCCTTGGTTTAGTAGGCCCGGGAAAGCAGCTCTTGGGACCCCAACTCGCTCTTTACATCCTTGGCGGAAGGCCCCTCTTGTCTCTCTATCCTTGGCGCTGTCCCAAGGGCGCAGAAGGCCTTCACCTCCCCATAGGTCTGGCTTTCCAAAGGGCTCAGCTACCCAGTCTGCCCAGCAGCTGCCTCAGGAGCCAGTGGTCTTAGGCTTGAGGGCTTCCTTAGCTTTAAAGGCAATCTCTTATTCCTCTGTCCACGAACTCGCTCTTCCCTTCTCCAGCGGGTCTGCTTCTACACAATTGTCAGCCAGAGGAAGTGGTTGGAGACAGAGACCCGGACCAGAACTGGTTTGAGGAACCATAGAGAAAGAATCTGTCTAACCATTGTGTGCCCGGTCCTTTGAAGGGAAGTGAGCATTGCACAATCGCTTTGTTGTAGACCCTCTTTCATCTTACAGACAACTCCCCCCAGTTCTGACCTGAGAGCCTGGCTCTCAGATTTGTGAACCCCAAGCCCAGTGTGAGATGAATGGGGTTTCTTGCTCCAGAGAAACCAGGAGCGTTTTTGTCAAGAGAGGGATCCTCACAGAGATTGTTTGGTTTTGCTTCCAGTGCCTGTGGTCTGTACCTAAGGTGTCTTTGACTTTATAGTATCTTCCACCACCTCCAGCCTTTTGGGAGAGTAAAGCCCAGACAGGGAGGCTGTTGGCCCAGGCTGCAGAGAAGGAGGCAGAGAAGGTTTGTGTGTGGGCACTGGGTTGCTGTCAAGATGGCTGGAGTCAGGAGCTTTGGGCCCAGTGCTTCCAGCCTGCTCTGACCTTGAGCAAGATAGTTTGCTTCTCTGGGGCTCAGTTTCCTTCATCTTCGGAACTCAGCAGTAGAACCAGAAAGATCTAAAAATCCCTGGAGATGGGAGAGAGGCCCTCCAGCAGGGTGACTCCATTAAAAGAGCTAAAATGCTGGGCCACAATGTGTCAGGATTGGACTTTAGGATTGAGAGAACAGAACCCTTTTCTGCCTGTAAATAATGCTTTTCTGCTCACCCTGCCGCCTTGGGATATGAACTCCTGCTGGCTCAGGTTCGGCCCACCCATCAAGGTGAGACACCACTACTGGGCCAGGCTTTGAGTTGGATCTTTGGGGAGGGGTTGAGGGAGAGGAGGAGGCAGCCAGGGGCCAGCGGGGTAGGCAGATTCCCAGGAGACAGTTTGCATCTCAGCTGTTGGGACTTGTCTTAGGATCTGAGCCAGGGAGCCCAGCACATTCATCCACCCTCTTGTGGGAAGAGGGCAAGGAGGGCCCCACTGCTGCTGCCCATCCTACCTGCTGGCTCTACACACTGCACCTCTGTACTCAGCCCAGCTCCCAGGCAGCAAGGAGACACAGCCACAGCCCTGTTTTTCCCAGCCCCCTTACCTCTTTGAGGTAGGGCTCTCTCAGGACGCTGGTACTCCAGGTTAGGACTTGCTTTCCAGCCCCAGAGCCAGGAGACTTCATGTTCTTGTTTATTTTCATCCTTGGTCTCCCAGGTGATGGGGAATATTGTTGGAGATTGTGGTGCTTAAAGAGGCCCTGGGCTGTGAGGCACAGTCTCCTGCGTTGTTGTTTACTCTGTCCCCTGTCCTGGGCCCGGAGAGCCCTCTAGCCTCAACCCCGCTACCCTAGGTGAATGAGCTTCTACTGAAGGCTTGTAGGTTAAAACTCAAGAAATGTCCCTTGCCCCTTGCTTTGTGAAGCCCTTGAAATGGATAATGGAAACTCCCAGGGAGGTCAGTTTCCCAGAAGCAGTTACTGGTGGAGTTCCTATCAGACTGAAGGATGCAGCTGTTGCTAGGCAGAAGCGGCAATCCCATCTTGAGGAATGGAGGAATGGCTGTGAGGCGGGTCAGCCCGGGGCCCTGTGGAGGAGAAAGGATAACAGCCTGAGTGAGGGGTGAGGGGCCCTGGTGTGCAGACCTGAGTCACCAGGGCGCTCGCCGGTACTGCTCTCTCTCTCAGAACAGGTGCCCTTTTTCACTCCTGCTTCCCTCAGCCCCTCCTCCAAACCCCTATCGCTCTCTGCTTTGACAACCCTCTCCTGAACCTGGCAGCCCCTCCAGCCTGTCTGGCTGCGCTAATAGAGCGATTGGATTTTCTATACTTGGAGTTTGGAGTTTTTTGATTGAACATGCAAATTTATGTAAATCAACCTGAGATCTGCCACCACATCAAAACAATGTAGAGCCTCCACAGGCTGGAAGGAATCCGAGAGAAAAATCTAATCTGAGACCCACCTTCAAGTTGAAAATGGGGAAACAGCGCTGGGTATGGTAGCCAATGACCTTTAATCCCAGCACTCAGGAGGCAGAGGCAGGCAGAACTCTGTGAGTTCGAGGCCAGCCTGGTCTACCATGAGTTCCAGGACATTCAGGGCTGCATAGTAAGACCCTGTCTCAACACCCCCACCCCAAACAGGGAGACTGACAAAGAGGAAGTGATTCATGGGGTGGTGAGTGCCCAAGGTGGGATTCAAGCCTCTGGCCTTTGGTTTACATGGTTTTCTGCCATAGTCTCTCATTCATGAGAGAGCTGGTAATGCTTAAATCAAAGAAAGCCAGTTCTTGAACTCAACAATTTAGAGTGTTAGCCTAGGCTTCCCCGAATGCTCTGGGCAGCTCTCTAACTGGTTGGAGAAACACTGGAGCAGCAGAAGACAAGATCATGGATGGCTTCCTGGCATGGTTCTGGTTCCCCGTGAGCTGCTTTTGTTTCCAGCATCAGCATGGTGCTAGGCTCACAGTAGGCTATGAGCATAGCTATGGAATCTTGTTATCTGCTATCTTAGTTTAACTTTTCGCTGCTTCCCTCCTTGGATACAAGTTGGAAAGCTCTGCTGTGGGTTTCCACCCGCCCCCTTGAGTGTCAGGCTGGCAGGACCACCCTTTGCAGCGTCCCACTTGCTATGAGAAGAAGACCATCGCCAAAGGTGGGTGGGTGCTACAACGAGAAGCTTGGGCCCAAGAAACAGTTTTTCAGTGACATTTTTTTTTCCTGTGCTAAGGATTGAACCCAGGGCCAGGCTCTGAACTAGACTCCTCACTTCTTGACTTGCTCTTGCTTAGGTTCCCACACCCAGCTGCCAGATGCCCCACCCCCTGACACTTCATTGCCTCTCTTGTATTGTGTTTGTGATGTGCAATTATGGAACTCCATCCCTCTCTTATCCTGTGACCCCCTCGTCTAGGGATGGCTCAGGCAACCGTTGGCCTGCTTCCCTGGACTCCAGGAGAGTAGAGCAGGGACTCAAAGACAAAGGCCCTAATTCCCTGCCAGGGCTGCCCACCCCGTCCTGAACACATACCCGGTCTGTCTGCACTTTCTTCACTACCCACATCTGGAGTAAATGCACTTTGCTAGAACATCTTCCCAAAACTACAGGAGTGGAGCCAACACCTCCAGTTCCCAACTGTCCAGCAGCTCAGAACTGGGGATCTTAGCTCCACTGGAGCAAGATCCTTCTTCCTGGGCCTCAGTTTCCCAGCAGGACTCCTAAATTAATAACACATCATCATTGGGGTGTGGCCCTGCTCCGTAATTACCGTTTTTCTCAGCTCTGGGAGTTACGCAGATGAAAGAGGTCTGAGGAAGGCAGGCTGTTATTAAGGTGAATTATCATTGCTGTTATTACTGATTTCTAAAAACCCAGTAGGTGCTTGGAAGAACCCAGTTAGGCACAGCATCCTGAACCTTGTGCTGGTCCTTGAGCTCTGGGAGCTTAGCAACACTCAACTAAGCTTTTTATTTAAAAAAAAAAAAAAACAAAAATATACAGGGTCAGGGGTATAACCCTGTAGTAAAGAGCTTGAGTGAGAAGCCCTGGGTTCCATCTCAAACACTGTTTTTGTTTGTTTGTTTGTTTGTTTGTCTGCTTTTAAACAGCTCTCTTAAAAGGAGGGTTGATCCACGCTGGTGTTTGTATTGTTGCCTGCAGGGCCTGAGCAGTAGGTGCTGCTGGCTGCTTTTCTTCCATCTCAGCCTAAATCTGCTTCTGACCCCCAAGGGGAAGCTGTGATAGACCCTGGAACTCCTGGGGTCCTCAAGGACAAAGTTTCCAAAGACTGATTCACTTTACACCAGCTGGATTGATACAGGGGCTGTAACTGGTCCTTTTGTGCAGGGATCTCTTGATACATCTCGCCCTAGAAACTGCCCACAGCAGCTCTGGACATTTCCAGAAGTCATTTGCCTATCTTATTCCTACCTGACTCAAAAATCTCCCCTGGACCAACCTCCTACCCCTTGGCCCCCAAGTTCTGTATAGACTGGAGGGTGATCTGCTGCTCCTGCTATCTGGCTAGACTTTGCTCCTTCCTAAGGGTCAAGATCAGTGGTTCTCAACCTTCCTAACACTGTGACCCTTTAATACAGTTCCTCATGTTGTGATGACCCCCAACCACAAAATTATTTTTGTTGCTACTTCATAATTATAATTTTGCTACTGTAATGAATTGTAATCTAAAAATCTGATATACAACCCCTATGAAAGGATTGTTTGACCCCTCCCCTCACAGGGTCTGGGCCCCCCGATGAGAACTGCCGGTCTAGATGGCACACAGCTCTCTCTCACTCAGGTAGAAGTGGTTCTTGCCAGTTTCAGTAGTGCTGTCATGCCCACACCACAGGACCATGAACACAGAAGCCTCCTCTTACCCTGGGGAAGAAGGGAGCCAAGGCGTTGGTACCCATGGTCAAAGTCCACACACACATCACACACATCTGACCAGGCTGCCTCACCTGCTCCTGGGATGTTTCCTCTGCTTCTTCGTGCAGGACTGTAGATGGACACAGCTGGGAGAAGCTTTAGAACAAACTTGGTTTGCCCATAACGATGGTATGGGCCTGGGATGCTAGCAAGACTCTGTCTCAAAAGGACACTTGGTCAAGCAGTTTTTTTTTTAATTGGTTTTTATTTTAATTTTTTAGAGAGAGGCTCACTCTGTGGCTGAGGCTGGCCTCCTGGAACTCACTCTTCTAGCACCCCGTGAGTTTGAGGCTAGCTTGGCCTACATAATGGGGCTACATAGTGAGACCCTGTCTCTAAAAAACTATGTATTTTAGAGCTGGTATTAAGTAGCCATGTACTGGGGTCATAGAATGAGAGGTGTCTGCTACATTTGAAGCCTAGAATTTTGTTTGGTTGTTTTTTGGTTGGTTGGTTGAGTTTTTTTGTTTTTGTTTTTGTTTTTTTGAGACAGGATTTCTCTGTGTATCCCTGGCTGTTCTGGAACTAGTTCTGTAGACCAGGCTGGCCTTGAATTCACAGATTTGCCTGTGTCTGCCTCCCCAGTGCTGGGATTAAAGGTGTGCGCCACCACCACACGTACAGCCTAGAGTTTTATTTTTCATTTGATTTTTTTTACAAAGTTGAAAAATCAGTAGTTTTTTTTAAAGGCATGCAATGAGAACTACTCTCATCCTCACCCGCCTTCTCATAGATAACATATTACTAGTCTCTCACTTAATCATCCAGTTGTTTTGTTTTGGCTGGGAATCAAACCTAGTACCTGGCTTGTGCTTGGCAAATCCCCTACCACTGAGCTGAGTCTCTTGCTGACCTCACGGTATAGTCAGCCTAGCCTAGCCTGACCCTGACAACAGGACCATCCTGCTTCAGCTTTCCAAGTGCTAGTGGTACAGGCGTGTGTCATGATGCTTGCCCCTGTCAGAGTTTCTTTATACAAAAGCAAACACACACAAGTGTGTATTCTCTTTCCCCCTCTTTCACCTACGCTGTACATCTGTTCTCTTACAGGTTAGCAACCCCTGAGTGTTGGAGTGGTTCCCCAGGCCTCTGGCTACAGGCTGCTATAGCAAAGTCACGTGAACTTCAGATATTACAAGCAACACACATTTCATTCTGACAACTTTAGAGGCGAGGAGTACAAGATCAAGCTTGTGCAAATATTCAGTATTTTGCAAAGGAAGGATTTCAGGTTCAATGATAAAGCCTTCTCATTGTGTTCTCTTGTGCTGGAAAGCATAGAGGTTTCTCTAGGAGTTAGACATAGAAAGATGAAAGAGGCCTGAGGAGCCAGGCTGTAATTAAGGCCTCTTTGTTTTGCTTCTTGGGCCTCTGTGTTTTGTTTTTGTTCTTGTTCAAAACAGATCTCACTGTATTCCAAGATGACCTTGAACCTGAACTTTGGTAATCTTTCTCAGCCCTCTGAGTATTGAGATTGCAGGCGTGAGCCACCACTGCAAAAGAGTTCATGGCTTCTTTTATAAGGGCACTAATTTCGTCCTAAAGGACACCACCCCTAACCACACCTCTCAGTGACCCCGACTCCTTATACTCTCACCCTGAAACTGAGGATTTCATGGGGAGTTGTTTACAGACATTACAGCCATGGCCCCTCTTCAGGTTCCCTCACTGGACTGCAAATGACGGTCAGAGTTTATTGGCCAAATGCTGATCTTCACTCAGATGCCAGGACTCCTGTCCAGTCCAGCTGTTGAGGAGTTTTTAAGCTATGCAAGGCCACTCGTAAAGCCAGCAGATAGTTTAGCGCTTCCTAGCAAGGAAGTCCACACTCATGAAGCCACTGAACACTTGTAAAATGCAGCTGTGAGGTGGGCTGCAAAGAAAAGCCACGTGCAGCCCTGATGTGATTGTCACACTATATACATGGATTGCATTAGGACACTGTACCCCATAAATCATTACAAATCTGTGTCAGCTCTAAAGAAAAGGCACGTATTGGAAGAGTAAGCACTTGCAAGACCTGCCCCAGCTTGGTGTGTATTCATGTGAGCTGAGGCACGTGCCGAGCTGTGTGGCTGGGCACTGCTGGAAGCAGGCGTCTGGCCAAGGCCGCAGATCTGCACCACGTGAGCTGGCTTTCCCAGCCTGGCTCAGTGATTCTGTTCTCTCCACTTCCCAAGTGTGGGGATGTCCTCGGCCCCTGCCTTCCTCTGTGTCCGAGGCAGAGACTCCCCCTTCTCTGCCAGATGGTGCTAATAGTGCCTCTTTCCTTTCTCCCCGACCCTGGGCTGCACCTTCTGTTTCCCCAACCCTGGGCCCACAGTTCCACTAAAACTGAAGCCTGCTTTCCCTCCTTGCGGCTTAAGGGAAGTTCAGGGGTGTTTGCTTCTCATTTCCTCTGTAGACAGCACCTCACTTCCTGCACCCCCTCCCCAGAAGGCTGCGAACACTCTTGGCTCTGCCGTCCCTTCCTCTCCTCCCCCATTGCTTTCCTGGAAAGCCTTCAAAGCAGCTGCTAGTTCCCAAAGGTACCATGAGTGGCACACAAAACACAACACCATCCATCCTTTGTGGTCCGGAGGACCAGCCCATCCACAGCCCTTTCCATGATACCAACCTTCTGTACCCAGCTAGGAGAGATGTAGAAGAAGGCTTTTACTCCCACTTTACAGAGAGTAAAATCCAGGCCCAGAGGTGTTCATGGCCTTTCTCAGTCTCTTCGCAGGTCACTTCCATTTGTAGGCAGATGGGAAGGAGCGACTGTCAGTGAAGTGCACCTACAGTCCCTCCAGGTCTGAGCTGCCAGCTTAGAAGGGGACATCTGGGCCTGACCCACTGGAGCTACTGGGTGCAGAAGGCTGGTCGGAGCTTGTTCCTGTTACAAAGAGACCTAGATACAGAGCTCAGAGGAGTGGGCCCTGGGGTCAAGTGTGGGGAGCTGGAAGGTTCTCTGACCAGCTTTCCTGGGACCGTAGGTGAGCCTGAATCAGCTGAGCAGCCATCCAGGCACCTTCACCTAAGGGCAGTGGTCATTGTTTGCTGCCACCTCCAGGGACCTCTGCCTCTGGCCTTCCTGAAAGCCCCAGCATGTGTCTGGTTACACCCAGCACCCCCCCTTTGTTGTGTGTGCAGGTGCATGTTCCTAGGGCAGAAGACGATACTGGCCTTCTGTCTGTGGCTTTCTGTCTTCTTCCCTTGACACGTGTTCTCTCATTAAACCTGAAGCACACTGGTGTTGGCTAGTCTGGCTTGCCACGGGGCTCCTGGAATTCACACATCCCTACTCTTCCAGTGCTGGGGTCACAGGTAGAGGTGGCCATGATGTGGCCATGCCTGGTTTGTATGCATGTGTTGGGGATGCAAACCCAGATCTTCATGTGTGAGTGGCGGCAAACACTCCTGTGGTTCCCCCATCCCATGTCCAGTATCTTAAAAAAAATACTGGCTCCTACCCAGGGACGAGAGAAGAGTAAGTGTCCCCTAGATCAGAACATGAAAAATACTTACTTTGGGTGCCGTCAGTTCTAGCTGCATGAGTCGTCTGTTAGCACACGCACCCAGTTTCCTGCCTCCTCTGGGTGCCGTCAGTTCTAGCTGCGCCAAGTCGTCTGTTTGCACACGTACCCAGTTTCCTGCCTCCTTTCTCATGTGTGCACTTCTGCGGCACAGGGGACAAAGATCAACCATCAAAGATATGTACATTTGGGGTGTAAGACACCATTTTTGTTTTGTTTTATTTTTCTAGACAGGGTTTCCTCTGTGTGTAGCCCTGGAGCCTGTCCTGGAACCCTGTAGACCAAGCTGACTTTGAACTCACAGAGATCCACCTGCCTCAGCCTCCTGAGTGGTGGCCGCCTGGTTTACGGTGTAGTTTTTGTTGTTTTGGTTTTGTTGTTGCTGTTGTAGTAGCGCTGGGCCTTACAAATGCTAGCTCTGTGTTTTAGGGCCTCACCTGGGTAGGCTAGCCATAACCTCAGTCTGTAGTTCAGAATGGCCTTGGACTTCAAATCCTCTGGCCTTAACCTCCTGAATAGCTGAGATTACAGGTCTGTGCCGCCAGCCCCAGCCCAGCACAGTAGCTTGATGTGTTTTCAGGGTCACTAAATCAAGCTAATTAGCACATGCGTTGCTGCCTATATAATTTGAATTTGGTACAGCTTGATCAGTACAAACACTCTGTACTTGACCATCCTCAAACCCTAGCCCCTGGGGACTGCCATCTTACTCCAAACTCTATGAGGTCCACTTTTTCCAGTTTCACATATAAAGGAGAGCACATAGTAGTTGTCTTTGTACACCTGACTTACTTCATTTAACCTTATGTCCCCAAATTTTTCATGTTGTGGCAAGTGACAAAATCTTCATTTCTTCATTTCTGGCGTGTTTGTGTGTCTCGATTGGTTTGACATTTATCTGTAGGAGGCTGAGTCTGTAGCCTGGGTATCATGCGTGATGTGCAGTCAACAGTGGGTGCAGACAACTCTGACTTGTGATTTCATGTCTGGAGGCTGTGTACTCAGTAATGGGATTGCTGGGTTATGGGGTATTTCTATTTTGATATTTTGAAGGGCCTCTGTTCTGCTTCCAGTAAGCGCTGTACTAGTTACATTCCTCCCAGCCATAGTTCCTCTTCTCCACAGCTTGGTCAACACTTATCTTTCACTGTTTTCATAAAGCTATTATAATAGGAGTTGATGTCTCCTTGTGTTTCAATTTCTATTTCCCTGGTGGTTAGTGATGGTGAGCATTATTTATACATTTATTGGCCATTTGAACATCTCTTGAGAAGTGCCATTTCAGGTCCTTTGTCTATTTAATTTTGTTTTTAATATTTATTTGTGTTCTCAGGATTGAACTCAGGTCATCAGGCTTTGTGGCAAGCACCTTTACTCACTGAGCCATCTCATCAACCCACTTTTAAATTAGGGCATATTTGTTTACTTTGAATTGAGTTCTTTCTATATTTTAAATGTTTTTCATTTTAATTTCTTACATATTTATGGGTATTTTGCCTGAATGTCTTGTCTGTACCACTGTATACCTGATGACCAAAGGAGACAGAAAAGGATGCCAGATCCCCTGGAACTGGAATTACAGATCATTGTAAGCATCTGTGTTGGTGCTGGGACTCCAATCCCGGCCCTCTGGAGGAATAGCCAGCCCTTATACTCCCAATATTAATCCTGTGAATTGTGTGGTTTGCAAGCATTTCTCCCACTGTGTGAGTTATCTTCCCACATTACTAATGCACTAAGCAGTTTGTTGTGTAGCTTTTTAGTTTAATATGATCCCATCTGCCTAATTTTACTTCTGTTTGAGGCATCATAATCCCCATACTCCTTACCCATAGGTTCTGTGGGGCTTTTTCTTTTTAAATGCCGTCACCATCCTGTTTTGATTGCTGTAGTTTTGGAGTAGAATTTTCAGTTAAGCCTCTAGTTTTGTTCTGTTTGCTCAAGATTGCTTTGTCTATTCAGTCTTTTATGGTTTCACACAAACTTTTTTTCTGTTTCTGTGAAAATTATCATTGGAGTTTTGATAGGGGTTGCATTGAATCTGTCATTACCGACTAGCATGGAGATTTCAACAGTGCAGCCCATAAACATATGCTGTCTTTGCATTTAGATGTGTTTTCTTCAGTTTCTTTCATCATTTTACAGGTTTCTGCAGAAGTCTTTTATCTTCTTGGTTAAGTTTATTCCAAAGTATTTTATTATTTTACAGGTTTCTGCAGAAGTCTTTTATCTTCTTGGTTAAGTTTATTCCAAAGTATTTTATTATTTTGTAGCTACCATTTTATTTTAATGTATGGATGTTTTGTCTGCCTGTATGTCTGTGTACTCCTTGACTGCCTGGTACCCTCAGAGGACAGAACAGGGCGTCATATCCCCTGAACTGGAGTTACAGACAGATGTGAGCTGCCATGTGGGTGCTAAGAATCCAATCCAGATCCTCTGGAAAAGCAGCCAGTAGTACTCCTAACCCCTGAGCCATCTCTCTAGCACCCTTTACTTGTTTTTAAAGGTTTAAACATTTTTTTAAAAATGAGTTTATGAGGTTTGAATTTTTGGGAGGTGAGAAATTGAGACAGGGTTTCACTGGTTGCCCCTGGTTAGCCTGGAGTGCACAGGGATCCACTTCTTAAGAAGTTTCCTGGAGTTGAGCTCCCCTTATCAGGGTTGCTCAGCCAGAACTGTCTGCTCCACGCGCGTCTCACCAGCCCTTACCTTATTTTCTGTGTCATGATAGAGAAATTATGCTGGTAGCTGTGTGGTGGTGGCACACGCCTTTAATCCCAGCACTCGGGAGGCAGAGGCAGGCAGATCTCTGTGAGTTCGAGGCAGCCTGGTCTACAAGAGCTAGTTCCAGGTTAGCCAGTACTACACAGAAAAACCCTGTCTCAAAAAAAAAAACAGAAAAATAAAAATGCTGCTGGTTTTCATAAATATGTATGTTACATCTCCTGGACTGTAGGAGTCCAAGAAATCTCAGAAGAGCCTATCTAACTCTGAGTCGATTGCCCAAGAGCCCAGCATTGTGTTCATATAGATGACTGCTCACAGTGTTGGACGGGTGACTGAGGCGGGCAGGAGCTGAGAGCTTTTTTTGGTTTTGTGTTTTTGTTTTTCACAATGTTGGAAACTGAATCCAGGGCCTTGTGCATACTAAGTGAGCACTTCTGCCATCAGCTGTATTCCCAGCCAGAAAGTAAGGGTGTGGTGGGGTGGGGGACTTCCGAAAAGACCCAGGAGACAACCTGAAACTCAGTAGCAGGCGGGAATTTGAGCAGTGAAATAGTGATGTACTAGTGGACTATAAAACAAATAATAAAACTTAGCTAATACACAATAATAGAAGCATATATTTAAATAATTGGAGATAGAGGGACAATTTTTCCTTACAGAAGAACTTCCAGTTAATTAATATACAAGGGATGGGAGAAATTGAATCATAGTACTTCCCATAAGCAAGGCCGATTGATGAACCTAAAATTAGTAAGTGAAAATATGAGAAGCAGAATGGTTGTATATTCTTAATGTATTGCCTTCCAAATGTTAATTGCAGAGAGAAAATAAAGACTTTTATGTTTGTTTTGTTTGGGTTTGGATTTTTCGTTTTTGGAGAGTCTCACTATGTAGCCTTGGCTACTCTGTGCTCACTGTAGGCATCTTCCTGCCTCTGGCTTGGGATCAAAGGTGTTTAGCCAGGCTGAACCAGGCTTTACTTTTGTCTTGCTGGGGATCACATCCAAGTTCAAATAAGTCACTATGTGTGCAGTAAAAACACTACAGGTGACTCCCGCCTTGCTGAGAGGTCCCGGTGAGAGCACCTCCCTCCTGAAATGACTGCACACTGAGAGGCACTGTCTGCTAGGCCTCCCAGAGCATGACCAGCTTGGCCAGCAAGAGTAAGTATCAGACAAACCCAAGTTAGGGAGATGGTCTCCAGTTACTTTCAAAAGTGCCCAGGTTCCGAAAGGTGGGGCAGGATTTAGAGTTGCCATGACCTCTGTGGGATTCTGGGACAGCAGTAGGAAAGCTGGCAGGATGTGAATAAATTCTGTGATTTCATCTTCTAAAAATTGTTCTGCTAAAGAGAACCAACGGCATGCTACTGTATCTTTTAAGTGTACACACACAAACACACAAATACATCCAAGCATGCACACACGTGCACACACACAGAATAATATGAGGAATTGGAAAGCTGAGACAAGTCCAGGACCAAAAAGATCCCCTCAAGGAAATAACTGTTCTCCCACAGAATGGGGTGAAATGTGTGTTTCTAGGACATGTAAACACTGATGTCTAGAAAACCCAATTTGAAAATGGACAGAGGATCAAATAAGACTTTGAATATGGGAAGCTGGAGAGATGGCTCAGCTGACAACTGGCTGCTCTCCCAGAGGACCCAGATTCAGTCCCTAGCATCTACATGGTGGCTCACACCGACATGGTGGTTCACACTCACATGGTGGCTCACAGCCAGTCCAGTTCCAGAGGACTTGATTCTTTTGGCCTCCCCAGGCATGGCACACATGTGATACACAAACTCAACGTGCAGGAAAACACCCACAGACATAAAACAATTAAATCTCGGGGCAGGGGACCCATAAGAAAGGACCAACATTGTAAATCACATGGGAATTACAAACCAGAACCACAGTGAAGAACTGGTATGGTGGATTGCATATTTAATCCTAGCACTCAGAAGGCAGAGGCAGGAGGATCTCTTGTGAATTCAAAGCCAGGGTCTACATAGCAAGTTCCAG
The DNA here is from genome assembly GCA_001685075.1 of Bramus lutescens. Classification (NCBI taxonomy): domain Eukaryota; kingdom Metazoa; phylum Chordata; class Mammalia; order Rodentia; family Cricetidae; genus Bramus; species Bramus lutescens. The sequence goes on from LOEQ01001366.1 coordinate 557,558, forward strand.
ACCTGCCAGAGCTATAGCGAGACTCTCAAAACAAAACCACAGTGAAACACTGGTTCGCACTGTCAGGAATGACTAGGGTTAGAAAACTAAATACCAGGCAGTGGTGGCACACGACTTTAGCACTCGGGAGGCAGAGACAGGCGGATATCTGTGAGTTCGAGGACAGCCTGGTCTAACAGAGCAAGTTCCAGGACAGATTCCAAAACTACAGAGAACTCTGTCTCAAAAGAGAAGGAAGGAAAGAAGAACAAAGGAAAACCAGGTAACAAGTGGTGAGGTTGTGAAGAAGCTGTGATCCTCGTCCTTCGGTGAGATGTGAGCAGTGTCTGCTTTGGAAGACGGTCAGGTGTTTCCTTGGACAACTAGACCTAGGTCCGTGGACCAGCAATTCTGTAGATTCCTAAGAGAACACAAAAGTGTCCACAGATTATCTGATTTCTATTAGGCAAGAGTGAAGGCATGCCAGTGCTCACCTTCAGGTGGACAGACACAGGAACGGGGGCTGTGCACACAGACTGAGCCATGACGAGATGGACAGCATTAAAGCTGACCACACGGGTGAGCTCTGAAGATACTGTAAAGAGGGTGAATGGAGGCAGTCACAACAGGCCACTTACTGTGTGACTCCATTCAAGCAAGATGTCCAGAATAAGGAAACCATGAAGACAAGACAGACTGGTTCCCCGGGGCTGGACCCGTGGAAGCTGCTAAGGAGAAAGGCAAGAATAAAGGATGCCCTAAAATGGATGTTATGGGCGCACTTACCTGAGTGAACCCCATTGAATCGTCTGTGCATGCTGTAATCCATAGATGTTCTTTGAGGCCTGTCTCGTCCCAGACTGGCCTTCAGCTTGATATCCCCTCATCTGTGCTCTCTGAGCATGCCAGGATGGTGTACCCCCAAGCCCAGCATGCACCTGTGAATGGGTGGACTGTAAGGACGGGAACAGGAGAAGCAGTGAGGACTGGGAAAGGCCAGTGGGATCTGCTGCTGTGGTGATGCTGCTCCTCAGGACAAGAATACGCAAGTGAGAAGCAGCTGTCTAGTAGTTTTGGTTTTGTTCTTGGCTGCAGTGTTTCTTCTTTTCTTTCTTTCTCTCTCTCTCTCTCTCTCTTTTTAAAGAAACTTGGTGTTGTATGACAAAACTTTTTCTGGAGAGACAACACACACATCTACCTGCCCCAGACAGGGAACCCACAACAGACCAGAGTATGGACACCACCAAGGCCCAACTTGGTGAAGCACTCAGTTTTATTGGGGTTACTTACAGGAGCAGAAATGACTCAGACAACTCCGTCAAGGAAGCCGACCCCAGCATGAGTGACAGCTGGCAGAGCTAGGAACCTGGAGCACACTGCATAACCTGCAGGAAGCTGGGCAGGGTGGGAAGTGTCCCTTCCAGGTGCCTCAGGGTTTAACCCTTTGCAAGCAGCTGGCTGCTTACTGCTTCCCGGCAGTCTCTCTGGTCTCTGTGTCTTTGCAGCTTTTCTGCTCTGGGAGTCTTCATTGTAGCTTAACTCTGAGAGGGACTTACTCTGAGAGGGCCCACCTTTTCCTGCTTACTCTAGGTGATGAGTAGGTAGTGAGAATTCCTTTGTTATTTGTTTTGAGACATGTAGTCCTCGTGGACTGGAGCTCAGTGTGTAGACCAGGCTAGCCATGAGCTCATAGAGACCGGTCGATCATCCTGCCTCTCCATCTGGAGCACTGGGATTAAAGATGTGTGCCACCATGCCTGGTGAGAAGATTCTTATAGGACTAGAAGAAATGTCATGGCAGGGGATCAGAGATTAGCCTGCTGCTGGCTTTTTACCCTCTGGGGATGCGGGATGGGTAGCTGACAGAAGTCTGAGGAAAATGGAGAAAGAATGGTGATGAGACCAACTCCCGCTAGAGGCCTTGATGGGTAGCTGGCATGGCTCATGGCGCAGCTAAAATGACTCCTTTGCTCGGGGCAGAGAAGAGTAGGTAAGCAAAGGAATATGTGTCCACCCGTTCCTTTCCCTTTCCTGTGGACCTAAAGTCCTCAGCTACTAGTGGCTCTTCAAAACTGATTCAGTCTGAGCTTGGCTTCTGTATCCCTGGAATCCCTTGACTAGGGAAGTGGGAGGATAGGATTAGGAGTTCAAGCCAGCCTCAGCTACTGTAAAATTATAGATAGATAGATAGATAGATAGATAGATAGATAGATAGATAGATA
>LOEQ01001366.1:576714-593681 GCA_001685075.1 Bramus lutescens
TGCCTGCACACACTAATTGAAGGCTACTCCTAACCAGGCTGCTGGAAGTCTGCCTCAGAGAGGGCAAGAAAGACCCCTTTGACTCTTACCACTAAGGGAGTAGTGGTTTAGGGAAGGGGACCCACTTACAATGTTTATTCTTTCTAGGCCAGTTGGGTAAAAGAAATGAAGGACTCAGGCCCTGCAAAGGACTTTCATTTTGGGCTACCATGTTCTCAGAAACCCCAGGGCAGCAGGCTGGGACTGTTGTATCCAGTCCTGTATGTGAACTGGCCTGTCACTGCGCATGATGACCCTGGGAGGATTTGAAACTGGGCCCCCACGTTTTTTTCCTGCCCCTCCTTATTTCCCTGCTTCCCCTCCCACACCCTGCCCATCATAAGCTTCAGGAGGAGGGGTCATCCATATGGCCGTCTCCCCAGGATGGGTGGCAAGAAGTACCTCTCTAGGACCAGCTCTGTTGGAGGGTTCATGGCTGGTATATTAGTCTATTTTGTATCACTAATTAAATGTGTATCTAAGACAAACTACTTTTATAAAGAGCTTCATTTTGGACCATGGTTCTAGAGATCCGTGGGTCATATCTGGTGATCGCCTTCTGCTTCCAGAGAATCCCAAAGTGTCATGGACTGAGATAGGGAGTGTGCGCATGTGGCTCTGTTGGTGTCTCCTGAAAGCTACCAGTCATGGGTCTGTACCCTAATGACCATGCCTAATACTGGTCACTTCCCAAAAGGTCCTACCTCTGGAAGCATCTTCATCTTTTGTCTGTTTGTTTGAAACAGAGTCTCAATATGTAGACTGTCCTGAAACTCCCTGTGTAGCCCAGACTGGCCTCAAATTCAGAGCTCCACCTGCCTCCACCTGGTGCTGGAATTAAGGCGTGCAGCACCCTGCTTGACAATGTTTCCATCTTTGCGGATGGGGGTTTAAAATAGGGTTTTCTGTGTAGCCCAGCTATTCTGGAACTCACTCTGTAGATCAGACCGGCCTTGAACTTACAGAGATGCGTCTGCCTATTAAACATGTGTGCCACACTGCCACCTGACCAGCATTTCCATCCTAATACCATTTCAACACCTCAAGCCTTGGGAGACACCGATTTCCCTCATGTCCATTGTGCTGTTGTTCCTAGGGTGGATGGCAAGGAGCTGCCCCCCAAGAGCTGGCGGGAGCCCAAGCCTGAGTATGGGGATTTCCAGCCAACATCCACTGACCCCAAGAGTCCCTGGCCTGCCTGTGGACCCCGGAATGGCCTGGTGGGGCCACTTCAGGGCTGCGGAAAACTTTCTGGAAAGGTAAGTTCTTGAGCAGGGGTTGCATCAAGGGCCTGGCTTCCTGGGCTCCTGGAAGTCTCCATAGGACCGACCACCCAGCCTCCTGTACCCCTAGAGGCACTGTGGGGGCACTTGGGAGTCACTGGAATGGACACCCATATCTTCTGTACCCGCACAGCCCAGCAATGAGCCAGGTAGGCGGGAAGAGATGCCCTCGGAGGACAGCCTGGCCGAGCCAGTTTCCACTACACACTTTACAGGTCAGCAGGGTCCCCTTCCCTCTTCACTGCCTGTCACTGCAGCAGAGCCAGCAAAGCCAGCAGCGCCAGGTCTTGAGTGACATCTTGGTGCCCAGCTGTAGCTACTGGGGATGTAGATCTCAGTGGCTGCATAGAAATAATTCTCCCTGCCCTTAGGGGCACCTGTGTCAAGCTGAGAGAGTGGCATAGGTAGGGTTGAGTTCTGTGACACCATCCTTTGGGGCCGAGAAGACTAGGTGGGGTGGCCTGAAGCTGGGAGAGCGTGAAGGGCTGAGTCCGAGCCTCATACTGTGTGTACTCTCTCCACAGCCTGTGGCTCCTTGACTCGAACTTTGGACAGTGGCATTGGGACCTTCCCCCCGCCAGATCATGGCAGCAGTGGAACCCCCAGCAAGAATCTCCCCAAGACCAAGTCATTGCGTCTAGAGCCCCCGCCAGGGGCACCCCCGGCTCGGCCTCCAGCCCTCACCAAAGTCCCTCGTCGTGCCCACACACTGGAGCGGGAGGTGCCAGGCATTGAAGAGCTGCTGGTGAGTGGGCGGCACCCCAGCATGCCAGCTTTTCCTGGACTGCTCACTGCTCCTTCAGGACACCGAAGCCATCAGACCTGTCCTGATGGTGAGTGTCCTAGCAGGCAGTGGACGTCGTCAAGAGGATGTTTAGCGCTTGGCAGATGCAGCCACTTTCCCCTTCTCTTGGGCAGATCCCTGTGAAGACCCAGGCCCTCCCCCACCTGTCCAGCTGGCCAAGAACTGGACCTTCCCCAACACCAGAGCAGCTGGCAGCTCCAGCAACCCCTTCCTGTGCCCACCCCGACAACTGGAGGGCCTGCCTAGGACCACCATGGTAAGCTTCCAGAAGGAAGAAGAAAGGGGCTGGGCTGGGAGGGAGTGACACCAGGAGACAGATGTGCCTGGTAAGGTGCTTACAGCCTGCCCATCCAGGAGTGAGGGCCCATTTGGGGAGAGGGCCTCCATGCTCCCCAGAACCTTGGAAGGACTGTGTATAGTCAGAACGCCAGTCTGCCTCTGTGACCCTCTCAGCAGGTCCTTCTTCTTTAGGCCCTGCCCGTGGACCGGAAGCAGAGCCTGGAGCCTGGCCGCACAGCTACGCCTCAGGGCCCAGCATTTGGGGGCAGTTGTACCCCCAGCACGTCGGACATGGGCGAGGAAGGCAGAGTGGCCAGTAGGGGAGCTCCTGGGCTGGAGACCTCCGAGTCCCTAAGTGACTCACTCTATGACTCGCTGTCATCCTGTGGGAGTCAGGGCTGAAGGACTGCACCCACTCCAGTTCCTCCTGAGCTGGGGACCCCAGACTGGGCCTGCTTTCATGCTCCCTGCCTCGGGGCCAGTGAGGCTCCATGTGAAGGGACCAAGGAGAAGGTGGATAAGAAGTGATGGGTCCCTGGCATACCCCACTGCTGCTGTGGATGAGACAACCATGCTCAGCTCAGGGAGAGACCTCACCCCTGGTCCCTTAATTTGCCCAGAGTCAGTCTCTTCTCTAAGGGACTGGGGGCCCAGACTGCTTTGTCCCAGCTCCCACTTTAGGCGGAGCCATCTTGTGGTGCTGGGCTTCCTGCCCGCCATTTCTGCCCAACCTGGCTGCAACCTTGCCCCAGAAGCCCCCATGGGGCCAATTTTGGAAACCCCAGGCTTGTGGAGTTTGGGAGTGAGGGGGACAAATTGCCTTCTCTCTCTGCCCTGGTCCTCCCTGCTGTCTGAATGGTGCTGCCTCCCTTCCCCACGTCTTTGGGGTCTGTTCGTCTGTCTTCATCTTTGTTTTTATATATATACATATATATAAAAGCTCCTGGCCCAGTCCCCATGCCCAGCCCGCACTGCAGTTAATTTATCTGATGTTTAAAGTGGCTGCTCTGCTTCTGGGGTATCCTAATAAAACGTGGCGGCCTCTCCCCACCGTGACTGTTGTGACAGCGCCTCCCTTTATGCTAGCCTTGCTAGCTTCTCTATACATAACCCTGAGGTGGACAGGTGAGCAGGTCGAGGGAACCCCAGGTGCTCTTACAAGGCTGTGTGCCTGTCTTTCACCCAGAGAATGTGGCTAGTCCTCTAGGAGGTGACTTAGGGGTTTGTGAACAAGGCCCTGCTTAGATCTGAGGTTTGGCCCCCCAGGCCAAAGGAGGCACAAGGCTGGGCAGCCTTGGAAAGAGATGGGGAAGATGGGGAGATCGTGCACTCAAGCCCCTCCATGTGCCAGCTATGTGACAGGCCAGGTGAAGAGCAGTCTCACTGGCTTTGCACAGAGGGAACAGTTAGTGACTGCCTGGACAGAGAGGGGACGAGCCTGGTGGGAATGCTAACCTCGCGTCTTCCTGCCCTCGTGGCTTGCAAACCATCCCCTATAGCTGCAGAGCGCGCTAGACCAGAAGTCAAGGATCGTCCTCACCAAAGCTGCCTTTCTAAAAGCTGAATACCTACAAACCTCGGTCTTACTCACCTGTGTGTTAGATTGTGCTAAGCCAGGTGGTCCCGTCAGCTACTTCCCCCTGAACGTTCTGCAGTCCATCCATGTCTGGCCTATCATCATTGAAGACGTTAACAAGAGCCAGAACAGGGTGATGCTAACAGTTTTATTTAAGTTTGCCAGCCTTCATGTCCCTGCCTCTTCCTAAGTAGGCTGAAGGAAGTCTGCAGCCTCCAGATTTGTCTCTTGGTGCGTCTCATCTCTTTCCCTTCAAAGCTAAGACCAAAAGGATCCATTCACGTTCTCACCAGGGTCCAGTCAGTTTGCTCCTGGGCTCTGTTCTTGGGAGTTTGAAAATCCCAGGTACACCTCGGTCCCTTGGCCAGTGTGAGCTGACTGGAGAAATGTCCCAGGACATGACGATGCCCAGAGCAGCCCTTCCCACCATGGCTCTCCTACCTGATCCTCTGCAGGGTTCTGCACTGAACAGCTACAGCCCACAGCTCTATTATGCCCACCCCCACTGAGGGCCCAGTTCCAACTGAAACAGTTTGGGGATGGGTGTGTGGGTGTGGTTATTGATACTCCAGGGAACCTAGTTTCTGGGACTTCAAAGAAGGCCTTGGCTAAAACCTCCTTGATTCAGGCTGGGGCAGAACACTTGGTATCTCAGAGTGCAACAGCTGCTCGTAAAGTGAGTGTGACCTCACTCCTAACTCAAGAACGATGGGCAAATGTTCACCTTCCCGTAGTGCAAATCCTTGGCTGGCTCTCCCCAACACACAGGAAGCTCTGATGCCAGACACCTGCCCTGCCCCCAACCAGCAGGCCTTAGCAAAGGCCTGAAGAAAGACACCACTCACTGCTGCGCTTCCTTTGCAGGCCATCCCAAAAGTGTGGACTGAGATTTTTCTCAGGGCTGCAGTGGTTTTATTTTTTTTCCTATTCCTAGCTCCCCCACACACAAATAATGTTTTGTTCTCATTACCAAAAAAAAAGTTAAAAAAAGAAAGGCTCAGCAGCAAATTCTAGATCCTCTCCTCTGCTGGATCCCCTCCTCCCCTAGATCCCCTCCTCCCCTAGATCCCCTCCTTCCCTAGATCCCCTCCTCCTCTAGATCCCCTCCTCCCCTAGATCCCCTCCTCCCCTAGACGCCCTCCTTCCTCTAGACATCCTCTCTGTGGTACTTCAAGTATATAATCTCTTAGAGACACAAGTTCATGGTAAGTACTTTTTGGCAAGTCTGTGATTTTAGGAACCAACCTTTTCTTAAAATTTTCTAATTAAAGGCAAACAGGTCAGGCAGTGATGGCGCACGCCTTTAATCCCAGCACTTGGGAGGCAGAGGCAGGTGGATCCCTGAGTTCTAGGCCAGCCTGGTCTACAAATTCCAGGACAAACTGGTCTGTTAAACATAGAAACCCTGTCTCAAAAGAGAAAAGAAAGAAATTTGGTCTTAAGAGATATAAGATTTTTGTTTGTAGGGTTTTTTTTTGTTTGTTTTTTGAAACAGAGTCTCGCTATATGGCTCAGGCTTGCCTCAACTTTGAAATCCTGCCTCTGCCTCACCAGAGTGAGACTTACAGTTAAGATACACACAGTTAAGTTGTAGTGATGGCATGCATTAGTGTTTCACGTGTGGTACTTAAACTACTTGCAAATGGGTCGCCAGCTTGTTGCTCCACCACCTCAGATACTATGGTGCTTACTTCCTACAAACAAGGACACTTTGATAAATACACCAGACTCCATCTAAATCAGGAGTTAATATTGAGCAGACCCCTCCCCCCCCACCCGGCTTAGGTCACTCATTATAACACTAGCCAGCCAGGAGACTAAAGCAGGAAGATAATTTGATCCCGAGCAACATACTAGACCAATGTCCTGAATAAACACGCCTGCAAGATGGCTCACTGGGTAAAGGTGCTTGCCACCAAGTCTCATGACCTGAGTTCAATCCCTGGAACCCATGTGGTAGCAGGAGGAGACTGATTCCTGCAAATTGTCTGTGACCTCTCTACAACAACATAACTAAGTTAGCTAATTAATTATTTAATCAATGTAATAAAATGTTTTTGAAGGTTTACTAACAGAAACGATGAGAAGAGGTGTTCCTAGTTTGAGAGGAGGGGACACTGGGAGTTAGTCATCTAGTTTAAAAACATGACTGGAGTCTGGCAGTGGTGGCACACACCTTTAATCCCAGCACTTGGGAAGCAGAGGCAGGCAGATCTCTGTTTGAGGACGGCCTGGTCTACAAAGCAAGTTCCAGGACAGTAAGGACTGTTACGCAGAGAAACCCTGTCTCGAAAAGCCAAAAACAAAACAAAACAAAAAAACCCGGTGTCTGGAAAGCTGATAAAATGGCTCAGTGGGTAGAAGTGCTTATTGTGCAAACCCAGCGTTGAGCTCGGCACCCAGATTTACAGTGCAAGAAGAGAACCACCCTCTGAACGTTCCCCTCTGACTACCACACACACTGTGGCATGCACACCCACACACACCACAGGCATAGCCATGCTCCTAGTAAAATCAAGCAGAAGGCTGGGAGTAGAGCTCAGCTGTTAAGTGCCCAGCAGGCGTGGATGAGGCCTTGGGAGTGCACCTAGCAGCAATAGATCTGAGCATGGTACTGCACACCCGGAATCCCAGCACGCCAGCACTGGAGGCAGGAGGCTGGTGGACACCTGCCTAGGATAGCAGACACTGTCTCAAAAACAAAGGCTCAACTAGAGAAGGCCCTGGAGGGTCCATTTGATTCAGGGGTTTATATATATGTATCTGTAAGAACAATTAAGGAAACGGGCCATGAATTTGAAAGAGAGCATAGTAAGTCTGGGAAGGAGGAAATGATGTAATTATAATCTCAAAAATCAAAAAAAATCAAAAAAATAAGAAATGCAAGGAAGTAGATGAGTGGAAAGGAAGGCCTAGTAAGCGGCGTGGACCGAGGACTTGACACACTCAAAGCTGAGGAAGTTTAGGGAGCAGAGTCTGGTCTTTGTAAGAAGTCCGGCATCGACACCAGAGCAGGACAGCAGAGCTGGTGATCAGAGGACGCTTAACACGCGCACATGACACAGACACAAACAAAAGCTTAGTCACTGGGAGGAGAGCCATAAAGGGCCTGAAACCAGAAGGCTCAGTGGCAGCTCTCAGGAAGCAGCAGGCGAGGAAGGTGCAGGGCCATGGGAGGACCAGGCCATGGGAGTCGTCACATGTCCCTGGAGGAGTACAAAACATGGCAGCCATGTTCACAGTTTGCCCAGCAGGCACTGCCTGAGCCTTTGATTTCATACCTTGTGGATAGGGAAAGTGGTAAAGATGGGGAGAAATCACCTAAGATACAGACTAAGGACTTCCCAGGGTCTTCACAGGAAGCTGGAGCCAGTGGAGGGTGGGGGCTAGGAGTCTCTGGCACCCAGCTGCTGGGGAAATGGTTTTAGTGAGCGGGGCTGCTTCTCTCAGTAGGTGTAGGACCTGGTTTCAGGATTAGAAAAGGAAAATTGTGGTCTTAGTCCAGGGTAAGTGTTGCTGAGGAGGGAACCTCCCCTTCACAGATAATAAAGAAGAGCAAACATGCACACCATTTATGATAGGCCAAGCATGACCTCAGCTGTGCATGTGGCTACTTGGCTAACCTTAGATGCAATCTCTGTATGTGGGTGATCCTGTTACCCTGGTTTGATAAAGACTGGAACACTAAAGGTTAAAGCCTGTCGGTAGAAGAGCTGTGATTTAAGCCCAGACACTGACTCCAGAGAACATCAAGACTACAACCAATTAACACTCGGGAGGCTGAGGCAGGAGGATGGAGAGTTCCAAGCCAGCCTGAACTACAAAACCAAAGCCAGACCCTGCCCTGGGGTTGGAGAGATGGGTCAGTTGAGAAGATTGAATGAGACTCTTCCAGAAGACCGACTTTGGTACCCACACTGGATGGCTCACAACCACATGTAACTCTAGAGGGATCTGCTATCTCTGGCCTCTCTGGGCATCTACAATAATGTGCAATCCCTCTCCCTACACACATACACATAATATATATATGAGAAAAATGGTCTCAAAAAACTAAAATAAGAAAACAACAGAAGGGAAATAACCTTAAAGCTAAGGCAGTACTGAGACTACATATACATACACACATGTCTCTCTATATATACATACATATACACACACATATATACATACACATGCATACATGTGTACACGCACACACACACACACACACACGGGTTGTCACTCAGTGGTAGGTCACTTGCTTAGCAACAATGCACTGAGCTTGATCCCTAATGCTGAAAGATGAAAGAGGGGAAGAGAAGAAAACTTGGGCTGGGCACCTGAAGCAAGTGGACTATGGGCGAGGAGTGAATGGGCGGTGAACCAGAAACTAAATTCCTGTCCTTGCCTAGTGGAAGCCAAGCAGGTAGCCTGAGACTGTCAGGGTAGGGTGTTTCTCTAAGGTAGGAGAACTCCTTGGAGTTCATTTATTTTATTTCTTATCTTGCACCTTTCTGAGCCTTAGTACCTACTTATTTCATTCTATTTTATTTACTTATTTCTCTTTCACTGCCTGAATTCTGTGGCCATAGCACCAGTGTGCTATTATCTTGCAGGAATTATACTTATTTTTTCATATATACTATTGTTGTGTAGCTTGGACCTCTTATGGGACTCCTAACAGCTGGAATAGGGGCTTTCTCCAGCCCCTTTACTGGATTTTGGGACCCCATTTCTAATACTGGGTCACCTTGCTCAGCGTTAATACTTATGGAGATGCTTAGTCTTACTGCAGCTTGATATGCCATGTTTTATTGATACTCCTAGAAGACCCACCTTTTCCTGGTTGTTGATGGAAGAGGGGGGGAAAGGAGAGTGGAAGGGGAATATGGGAGAGAGGGACTGGGAGGGGAGGGTGACGGGGAGGCTGTGGTCAGAATGTAAAATAAATAGATGAATAATAACAACTTTAAAAGGGGTTATGTGACTTAACGCAATAGGAAGTAACCCTGCAATGACTTTGGGAGGCAGAGGGTGAACACCAGCACCACCTAGTGGAGCTCAGAGGGGTCATCAGCCAAGGTACAGGACCATTGTGGTCACCACTGCACAGCTCACATTCTGAAAATGACAGACCTCAGACAAGGTATGGAGACTGCACTGGCTGGCTCAAAACAGAGGCTACCTCTCTGCTGACCTCATTTTCTCTAGGGACCATGGAGAGGACAAAGATTTCCCAACTGAGCATGTGACACGGGACTTCTGGAGTCACTCAAGGCATCAACACAGACAAACCTGCCAGGACTGCAAAGCACAGGGAAGGAAACTGGACCCATGCTGACGTTCCTGGGTGACTGCCTGGGAGGGGAAGGGTCCTGACACTCAGCCTGGCTTCCACACTCAACTTCGGGACAACACTCACTGCCTTTGCTCTGAACAATGTGGGAACTTCACGACAAATTAGAGCCAAGTGTAAGACAATAGAATTGAATCCATGAACATAGTATTTCCTGTCGGAGCACAGATAACTCTGCCCTCTGTGTGATGCACACTGTGCTCACAATGGTCAGGAGCATCAGACACATTTGCTGAGTGGACTCAGCAGCCTTGTGATTCCAGTTTAAACAGGGTTAGAAACTTACTCAGAGGCTGGTGTTTAGTTGAAGACTCTACCGATTACTGGGGGAGTTGCCAGTGGGCTTTAGACAGAAAGGATGAGACCTCAAGTTCAGGAGATTCCCACATAGATGGAGAAGATGGGCTGGTGGTCAGGGAGGAGCCTGGGGAGCCACAACAGGCATCTCTGCAGCAAGGGCCAAGGGCACCACAGTCCTCGGCCACCAGGAAGGAGTAGCTGATGTCACTGACATGCCACAGAATGGCTTTAAAACCCTTGGCACTTGACTCTGGTAACCGAGGAGAGGACAAACACAAAGTACAGAGTTGCCATGTGGTCCAGTCTCCCATTTCTGAGCAAACCCGAAAAGAGCAGTCAGACATTTGACACCCACACTATATGTGATTCAGATGGGCCAACCTGAGTGTCCACTTTTGCAGGAATGGACATGAAAATGCAACCATGCACATGTGAATGTTCTTCCCCATTACAGAAGCAGGAAAGTCTGACACATGCTACAACATGGATGAGGCCCAAAGACATTAGAGTAAGTGAAACGTGCTACACACAGAAAGGCACATCTAATGTGAGGTCCTTGGGCAGTGAGGTTCTGCTGAGGATCTGTGTGGTTGTGGGGAGGAGCCATGACTTTTTAAGGAGCAGGTGTCACTACAAGATGGAGCGAGTTCTTTTTTCTTTTTATTTAATTTTTTCATTAATTTTATATACTGTCCACAGTTTCCCCCCCTCCTCTCCTCTTGCTCCTTCCCCCACCTCCCTTCTACTCACACCCCATCCACTCCTCTGTCTCCATTCAGAAAGGGGAGTCACCATGGCATATCAAATGGAGGCCAGACCAAGTTCTTCCCCCTGCATCATGGGAAAACCAGCATAGAGAATGGGTTCCCCAAAGCCTGCTCAGGTCTTGATCCCACTACTGAGAGCCACACAAACAGACCAAGCTTCTAATCTGGACGGTGATGCTTGTTCACAACCTGAGTGCTGTGCCTGTCACTGCAGTGCACACTCAGCAATGCTGACCTCGGCAGGTTTATATCATGTATATTTAACTACAACTGAAGCGTCTTAAGTCTTTCAAAATAGGGAAAGATTGAAGCATGGATAACCCTCTGCAGAAGTTTGTCAAGTTTTTTCCCCACATGTGGTCACAGAGGCTTCAGAGGCTGTCAGAGTGATGCCAATGTCTCTGTCCTTGTTTCCCAGGGGACAGAAGTGAGGTTCTCCCCTTTGTGAGTGGTGGAGCTGGGCTTGTGCTCAGGCCTTCCTGATTTCTGTTGTCCACCATCTGACTTAAGAGACACCCTCACACCATGGTCTCAGAATGAGATTCTCATCCCTACATCCTTGCTGTGAGTCTCAGGTGAGTCGAGGCACTCACGTACCATGGGATTGCTGCTTAGAGTCCATGTGGCCTGTGCCTAGAGACTCTGACTGGTTCCCAGGTACTGATGCCACTGCTCAGTGCACAGACTCTCAAAGCCTCTTCCCACAACCATACCATGGTAGAAATGTTGATGCTACAGTGTGCCAGGGCAGCCAGGGAAGGTTATAGTCTCTCTTGAACCAATTTGCACACATACACACACATGCACATGCATACTTACACACATGACACATAGCTCATATACACATGTACACACTCAGATGGATATACACAAACACAGACATGAACACCGGCACACACAGACACAGAATTATATTAGCAGCCCTGCACTCTGACCTGACATTCTACTTTTCTGTCCTACTCAGATTTTAACTCTGAAAGCCTGGATTCATAACTGACCCTGGTCGTGTTCAAAAAGCTCTACGTTGAGGCTCAGTGTTGTTGTCCTCATTGATTCGAAGAATTTTCCTATGCACTTTGAGATGCATGAACTCAGCACTGATTTCTTGTGGAAAAGGATGGATAGAGAGCAGACATGGCAGAATCAGGGCTGGTTCGTGCTGGGTACTGAGGAGGATGGAATTCAGGCAGGATGTCCAGCACTGTCAGGGACACTGGAGGACTGATTCAAAGAAAGTTCAAGGACTGTCCCAGCCATTGTAAAGTCTGTAAATGGCAGGGCTGAGTCAAGTCAAGGTTACTTTGTTTACAGATCTTGGCACATGGAATGGCTACCAGGGCAGTGAGGCCATGCAGCCCTGGGCCTCTGCTTTGCCTGCCACTATTTTAAAGTCTAAACCCAAGGTCAGGCTCACCCCATAACCGAATGTCTTCTGAACATTTAAGATATGAGAAGGGGTGACCCTAGGGCAATTAGGGCTACAGAAGATTTTCAGGCCTGTGTTTGTTGAGCCATTAGATTTTGAAGTTCGGTCAAATTTGAATTTGAAGAGGAGAATTTAGGAGAAAGGTGGGGCTCAACAGCTCATTGAGAACTGGAATTGAGCAGTGTTCTCCATTTGTCATCCCACAGAATCATGTGATCTCAGAGAAGTCATCAGTGCAGGTTGAATCAGAATCTTCTGTACTGTCTAAATGTGAGTCCGGGTCCTGGAGAAGTGTCCAGGGCTGGCTCAGGAAGGACAGGATAGCTGAGGGTGAAGACAAAGTCCCAGTCCGTCCTTTGTGATTAGGGAACACTTGCCTGAAATAAGGCACAAACTTCCAAAATCTGAGCTGATGGATTCCTAACCAGATGAACGGAAAAACTAATGTGTGTTCTCTGGCTATAACTCATGGTATTTTAGAAATTGAGAGCAACATCCCACAGGACACGTAGCATCACATCATCCTTCAGTGATTCTCTCAGGAACACCGGAGCAAGATGAAGGGGGCAAGGCCCCTTAGATCTGTGACCTTGATGGTTTGTGAGAGTTCTAGATCTTTCCTCTTCGATCTAAGTATAGAGGTGTGACAGTGAAGGAAATGCAGTCACAAGGCCACTTGGTATGGGCTGCTGAGGAGACCTTTGACCTTCATCCATCTCCGGACTCTGCTGAGCTTTGACTTCTATAGAGCTCTCTTTCTGATGACCTCTGAACCAGGCCTGAGGAGACCCAGTAGTCATTGTACCAGGCCACTTGTCCTTTGGACTTGGTCTTACCTTTGACTTCATTCTTACAATCCATGGAGCATCAACATCATTTGGGTGTTATTTTCCATCTGAGGTCTTGGTCACTTAGGTATAACATTGAATGTCTACACAGTATGCATGAAAATCAAGGTGTGAGGTGGGTATTCTGAGGCCAAGACACAGGATGGTCAGTGGCCATGACAATTCGTATTGTTTTACAGGGTTTGCATCTCTGTCGAGCTGTTCTCCTTAAGTCTCTCCAGGTGTCTCCATAGTCCGATGTTATCAGAAGAGGTTTGCCTTTCCTGGGCCCCAGGAATAGGCAAACTGGGCATTAAGCTATTGGATGAGAGCAGGAGACAGGTGCACTATAACATGCCTTTCTCTTTGGGTCTTTACACTTGAGCAGTCTGCTTCCTCCAAGGACTATCAGTCCTTCCCTGCCACAGTCCCCGAGACCTGGGTTATCCTCACCACCCAGCACTGGATCTCCCACATCCTCCAAAGTGCTCAGGCTCAGCTCCCACAGTAAACCCCCATGCCTCACAAATGCATCTGCCCAATGACACTAACATATTCCCAGACTAATAGCCATATTTTCTAGTCCACCTACATACCTCATCTTATCTCAGTGTCCCCTACCCTTCGTGAATCAAGAATTGTCCAATTGGGTTTATGTGGAGCAATGTGTATTGGGAAGCAGGGTGGTGTGTAGCAGGGACTGACAACTTAGTGTATGTGGCATTGTAGGTGCAGGTTGCACAGGGCTGTGGCAAACCCAGCATTGTATGAGGGTGCTTTCAAGGGAAAGGTAGTACACATGAGCTTCTAAATATCAGGACCCGTTGGACCCTGTCTCCCATAAAAACTGCTATATGCAGCTTTGCTCCAGTCAGTTTTCTTGCTTCTCAAGCCCTAGATGCACAGCATAATATCAGGCCGCACTGAACACCCAGTCACCCCACATTCACTTCTGCCATCTTAACATACACTTCAAAAATACACCATATCTGCACTTCACACTCACTGCAGGTGAAGACACTGATCACACTATCTAATCCAGCACTGCAAGCACAGGCAAGCATGCACAGACAGCTCTACACACACATGCACCCACAGGCACAGGCATATAAGCATACACACCAGCACAAACATAGTCACACTGTTCCTTATATCGTGTTCATTGTCACCCCTGCTCCACAAATATTGCTATTGATCAAGCGTGCAGGACACCCCTGATAATCTACATAGAGTAATATGTGTCAGGTCCTGTTGGATCTAGACAGCTCCCCACTGCTGCCACCCAACAGACAATGTTGTGCTCATAAGACACTGCAGAGCATCCCCCTAATGCTCCCACACAGTCCTCTCCGTCCGGGATGGTCCCCTCTTCAGGCCTTACTAGATACCATCTGGAACCCTGCCAAACCCATGCATGCTCTTCTTGTTAGCAGGCCACCTGGACACTCCATCCATCCCCTGCCCAGATTGCCTGAATCACACTCCTTGCTGTCAGGCCTCACTGGACACCTACCCGAGCCCTTGTGCACGACTGTGTATCATATACTTCTGGACCCTCCAGTCCTGAGCCTCAGATTGTGCCTTATATCAGGCACCGCTTGATAACTTCCACTTCCTACACCTGTGTTACTGCCTCAATACAGTGCTGATTTTCAGCCACGCTCACACCCCCCACCACTGTCTAGGTAGTGTATGCGGGCAGCAGAACAGGGAGATACTGGGTAAGGGCAGATGCCTAGCATTGTATGCATGACTGTGTCTGCACAGGCATTGCAATAAAGTCCTCATACCTAGAAGATAGTATATGGAAGTGATATGTGTGTATAGCAGAGCCTGTAAACGACATGTTTGCTGGCCAGCCGAGTATACTGGGGATAAGTGTGTATTTTTATCCTGTTCTGACACATAGTATGACATGTGTCAGGGAGGAGTGGTGTCCAGATGAATGTTATACATGGCACCCCATGTGTCCCTGTGGACATATGTGACTTAGGTAGCATTTCTGGCCCAGCTTGGATGGTAACTATTAGTAGAGCCTGATACCCACCCGTTTGTGTGGCAAGCAGAGGACTCCAATCCTGATGTCTAGCAATGGGATGTGGAATCAGGACAGGATGCCCTTTTAACTATCCCATGATCCTTCTAGGTCCAGGCTTCTCTTGAATTCATCCATGAGACCCCACAAGGAAAGAAACGGGGCACCACAGGAAATCTCCAGCTGTGATCCTTACCAAACAGGGACATGTGGGGTACACTAATATAATGCTGAAGTGCTATTCTGCCACATGTGAGGAATTGATTCTGTGTGTCCTTGTTCCCTGTTCTACTCTTGGGGAGTACAAGGTCCTTGAGGGAGCATGTCCATGTGCAGGGGACAAGGACCTCTTTCTGGGGTTCAGGTAAGAATAACCCTGTGATTCTGAGGAATGGTCAATGAACAGGGAAGTGGCTTGTCTGTCCTTTTCTATTTGATGTTATAGTATGCCTCTTGTCTGGAGGTATATCTCTTTCCATAGTCTGTGGAAATTTTCTCCTATTTTTTACTGAATATATTTTCCATATTTTAGCAGGAAAAATTCTTCTCATTCTGCTATTCCTATAATTCATACTTGGATATTTTTCATGATTTCCAAATAACTCACATGTTCCCTTCATACTAAAAACTTAATTAAATTATCACAGACTTGTATTTTGAATGATTAACTTTCTCTTGTACCTTAGCTTTCCATACAATACATTTTTTTTAGTCTATTCATTGTGCTTTTGGATTTATGTATTTTTCATTTCTAGGATTATTTAATTCTCTAGATTCTAGGATTGTTTCATTCTTATGTCTCTGTATTAAGTTCTGTTTTTAAATCCTGAATTTCTGAGCTGGGCGGTGGTGGACGTGCGGAAATTAGGATCGTGAGCCCTCCGTCTCCGTCGCGGATCTCTGTGAGCTCGAGGCCAGCTGGTCTACAAGAGCTAGCTCCAGGACTGGGACAAGCTCTAAAACTACAGTGAAACCCTGTCTTGAAAAAAACCAAAAGAAAAAAATCTTGAATTTCTTCCTTATTTAATTTTTTGTTTGCTGAATTAATTCAGGAAATTATTTGTACCTTGATAAATTCACTGATGAATTTATGTGAACATATTAAAAATCATTCTATTGCATACTTTATCTTGAATATTATTATGCCATTCTGTTTGCCACTACTACAGGATTGGCCATTTTGGGAGGAGCTATGTGGTCCTGAGTTTTCATGTACCTTCTCTTTTTGTCATGGGGCTCGCTCTTCTGGATTGAGTTTGTTGGTGAAGTGTTTCTGATAATTTGTGTGCAGGGAGTGTTTGGCTTGGTGTTTGCTGTTCCTCATTAGGTTGTGCTTGGCTCCTCTGTGTTTTTCCTGAGCTCAGGTGTGGAGACACATGGTGCTGGCTGGACTGTAGATAGGATAGGTGACTGGTGCTGGATGAACTAGCAGTGGTGTCCCTTCTGACCTCACAAACCAGCCTTCAGGAACTGTGATGGGATGTGTGCTGGGGCAGGGTTCAGAATGTCCCACACCCTCTGATCTCATGAGCCAGGTTATGTGTATTAACAGAGGTTGTGTGCTGCTCCCTATGCGTTCACATATATTCTGACCTCATATATACCCACTATGCACCCAGTGCCATGGGTAATTCGCTAAGGCATTGATCTAGGGGTTGAACCATCCTTGATGTTGCCACAATTCTACCAACATGCTAAACTGATGTTCCTGCAATCACTGCTGCTGACCACATGTCCCATGTTTGACTATTTCAAGTCAGATGTTTGGACTCTTCTATTTGTATCCTCTGATGAGTCCCCAACATATTCAAAATGAACTCAGATTCTCCCCTACTTCTTGCATGTATCGTTGGGCACATTTATTGTGTCATAGTAGTTGTGTCTGCCCTCATCCAGTACGATTTCTCAAAACTATCTGCTTGAGATACTTTCTATAATTAACTTCATTAAAATTAAGCTCATCCCATGGAATTATATTTTCTTGGATCCTAAATTTGTTTTCTCCATGAATCTATCCACTTTTAAAACTGCTATTGGTTCCTATGGTGTTATTGTGCATACCTGTGTCCCAACACTCAGGAGGTAGAGGCAGGACATCCCCATGATTGAGAAAATGTCCTAGTGTTCTGTCTATTGGTCATAGAAATCTTGACAAAACCCACTGGTGGAGAAGGTTTTCTTTGGCGCTCATGTCCTGCTCAAAGTCCATCCTTAGGGAAGTTAGGGTAGGAACTCACTCAAGAGCAGATGACAGATGTTTACTTGCTCACGCTTCATGGCTGCCTCAGTTTG
>LOEQ01001366.1:602008-613296 GCA_001685075.1 Bramus lutescens
TTTGAGACAGGGTTTCTCTGTGTACGTCTTAGCTGTCCTGGAACTAGCTTTGTAGACCAGGCTGACCTTGAACACCAATTCTACTTTTACCATAATTTGGAGGGCCTGAAGTCCAGCCAGCTTGCACTGCAAGTGCTGATCCACTGAGCCTCCTAAATGTGAGATATTTACAAGTATCTCTCTTGTGTCTCTTGTGCTAATGGACAATGACTTGCCAAAATGGGGAACCATCTTAATAGATCAAAACATTGGGATAATAGACACCCCTAATCCAGACACTTGCTTGGAGTGTCTTAGTTAGGGTCTCCATTGCTGTGAAGACACCATGACCATGGCAACTCCTACAAAGGAAAACATTTAATTGGGGTGGCTCACGTACAGCTCAGAGGTTCAGTCCATTCTCATGGTGGGACATGGCAGTGTACAGGCAGACATGGCCTGGAGTAGCTGTCTCCTACATCTTGTAGGCAACAGATGCCATCTGAGGACTGGGCAGCATCCTGAGCAAAGAAAATCTCAAGGCCCGCCACCACAGTGACACACTTCCTCCACCAAGAATATACCCACTCCGACAAAGCCACACCTCCTAATAGTACCACTCCTTGAGGTTACGGGGGCCATTACATCCAAACCACCAAAGGAAAGCTCCTCTTCCAGGGCAGAAGCATCCACTGCTGCAGTCCATGTCTTCCTCCTCTGGTTCTACCCAGATGTAGCTCCCTTTTATCATTCTCAGATTCGTGCTGCTAAGTCAGGGGAGATGAAAAGGGTGTTTGCGCTTGCAGTTCATACTGTTTGCAAAAATTTGAGGTGAAGAGATTTTGCTGAGATTGATGTACGTTCCCTCTGACCTGAAGGGTGACACTCCGCTCAAGATAGAAAGGATGGCAATGCCCCAGAACTCTCCTGCACACAGTAAGACATTAGGGGCCCTGGCATCAACTGCTCTTTTTCCTTTCTGAGCAGACAATTTACTACTACCTGATGGTGTGACCTTGGAAATAACTGAGCTCAAGTAGTAAATGTATCACCTTTGGCTATTAAGACAATAAAACAGGGTCAGTGAAATGGTTTAATGACCTCCAAACGTGCCACAACCCACCCCCAATAATAAATTTAAAATGGAAAATGAAGGAAATGTTTAAAATAAAACCATCTCAGGACAGGCGCACTTACAAGTCTCTGCACAGTGCTTGACATCTGTTGGCAGTCAAATCTGGTGTGCTTGTGCCAGGGGAGGATGCTGAGGTTAAGGGCACATACTGTTCTTGCAGAGAACGCTAGTTCAGACCCCAGAACCCACATCAAGCTGTTACAACTGTCTGTAATTTCAGCTCCAGGGACTATTTTGAAAATAAAGTGTGCCTGTGCCTCCCTTCCATATGAGAATAAAGCTAGGCTTTAAAGTCCTTAGGATGAGCCTTCTTCCAGGGAGAAGGTACGAGAGGAACTGTCTCAAGTTGAAAAAAGTGGCTGTTTAGCAGGGACACTGTATGGTGGTCTGATATGTTCCCCAGGTCCTCAGGGGTAGAACTGTTAGGGAGGCATGGCCTTGTCAGGAGTTAGGTTATTGGAGGTAGGCTTTGCCAGTTAAAATATTTTCACCATTTCCAGTAACTGTAAGTGCAAATAAATCCTTCCTTCTCCATGCTGACATGGTCATGGTGTTTTATCACAGTACAGCAAAGTAACTAATGCGGATGGTGGTTTACGGGGTTCAAATAGATCAACTGTAAGCACCCTGGATAGGTAAGAGCAACAAAATCCTACTGTCTAGCTCAATTGAAGAGTATGGCTAGCCAGGGTGAGCAGAGCACACTGAGCCCATCTCACAAGCACACTCACAAGGACTCATTCATCGATGCGCCTGGAGCAGGGCCTGGCCAGAGAGTGAGCTGGAGTATTTGCAGGATAAGTGATCTGCATTCCCTGATCCAGAAGCTGGTGAACAGCTTAACTGTGTTGGCTACCACCACCAGCAAAGGCCAGGGTGAGGAGAGGGCTCTGGAGGCTGGGCATGCTGGGCTTCCAGAATGGGAGGCCGAAGTTTGGTCCTTGTTTCTGTCTCTATGAGGAGCATACAGTTAACTTCCAGCTCCGAACCAGCAATATCCCAAACAGTACCGCAGCCCCCTACCAACCCGCCCTTGATTTAATGCACTTAGACATCAGGAAAGGTTAAGGAATTTTCTTTATTTTTTACAAATTAAGACTATGTAGATATATATTTTTTAATCAAAAACACCTTTGTCTTCACAGTATGAGTTAGAGAATGCAGCCTGAGCTGGAAAACCAAAGAACTAGGACAGAGTGGAAATGACATGACACCTGTATTAAAACCTGTTAGGCATTTTCTTTAAAAGTAGTTTTATATCTTATCATTCTTGGCACTGTTTCTAAAGAAAAATTCCTTTATCCCAAGCAAGAAAGCACAAGAGGTGGAGTCTGGCTTCAAGAGGAGGAACTACACCAGCTCCTTAGGGCTTGCAGAGAATCACTGTTCCGGAGAGTGGCTGATGTCCAAGCCAGGGCAGAGGGCAGCACCCCCAGTGGCGCTGAGCCACTCTGGGGCACACCACCGCAGAAGCAGTGTCATGGGGCAGTAAACCATGAGCCATTGTGTTCAACTGTACTGGCTGTGAGCAGGGAAAGTCAAAAGTGCCATCCTGCTGGTAATGGGCTCTCAGTGGTTTGGTTCTTATGAATAGAAACCACAAGTAGCCGGGGCCAAGGCAACTCCTGATGGAACTCTTCTTGTACAGACTGGTGGCCATAGTTTGGTCACCTGGCTTCTGCCTAGACCAACAAATTTCTAGAAACAGGTCAACAAAGCAAACTAACTAAAGTGCATCTGTAGGTGAACATTACCTACTGCCTCAAATCTCTGGCCTGACTCCCTAACAGTGTCCAGGCACAAATGCACTGAAGAGCTGTTAGGAGTGCTACCTTCAAGTTACCGCAGTCAAGATTCCCTGCAAGGAAGTGCTCAGCTGCTGGAGACTTGTCCCTTGCTGCAGTCCTTACAGAGTTTTTTCTGAAAAGATTTAGTACAATTAGCCCCGAGGCTCAATCATTCCTCTTTCCTATCCTTCCCCCAAGATTTAACCAGTCACCTAGTGGAAGCCAATCAGTAACAAAGGTAATAATTTTAAAAACCAACAACAACAAAATCCAATAGGGATACTTGAAAATTGTGACCTCTCCCTTGCCATACATGCTCAGAGCACTTCACAGGTGCCCGACAACAACTGCCCTTTCCACCCCACAGATGGAAAGCAGGTCACTCAGGGGTGGAAAGGGAACACCCACAAATCCACATTCTCATCATGGCAAGGTGGAAAGGCATTTGCCAGACCAATTCAGGCAGAGGAGGCAGCAAAGCACCCACCAGAGCCTCTGGCAGGCTGACAGGACAGGTGAGCTCCTTCTCAAGGAAAACACGCTGCCCAGTCTCACTGGACTGTGAAAACCAAACACAAGGGCCAAAGAGGCTCCAGCAAGAGTCCAGGAGGGTCCATCTGCAGAGGCGTGGCAGGAAGGCAGACATCTGCTCTTCGCTCCTCATCTTGGTGCACTGGCTGCCTGAGTAGAGCAATAGGCTATGGATAGGTTGACAAAAAAAGGAGCGTGGAAACCTCAGGAATGTGAAGCCAAACTCCAAACTATATTCACTAATCAGTTTTTTGATCAAAAAATTCAAAATAGAGAAAACCACAAAGTACAAAAGCTTTGTTGATGCTTTTCATTATCATAGAACACGACACCTGTAATGTGTGCAGAGAAATGAAGGGTGGGAGGAGTCGAGATGGGAGGCCGGGGCCCAAGTCACTTCTTTTCTTTCTTCTTGTCCTACAAAAGAAGAAGAACCACCTAAGTACTTTACATGCAAGTCCAAAGGAGTGAGTGCTGGCGAAGGATGTGAAGGAATCAGGACAATGAAGGGATGAGAAATGCCTGCGTGAACTGAGTCCTCTCTACTTAGGTGCAAGGCCAAGACAGAAAAGGAACAGAGTTCAGCAGCTAAGAGGGACAAGTACGGTACGGCCCAAACAGAACCACAATCCTACCCTGTCACTGCCCCCTCTGCCCCCAGCACACACTCACTTGTACTCCTGAGTCAGACTTATAAAGGAAAGCTCATAGGTTCGTGGTTTCTCTGCTGTTAGACTGTTTTGGGGGGGAAATTAAGATTAACAAATGGATGGGATTGGAGAGACGGCTCAGCAGTTAAGAACATTGGCTGCTCTTGCAGAGGACCTGGGTTTGATTGCCAGCACCCACACAGTGCTGGTATAACTGTCTCCTGGGATAACTGTCTGTAACTGTAGTTCCAGGGGATCCAATGCATGCGATGTACATGTATACATGCAGTCTTCCCTAGTCCCTTTCTGAGTCCTCAAGATCCCTGCAGCCTTACTCTCCGTAAGTACAGTCACCATAGCTGTCTGCCATTTGAAATTCATCTCCAGGATTAGTTAAGATGTAAGGAAATTGTTTCTATTCGATCTTTTTTTCTGCGATAGCATAGACTTCGGTTCCCCTCTTGCTTGAGGGGCCTGCCTGCCTTTCAAGTATTTTTGCCCTACACAGTGAATGACCAACTTTTTAAAGTCTCACATCCACACAGACGTGAGCACAAGTCACCCTCTCATGTGCAGGATGTGGACTCACTAACCTTCTCATTCAAAGCCAGGATCAGCATGAGCTTCCTGAAGAGTGTAACAAAATCTAAGAAGAGGTCAACGCAGTGCCTGAAAGAGAAGAACTCACAGTACTTCCTACTTCCTTCCCCAGGAAGCCCAGGTGCCCCTGCGAGTCACTCCCTCTAACACTCCACCCCCCTCCCAAGAAACAGTCAACTCAACAAATCTGGTGTGGGAGATCCTTCTGTCTATGTGTTGGTTTTATTGGTTAATGAATAAAGAAACTGCCTTGGCCTATTGATAGGGCAGAATTGAGGTAGGCAGGGAAAACTGGACTGAATGCTGGCAGAAGGAAGGTGGAGAGAGACACCATGGAGCCGCCTCTGGAGATAGATATGCTGAAACTTAGCTGGTAGGCCACAACCTCGTGGTGATGCACAGATGAACAGAAATGGGTTAAATTCATATGTTAAGAGCCAATAAGAAGCTAGAGCTAATGGGCCAAGCAGTGATTTAATTAATACAGTTTCTGTGTGGTTATTTTGGTTCTGGACGGCCAGGATGAACAAGCTGCCTCCTCCAAATACACAAATCCATGAGGACCAGGAGACCAGGCTTTGTACTGAACAGAGACCTAGTTTGAACCTGGAACTACTAAGTACCAGTGACCAGTGGTGAGACCATCCTCTCATTGTTACCACTGAAAACAGAGTAAAAGAGAAAGCCCCTTTACTCCTGGATGCCTGCAGGTAGAAGATGTTGAAACTGTGCCATGCTGGAGTCCCAAGCTTGGCTCCAGTGATACAGCTTGTCTGGAGTGCTTGCCCAGCACTGCTAGAGCCCTGTATCTAATTCCCAGCATAAACTACTACAATCCCAGCACTCAGGAAGTAAAGGATCACAAGTTCAAGGTCATCCTCAGTTACACAGTGAGTTCAAGGCCAGCCTGGGCTATTAGAAAAAATGAACAAACTTTCATATGTATGTAGAGCCATGGAATGGTAGTTTGTGTCAACCTTCAATGCGGACCAGTTCTCATACTCACCAGATGTAATCCTTATCTCCGTTTTCAGCCTTCTCAATAATGAGCTGAGTATCAAAAAGGACAAAGCCACACATGACCAGCAGCCCCATATACAGGTTTGCCTAAGAAAAGAAAGAGACAGTTACATGTGGTAGATATCATAGTGGAAAAACAGTCTACTTCCTGCCTCTTAACCCTTTAAAAACATATCACATGCTAACTCAGAAGACAGTAAAGTCCATATTACTTCTCAAGACAAAATTCTGTTTTCACTCCAGGTCACTAATCTGGACTAAGAGAAACAGTCTCTGAGCAAGTCGATTCTCCTCAGCAGTGTCTAACCATGGCAGGAGGCCATGTCCTCTGAAGTCTGTAGGGCACTGCCCAAAGGAAGTGAGGGCTCTAGAGAAGACACCTTTATTTGTTTGGTTTTTCAAGACAGGGTTTCTCTGTGTAGCTTTGAAGCCTGTCCTGGAACTTTCTCTATAGGCCAGGTTGGCCTCAAACTAACAGATCTGCCTGCCTCTGTCTTGGAATTAAGGTGTGTGCCACCATGCCTGGTTCCTTTTCTTTTCTAAAGATTTATTTATTTATTATGCATACAATGTTCTGCCGGTATGTAGCCTAAACACCAGAGGAGGGCACCAGATCCCACTACAGATGGTTATGAGCCACCATGTGGCTGCTAGGAATTGA
Source organism: Bramus lutescens (assembly GCA_001685075.1). Classification (NCBI taxonomy): domain Eukaryota; kingdom Metazoa; phylum Chordata; class Mammalia; order Rodentia; family Cricetidae; genus Bramus; species Bramus lutescens. The sequence goes on from LOEQ01001366.1 coordinate 608,372, forward strand.
ACTCAGGACCTCTGAAAGAGCAGCCAGTACTCTTAACCCCTGAGCCATCCCTCTAAGCCAAGGAGTCACCTCTTCTGACTTAGAATTAGGTGAGAAAAATGGAACAAATGACTGCTGGAAACTGTATAAACTCTTACCTGGAATAGCCAAATGGATCCAAAGAAAAGGTTCCCCAGGGAGGACAAGAACATGAAGCTCATGGCTGACATCAAGACGCCTAGCAAGAGAGGGCAAACCTTGTCATGAGAAAAGCCAAAGCTGGGCAAAAACAATCCCATTAAGGTCATTTCTAACTGTCTCCCCAAATGAAGACTCAAGGTAGAAAAGGCGGCCTACTGACAGCTCTACCAGAGCAGAGCCCAAGGCTTGTTTTCCAGTCCATACCTCCCAAAAACAGGTAGCTCCGGCGCCTGGCGTAGAGCGCGCTCAAGCTGAAGCAGGTGAAGATCATGGCCGTGCCCATGAAGGCAGTGGGGAGGATGCTGTGAAAGAAAAGGCAATGAGGGAGAGCTCCAACTACGTGGTCTGTTTAGAGGGCATATTCATAAACACAGTAAAACAGTTACCTGGGATTGATAGCAATGCACAGCTCCAAAGCAGGGCCCAGGCCAACTCCTACAAAACAAACCCCAGAACAACTTACTATGATTCTGATCACAGGCATGCATGCATTCTCATTTAAAAAANAAAGAAGGAAGCTGGGCAGTGGTGGTGCACGCCTTTAGTCCTAGCACTTGGGTGGCAGAGGCAGGTGGATCTCTGTGAGTTCCCGGCCAACCTGGTCTATAAGCTAGTTCCAGGACAGGCTCCAAAGCCACAGAGAAACCCTGTCTCGAAAAACAAAAGCAAAAACAAACAAACCAAAGCAATTCTTTTACTCTACCCTTTCCTTATTTTCAAGAGAATATATAACTGAGTTAATTCATAGGTATATCAGTCCTCTTAGCAGAAAACCATGGATGTTTTAAGGAAGAATAAAAATGAAAAACAACACAAAAGCAGAAATGTCAAATGTCATGTGCCCTTGAGATTGTAATGCGCGTCAGCGACGGTAGGGGGACAGAAACAGAGCCTGGCAGCCAGTGACCTGCAGTCCTGCAGTGAAGAGCAGTCATACCAGCTTTTCTGGGTGATCACATGGTGACAGGCAAGCAACCCAGCATTTTTTCTACTCTGGCTATTTCCTCCCTGATAATCCCACAACACCTCCAATAATTAGTGTTCCCTGAGCCAAGTCTTAAGTCCTAAATCTCTTCCTTTCTGAAATTTCCTTAACACTGTACAGAAGAAACCCGTGCATTTTAAAATACTTTATTATATAGCTCCAATCTGTTTTCTTCAATGAGAATTCTAAAAGAGATTAACTTTTTTTTTGAGACAGGGTTTCTGTGTAGCCCTGGCTGTCCTGGAACTCCCTCTGTAGACCAGGCTGGCCTTAAATTCAGACATCTGCCTGCCTCTGCCTCCCAAGTGCTAGGATTAAAGGTGTGCACCACCACACCCAATAAGAAATGAACTTTTAACCAGACTCTTATCATGTCTACCATTTAAAAAGTCATGGACCTCATTCGAGCCACACCTATTTTTAGGTCATAGTTGTTAGCTATCAAGTACTAGTTAGACAGTGCTTAACTCTATATGCAACAAGGAAGCAGTACAAGGCAAAACAAAAATGCTCAAATATGTGGGACTGACTGGTGGGTACAGATCAAGGAGACCCGAAAAGAGCTATCACAGCAGTGATAGAATTTGGGGAAACTCTGCAGAAAGAAGTGTTCTGAAAGAATTGTCCACAGACAGAAACAAACAAACAAAAACTCCTCTTCCGTCCCCGACAACCTCTTCACATACCTGTGAGGAGAGCAAAGCCAGCAAGAAGTCCCAGTCTCTTTTGCTCAGTTTCATGACTATGAGGTGTTGCCATCAGCCAGATCATCAAGCCCAAGGAGCCCAGGGCAGAGAGCAGGCCGGCCTGTGAGAGCCAGTCACAAACACTCAAACACTGTTCAAAGTTCATGTTTACCAGGTTCAAATACTCATCTGAAATTTCTAACATTTGCTTTTTAATCCGGAGGCAGAGGAGAAGGTAGTATGTTCTCAGAGAGAAGGGGGGGAGAGAAACCAGAGGCCTGGAGGTGAGGGCTACGACCATGACTGGTGGCAAAGGCCTTCTGTGATCCTTCAATTATAGAACTACTAAGTCAAACAGAAAAGTGCTAGAAGCACACTGTATCTGTAGGACAGAGAAATACAAACAAACGAAACAAAAAATACCAGTTGACCTAAATTATTTGATCCCTAGGACCCAAGTGGTTAAAGAAAGAAACGTGCACTGTGGCACACCCAGCCTCATCCATGAGCACAGGCACACAGGACTGTGGAAGGCTAGGGGAGGGGTGTGTTTATAGAGGCTTGTGCTCGGATCCTGCTGCCTCTGTTGCTGTGCTGGCAGTACAGACGCACACAATGTTATCTGGCTTCTAGAGGTTTAAAATCACTCAGCTATTTTTGAATTTCCTAGAGTAACATTACTTTTCTAACAAAAATAAAAATTTTAAGGGGAAAACCCACCCACAGGTGTTAGGAGGAAATTACTGAGGCTAATCACGGGCACTGAAGTTCCTGCCATTAAAGAAAGGTACAGTTCCATTCTTACCACTGAGAGCAGTTAAAAGTTACACAGTTATTAACTGGATGCGGAATTACTAAGTGTTCCTGGGGGGAATATAGAGAGGTTTCTGCACCTCTCTGGTCACATTTTCACAAAATGACGAACACACAACCTTACTTTATGTGTTGCTTTTTAAGGTTCTTATTTGACATACAATGTTGATTCACAAACCCACTAAGACAAGCACATTTTCTCTCTGAAGTAAATCAACCTCCGTATTAAGACAGTACTTAAGCACCATGCCGTTTTTGACGAAATCAGGAACAAAAACGCAGAACAGGGCAGGTAGCGATGGTGTACACCTTTAACTGCAATGCAGCACAGGCAGAACATACAGCCAGATCTATGTAAAACCCTAGCTAAAAGTATAAAACAGGCTGGCATACAGCTCAGTGGTAAGAAGCATGTATGAATCTGGGTTCAATCCCTGGCACACAAAAAAGCACAAAGGTGGCATTGGGCCTGTGAAAGTAACATGTCAGTGAAGCATGATCCTAACCTCCACGGGGCATGTCGTAAAAGATGAATCTAAGTTTCCACTATTTACATGTTTACAAAAAGTGGTAAACAGTGATTGTTGAGTAGTTGAATCCCCAAATGCAAAGTCAGTTTGTATTGAGAACTAAGTGCATTCTACATTATTTCAAACAAACAACAAAAATGCAAAAATAACACAAAACCAGAAAAAGACCCAGAACCTGCTTTGAACTCAAGGATCAGCCTTGCCCTTCTGAGTGCCAAAAGCAATTTTTCATACAACTCTTGGGAGGAGAGGCCTGAATAAAAGGACAGTTCATCACAGTGGCAAATGTCAATACAAATATGCCTCTGTGTTTATGCTAAAAACAGCCACTCTGAAGTTTGGCGACTAGGGAAACTTTAAATCTTTTGGTTATTCTTTAAATAAAAATAAAAAATGAACCTTCTACTTCTGTCAGTCAAACCCAAACTTTCCTCCCTAGACCAATAAGTTGCTGAGGACTTCTCCCAGGCATGAACATAATGAAATGGGTCAAATCTGTACACGTCCCAACCTTGCCTAATCTGACAATTAATTATATAACTGGTATTTTTTTTCCCAAGCATTCCACAGTCAATGAGGCAACAAAGAAAAGGTGGGACAGGCACCATGCCATGGAGTGCCAGCACCTGGCTCACATCTGAGGATGGGGTCTTGTATGTCAGCCAGCATCAGCTGAATACCTTTAGGGCCAAGTACCCAGCAGAAGAGATTCCTGTGTTCAATTTCCAAGAGAGGAACAGTTGCCAGAAAACGCTAATGGTTTAATGATGTCTGGCTGAGTTCTGGTATCAAACTACTGATAAGAATATTAGAGAGGGCATAGAAATAGGCTACCCTGTTAAGCTGTTTTCTTCCTAATGGAGTCTGTGCCACTGACCCCAGAGAAACGTGTTCTTACCTGAATGAAATGTGTGACCACATGGACATAGGCCCCTGCCGCCGCCACAAACATACAGAGTGCAAAGCTGGCATAGACCTTCTTTAGGTGCTGCTGTGTTGAGGGAGTTCTAGAAAAGAGTGTTCACAGCACATCATGTCTGGACTTATCTCTAAGCTACAAATCATTTCTCTGTAAAAAGCTATGAACAGTCTGAGATACTTTGGGAAGAACATACTATAATAAAAAAGAATGTTTGGGAAATGGGTTAACAGAACCTGCTAGAGAAGAGCCCAAAGCCCAAACATATGAGCAATCAGTGCCCAACTGGAACAGATAGATGACTTGCTGGTGACTACACAGTAGCCCTGATTTAGCTGCTTCTGCTAGGCTTCACAATCTAGACAATTTGTTTACTGTCACCTATAAAAGTTATCCAACTAAGAAAAAAACTAGATGTGACAAGAAATGCAGCAAGGGACAATGGTCAATGTTAGATCACTTACATATGGGAAAATTTTAAGAGGGCATCAAAGTTGATCTTCCGATCAAATATGTTCATGGTTCCGAAGTCTGCTCAGCACACCTGCTAAGAAGGAAGAAAAGATTATTTTATAGACACCGGGACACTTAAGAGCACAGGTATACATTAAAAAAAAAAAAAGGCAGCATACAAGCTTTGGAAAATTAAAAGTCCCCATCAACTCCTTTAAAAAAGACAAAAGACATAAAACCATCTCCTCTTCTCCCCAAAACTACTATCATTTGATTTCAATTATTTTAAAGGGTACTTACAATTTTTTTTATTTTTTTTAATATTTATTTATTTATTATGTATACAATATTCTGTCTGT
>LOEQ01001366.1:624903-636851 GCA_001685075.1 Bramus lutescens
TTTTTTGCTTCTGTAACTTGCTTAAGCAGTCAAAGATTGTTTTGAGTTGCCTTAATCACTTAGATGGTCAAAACAGGACAATTTTTATTTAGTTGCTTAGATAGTGAAGGTCTCCATGTGGTTTTCTCTTTTGAAAGTCCTTCCCTGGTGTGGGAAGTCCTTCTGTATATGTGTTGCTTTTATTGGTAAATGAATAAAGAAGCTACTTTTGGGGCTGGAGAGATGGTTCAGTGGTTAAGAGCACTGACTGCTCTTTCAGATGGACCCAGTTCAATTCCCAGCACCCACATGGCAGCTCACACCTGTCTGTAATTCCAGTTCCAGGGACTCTGACACCTTCACACCAATGCACATAAAATAAACTTTAAAAAAAAAAAAAGCTACTTTTAGCCAATGGCTTAACAGAATACAGACAGGCTGGAAAAGAATCTATATAGAGAGAGTAGGTGGAGTCAGTGAGGAGCCATGTATCTGCTGCCAGAGACAGGCATGCAGGAACCTTGCCTGTAAGCCACAGCCACGTTGTGATACACAGATTAATAGTGCCTGTAAGCCACAGCCACGTTGTCATACACAGATTAATAGAAATGGGTTAATTTAAGCTATAAGAGTTAGGCAGAAGCTGGGCAGTGGTGGCGCATGCCTTTAATTCCAGCACTCGGGAGGCAGAGGCAGGCAGATCTCTGTGAGTTTGAGGCCAACCCGGTCTACAAGAGCTAGTTCCAGGTCAGGCTCCAAAACTACACAGAAACCCTGTCTTGAAAAAAAAAGTTAGGCAGAAATACACTTAAGCTATTGGCCAAACAAAATTGCAATTAATGCAGTTTTTCGTGTAATTATTTCAAGTCAGGGCAGCTGGAAAATGAAGTAGCAGCCTCCCCCAGCACTTCCCCATGCCCCTCTCCTTCACAGCAATCTCAAATTCAGATTAGTGACTGATCATCCTGCTAGTAGTTAATCTTTTAACTATAATTGGATTGAGTCTATGGGCTTTTCCTAGGCATCACAAATTCCATAACAAAACAAGAAATAAAAACTAACAAAACTTTGATTTTTTTCTTTCTTTCTAAGGATATGGAGTCTCACTATATAGCTCAGGCTAGTCGCAAATTCAGTGAGTAGCTCAGGATAGCCTTGAATCAGCCTTTCTCACCTTCCTAGTACTGGGATTACAGGCATGCACCACCAAACCCTACATCTGGATGTTTTTGAGACCTGCTACAAACTGCATGTTGCAAACACTAAACTAGAACAAGTACATCTTTCAAAACTACATATTTCAGAATTAATTCCAGCACTCAGGAGGCAGAGGCAGGTGGATCTCTGTGAGTTCAAGGCGAGCCTGGTCTACAGAGTGAGTTTCAGGACAGCCAAGGCTATACAGAGAAATTCTGTCTTAAAAAACAAACAAACCAACCCCAGGTGAACAGACAAACAAAATACGGTATAGTCATACAATAAAATATTATATAGCCATAAAAAAGCTTGAACGCCAAGTGTGGTAGTAAGCCCAAACCTTGGCTACATAATGAGTTCAAGGTTAGCTTTAGTGTCTTAGATACTGTTTGATTGCTGTGAAGAGACACTATGTCCAAGGCAATTCCTATAAAAAGAAAGCATTTAATTGGGGGATTGCTTACAGTTTTAGAGGGTTAGTCATGATCATCATAGCAGGAAGCAGACAGGTATGATGCTGGAGCAGTAGTTAAGAGCTTCACATTCTGATCATAGGCTGTAGGCAGAGTTTTCCTGGGCTGGCAGTGGCTCTGAAATAATCACTCAGAGTCTTAATATTAATTGTAAATGCTCAGTCAATAGCTTAGGCTTGTTACTAGCTAACTCTTACATTTTCAATTAACCCATTTTTTTAATTTATGTTTTGCCATGTGGTATGGTACCTTTTCTCAGTATAGCATCTTGCTTCTTTCTGCATCTGCTGGCCACTCCTCTGACTCCATCCTTCTTCTTCCCATCTTTCTTATTTTGGCTTTCCCACCTAAATTTTTCCTGTTCAGCTATTGGCCAGTCAACTTGTTTATTAAGCCAGTCATAATGGCATATATTCATACAGTGTAAAGGAATATCCCACAACAGGCAGCAGGCAGAAAGGTAGGGGTAGGGGTTGGCTGGCCCCTCCTACATCAATCATCACAGGCTTGCCTACAGGCCTGTAGTGGGAGCATTTTCTCAGTAGGAGTTCCTGCTTCCAAATGACTCTAGCTTGTGTCAAACTGACTTAAAAGTGGCCAACACAACAGTATACTAAAAAACCACTAATGTGTGTTTTGTTTGTTTTGTTGGAATTAAAAGTGGGTGCCACTATGCCCCACATCTACTCACCTGTTGATCAACCTTTGGGTACTTTCTATTCTCTGGCAATTTATTATGAACAACACCACTACAATGCTGCTATAGAAAACTATCACCAGATGTGAGCCCTAATCAGCTCTGCACGAAATAAACATCTTTTCCTAATAAAGTTATCCAGCTTTGATTATTTTGCTTTAATATCACAGAAAGAACTAAGCCAATTGAAAGTTCAATTGCTTGGTTACAACTTCATTATTTACATGTATTTGTTTGAGAGAGAATCACTTTACTTTCTTACCAGCAGTACATGAAGGTTCCAATTTCTCTATATCCTTGCCAACATTTATTGCTGTTTTAACAGATATGTGGTAGTTTGAATGCAATTGGTCCCATAATCTCATAGGAAGTAGCATTAAGAGGTGTGGCTTTGTTAGGACTGGTATGGCCTTCTTGGAGGAAGTGTGTCACTGGGAGGGTGGGTTTTGAGATTTCCTATGCTCAGGATACCACCCAGTGTCTCATTTGACTTCTTGTTGCCTGGGAGATATAGGACTCTCAGCTACTACTCCGGCACCATGCCTGTCTGCAAGCCACCATGCTCCCATCATGATAATTGGACTGAATCTCTGAAACTGTAAGCAAGCCACCCCAATTAAATGCTTTCTTTATAAGAGTTGCCATGGTCATGGTGTCTCTTCATAGCAATATAAACCCTAACTAAGACAGAAGTTGGTACCAGGGACTGAGATATTTCTGTGCCAGGCCTGCCCATGTTTGTGTTTGGAGGAATTTGGACTTTGGTACTATGGGTTGTGAAAGCAGCAGAATGCTTTACACACTGCTTAGTGAGTCACACTAGTAGAAGAGTGGAAGACAGTGGTGCTAAGTGTGACCTGATAAACTGTGAGGGCCCGGCTCAAGAGGTTTCAGAGGAGAAGAATTTTTAATATGTTGCCTAGAGTTCTGATACTTTGGTGAAGAAAATGGCTGCCTTTTATCGTTGTCCGAAGAGTCTACTTGAGGCTAAAAGTGGAGAATTTTGGATTAATTCCCTTGGCAGAAGAAATCTCAAAACAGTATAGATTCCGTCGTGTGGTTACTAGTGTTCATACTTGTAGATGTTCGTTCCTGGCTGTTCAGACCTGAAATAATCACATAGAAACTAATTTGCAATACTGTTTGGCCAATAGCTTAAGCATATTTTTAGCTAGCTCTTTTTGTTTGTTTGTTTGTTTTTCAAGACAGGGTTTCTCTGTAGCTTTTGGAGCCTGTCCTGGAACTTTAGGTATCTCTTATATCTTAAATTAAACCATCTTTATTAATCTGTGCATCACCGCAAGGTTGTGGCCCTACTAGCAAAGTTTCAGTGAGTTCGGGGTGTTTGTCTCCTGCAGTGGCTACATGGCTTCTCTTCTACTCTGCCTCCTCTCTCCTCTCTCTACATCTCTGTTTTTCACCTGGCTTTACTCTGTTAAACAGTTGGCCAAAAGCAGCTTTATTCATTAATCAATAAAAGCAACACATATACAGAAGGACTTCCCACACCATTTCGCCTTTTCTGTTTAAATAAAAAGGAAGGTTTTAACCTTAACATAGTAAAATTACANTAACTAAGGAAAACTATAACTATCTATTCTTTAACTCCATCAAAGACCCCAGAAAGATATAATATTACCTAAGTTAACAGGAAGTGTATTTTAAGCAACTTCCAAAACTCTAGAAGTGACAGAGACATCTTGCTGCCTGGATAGTCACACAAAGTTTTTCTATAACATTGGATCATCCATCTTTAGCCTACAGGCCCATAGTATCCAGTAGACTTTTCCACAAAGCAGGAAATTTGAAGATCTGGTTGCCTTGTAATGGCAAAGTGAGAGTCTGTCGGGGTTCCTTCTTTAGAGTTAAGAATAGAAGGGCTGGAGAGATGGCTCAGAGGTTAAGAGCACTGACTGTTCTTCTAGAGGTTCTGAGTTCAATCCCCAGCAACCACATGATGGCTCACAACCACCTGTAATGAGATCTGGTGCCCTCTTCTGGCCTGCAGGGACACATGAAAGTAGAATGCTGTATACATAATTAATAAATAAATCTTAAAAAAAGAATAGAAGAAAGGAGTTATGGAATTTGCTCTGTGCCTAAAGAAAGCCGGTGAGACCAGTCACATGTCAGGGGTGTCCCTGAATGGAGGTCTAGTAGAAAGGCCATTGCATGAAGCTGTGAAGTTGAAGCCTGGATTGCCTTGGTGAACCTAAAACATTAAAGGTGCCAGAGTTGTGGGATACCTACCAAGGAGAGCTGCTAACAGGGAATGGAACCAGCTTGAGAAAGAAGTGTGTTGCAGTCAACAAAGCTGAATAGAGTTGAAGATCTGATGAGCACTTTGACATCAGACATTGAGATACAGAGTTTGGAGTTTGCCCAGCTGCTCTTCAGTCTTGCTTTGGTCCAGTATTTCCACACAATGGTCCCTTCCCTATGTTTTGAAAAAGTAATTGTCTTAGCTAGGGCTTCTATTGCTGTAAAGAGACACTATTCAAACTACCACAACAGTGTATATCCTGTGCCATTATATATTGGAAGTATGTGATCTGCTTTTTGCTTTTGCTTTTCCAAGGGGATTACAGATAAGAGACTGCCACGAGTCTCAGAAAAGACTTTGGACTTTGAAACAAGTTTGAGACTGTGATAGACTATGAGAACTTTTGAAATTGGATTAAATTAACTTTGCAATATGCTACTGTTACAAGCTTATAGGGTTCAGGGAGTAGAATGTGGTAGTTTGAATGTCATTGGCCCCCATAATCTCATTGGTAGTGATATTATTTTTTTGTTTTTTGTTTTTTCGAGACAGGGTTTCTCTGTAGCTTGGGAGCCTGTCCTGGAACTAGCTCTTGTAGCCCAGGCTGGCCTCGAACTCACAGAGATCCGTCTGCCTCTGCCTCCCTAGTGCTGGGATTAAAGGTGTGTACCACCACCGTCCGGCTGCAGTAGTGATACTAATAGGAGGTGCGGTTTTGTTGGAGTATGGTCTTATTGGAGTAAGTGTGTCACTGTGGGGGCAGGTTTTGAGGTTTCCTATGCTCAGGATACTCCCAGTGTCTCAGTTGACTTTCTGTTGCCTGCAAGATGTGGACTCTCAGCTACTACTCCAGCACCACGTCTGCCTGCTTGCCACTATGCTTCCTGCCATGATAGTAATTGCTTGAACCTCTGAAACTGCAAACCAGTCCCAATTAAATGTTTTCTTTATAAGAGTTACCATGGTCATTGTGTCTCTTTACAGTAATAGAAACCCTAGGACATGATATGAACTGGTATTTTATTTTGGTTTTTCAAGACAGGACTCAGAGGTTTGCCTACCTCTCCCTCCCAACTGATGGGTTTAAAGGTATGTGCCACTACAACCTGACTTGTAAATGATATCTTACTATGGCTTATTTTGCTAATGACTAATTATGGTTATTGTCTCTTTATATTCTTACTGCTCATTGAATATTTTATTGGGATAAGTGCCTATTCAAATCCTTTTCTCATTTTAATAGTAGCACATTTACCCTTTTTATGATTGAGCTGAAAATGGTCTTTCTTTGTGGGAAACAGGATTTCATGTATTCCAGGCTGGCTTTGAAATTACTATGTTCAAAGATGAGCTGGAACTTTTGCTTCCTAAATAATTAGAATTTTGCCGAGCTAGGGATCATACCTAGGGCCTCAAACATGCTAGGCAAGCACTCTTCCCACTGACCCACATCCCCAGTCATGCAAATGTTCTTTATATAGTCTGGGTACTTGTCAGATATATGGTTTGCAGGTATTAGCTCCAATTTTATGGGTTTTTTCTTGCTGATGGTTCATCAACGCAAGAAGTTTAATTTTGATATAATCTATTTTTTCTTTGATAGCTTTATATGACATGTATAAGAATGAAATACATTTTAATTAAAACTATTTATATAGATTGGGTCCACAAACCATTTTCCTGAAGTCTCACATACCTTAAACAAAACCCTGTTATGTAATGTTAGGGTCTGTGAGAAGTCCCACAGAAGACCACCATTCACATATGCAATCAGCAAGAGCGTTTTATTAAAATTCCAACATGGTGATGATGAGAGAAGCCTGCAGGCTCCTTTCAACCAAGATTAGGGGAATTCCAGGGAGGAGAGGTTAGTCTGGGAGCTGATTGGTAGGTTTAAATAAAAAGCTTATGGGTTGCTATAGAATTGTTTGGTGACTTAATGGTTAGAGGCTTTTCAGCTGCAGAGTGGGAGAAGATATCTTTAGTTATCTTATGCTTGCACAAGGCTGTGGGGTACCCTCTGATTGGCTGCCCCTGGATTGCAGCTTTCCCGAGAACTGCTTGCTCACCTCCATTCGGATCCAGTAAACTGAAACTGGTCTCTGGGAGGGCTACTAGCAGGCCCTTTCATAATACACACACATACGTGTAGGCAAAACACCTATACATCTGCACATAAGTAAAAATAAATAAACCTTTTCAAAACAAAACATAATCTTGTTTCCACAACTGAGGAGCAGGGAATTACATTGTATCTTCTACAGGCTGGTGTTATGGTTTTACTGAAAAATGTTCCTCAAAGGTTCATCTGTTTGAACACTTGGTTCCAAGCTGGTGATGCTGTTTGGAGAAGCTATAGAACTTTTAGGAGGTGAGGCCTAGATACAGGAAGTGGGTTGTCTTAGGTACTCTAACTAGACCCTACTTCTAGCCCTCTCCCTCTTTCCCCCGCTCCCCAGTCCTTATTGTCCTACATTGTGAGGAAGTCTTTGCCTTACTCCTGCCCCTGTGGAGCCACCATCCACTATGCTTTACCCATTGCCACAGGGACCCAGACCTTAGCACAACTGACTCCGTGATGAAAGTACCATTCAGGCCACAATCAGCATGTAAACCTGCCAAAATGAAAACAAAGACCTAATCCATCAAGTCCATAGTTCTGGGAAAGTCTCTAAATGTACTAACCTTGCTTCATCCATCCCTAATTGAGTGGACAACAGGAGAACACCCAAGAATACGCCAATCCACCAAGGAATCAGCCAGCAGTGAACCTATAGAATGAACCAATTTCATAGTAATTATGAAGCCTTTGTCCAGTTTCTTCTACAACTCTGTAAAACTCCTAGACAGGGATGCTCAACAGCTTTTTCCTCCCTTGAAAACCTCTTACAGGAGTGTCTCTCACATCTCAATTTTCCTTAATTTGCCACTTTTCCCTAAATACCTCTTATATTTATTATTATTACTACTACTATTTTTTTTTGTGTGTGTATGGGTGTTTTACCTGCATGTATGTCTGTGAACCACTTTCATTCAGTGCCACCAGAGCCCAGAAAGTTTCAGATCCCCTGGAACTAGAGTTACAGATGGTAATGAGGTGCCATGTGGGTGCTGGGAATCCAACCTGGGTCCTCTGGAAGAGTAGTAGTCAGTGATCTTAACCACTGAGTCATCTTTCCAGCCCCTCCTTAATGCTCTTAATAAAGCTTGCATTCCACATTGCTTTCAAAAGAGTCTGCATCTTTAACTTCATTGGTGTGAGACAATGAATCTGAAGCCACTGTCCCAGATAGATCTTTGGCTGCTGTGAGTATTTGCCACCCTAGGTCCTTGACTTAAAAAACTGGACCAAGAAAGGTCCAGGTGCACTCAAAACTCAGCTCGTTGTAGGCCCTTGTCTTTTTGTTTTGTTGTTTTGTTTTTCGAGGCAGGGTTTCTCTGTGTAGCTCTGACTGTCCTGGAACTCACTCTGTAGACCAGGNAGACCAGGCTGGCCTCAGATTCACAGAGATCCACCTGCCTCTGCCTCCCCAGTGTTGGCACTAAAGGTGTATCCTACCACCTCCCAGCCAGCATTGTGGCCTTCTTATCAGAGAAATGGGAGCTTTGTTGCAGGAAGCAGTTTATTGTGACCCAGCACCATCTTTTTATGGCAGTGGTTCTCAACCTGTAGGTCGAATGACCCTTGGGGTCGAATGACCTTTTCATGGGGGTTACATATCAGATATCCTGCATATCAGATATTTACATTATAATTCACAACAGTAGCAAAATTATAGTTATGCAGTAGCAACAAAACAATTTTATGGTTGGTGGTCCTTGCAGCATGAAACTGTATTAGAGGGTCACACCATTAGAACCACTGCTCTGTGGGAATTTTCTCCTTTTTTTTATACAACACTTCATGAGTTTGTGTGTCATCCTGTGCAGGGGCCATGCTAATCTTCTCTGTATTGTTCTGATTTTAGTATATGTGCTGTCTGTTAGCATTCTTCTGGCCTTCTGTCACCTGGGTACCTGTCCCTTGAAGAGACAAGCTCCACCCACCCCAATTACTCCCCCTTCCCACCATTGAGGCAAGCTGATTTTGTGCCTTCCCTTCATCTCAGCACTCACTCTGTCGTCCTTCTTCTGAAAGAGGCAACCATTGCCTCTCCCTTCCCCCCTTTCTTTTCCCTTCCCCCTTTGCCCCTTTCTCTTCTCTCTCTCTCTCTCTCTCTCTCTCTTTCTCTCTCTCTCTGTCATCTCTTCCCTCCACAATACCCTTACCTTTATACCCTTTCCAATACCCACTAAATAAACTCTATACCCAAGCCCTCTCCGCATGGAGTATCTGTCTGTCTCCCACCTGCCAGGGGATCTGCCAGGGTTGCGCTACCAGAATCTTTCACTGTCGAAGCGAGCACAGGAATTTTCATCAAAGGCAGAGACAAATTTTCCAGAACAATTTTTTTCTGGGTTTTTGGTTTCTTTGTCTCCTATATAGGGTGATTTACATTCTGAATTGATGCCGTAAACTACTGGGCAGTGAGGGTAAAGACTCATAATGGGAGAGAGAGAAGGGGGCTTGCGGGAAAGAAATGGTAAAGTTGTAGGTATGCTCAAGGACAGTGTTACTCTTTCCTGTGTGGCTCTGCCTCGTTAGGGTTTTATTTCTGTCAAGAGACACCGTGACCACAGCAACTCTTATAAAGGAAAACATTTAACTGGGGCTTGCTTACAGTTCAGAGGTTTAGTCTATTATTATCATGGTGGGAAACATGGCAGCATGTAGGTAGACATGGTGCTGGAGAGGTAGCTGGGAGTATTAAATTTGTATAGGCAGGCAGCAGGAAGAGAGAGCCACCCAGCCTGGCTTGGGCTTCTGAAACCTCAAAGCCCACCCCCAGTGACACACTTCTGCCAGCAAGGCCACACCTCCCAACGGTGCCACTTCCTGTGAGTCTATGGGCGCTGTTTTCATTCAAACCAACACAGTTCTTTCCTAATTTCTTCCCCTTGGCTCACAGGGGCAGTATCATAAGTGTTTTTCTGGGTTCAGACAGCCAAGTACTCCCAAGCTGCTGCAGCAGTGGGCAAAGGAGACCAAACTCTATCTCAGGGGGAGCAGCAGAACTTGGCATCCGCTATAGGGTTCAGTCTGCAGGCCTGCAAGATGGAAGAGTGTTGTGTAGCAGTTTCCTTCAAACAGTTGTCTGGCCAGGGAGGAAGGGGCTCAGGAAACCCGGGAGTAAATGACCTCAAGTCAGGGAAAGCAGAAACAAGATTTACAAGGGCCTCCTCAAACAGTAAACAAACACTGGGCAACAGAGACTTCCTCCAAGGTGAGCTGCTTGTGGGAGAATCTCAAAACTGTCAGCAGCTGCAAGTTGTGCGGGGAGCTCCGGGGATGATAGAGTTTTCACTCTTGCTGGGTGGGCTTTTGGTGGCGTAGCTGTCTCCCCTCACCTGTATTTCTGTATGTAGCCCCAATAAACTCACTGGCTTGTCAAGTTGGACTTGGACAGAATGATTTCTTTGGTCTTGCCTCCATGTCCTGTCGGGTATTTAGACATTCATTTATTCATGCTTCCCCAGGAAAAGTCACACAACAGAGTGACAAGGTAATGGAGGCTTACAGCAGGGTTCCAGAAAGCCACCGAGACCAGCGGAAAACGAGGGTTTTGTTAATACATTCCAAACTGTGTGTGTGTGGGGGGGTGTTGTAATTTGGTTTTTTATCTATTAGGTCAGGCTTTATCTGTTAGTCATAGGAAGGTGGAGGCAAAGAATGTCTATTTAGTAGGAGAAACATAGTCAAAGATAAATTGTAATTAGGACCTGAAATATCCCATGCTCCTCATACCGCTGAACTTCTGGTCAGTCATTCTCTGCAGGCCTAGCTTCTTTCTAGGGTGGGGGAGGGGAATGGTGCACCACTGTGTGTGCATGTGTGAATGGAGGCCTGAGGAGATCCTCTGATGTCATCTTCACAAAGGTTGCCTATCTGCATTAAGACAGGGTCTCACATTAGCCTGGAGTTCACCAACTGACTAGACAGAGTAGCCAGCTAGCCTCCTGGATGGTCATATCTCCCCCTCCTTACCCTGTGATTACAAGTACAGGCCACTATGCTCCCCACTGTCACATGGGCGATGGGAATCAAAGTCAAGTCTTTGTGAGGCAAGCACTTTATCAACTGGGTTATCTCCTGCCCCTAGACCCTTTTTCTTAGAAAGTACTCACTTTAGCTACTTCATTATAGTAACAAAAGTAAGCTAATAGACTGAGTCTATGGCCTCACTCCCTGAATCTTGGCAACGTTGTAACGGATTCAATCCACAGGTTATAGCCATTGCGTGGCTCCTAAGGCTCACAAAAAACTACACATCCTCTTCCTAGATCTCTCTGCTTTCAGTGTATGCTTCTGGCTTGTGAACTTGAGAGTCTTTGAGAGGACGCATGGTGCTTTGGTCAACAGTCCCAGGTGAGCCCAGTTTGGTAAAGGAGGTCCCAGAGGATCTTCTGTGCCCGGATCAAGTTTCTCTCACACAGAATCCATAGGCCAAGTGGAATGGTGGCTGTTTCATGTGACCAAATTTGGGTGATTATAGGTGATGGCATACTGCACATTCTATAAATCAGCAAGAACAAAACCAACACAAAATAAGCAAATGTCATCTTCTGGGTAATTAACAGCCATTGCAATCAGGAATGCCTACGGTGCACAGTCATACATTCAGCCAAAACACCGTTATTCAACCAACATTTGTTAATTGTGAGCAACAGGTACAAAATTATTTATTATCATTCTTTGCATTTTCTCTATTCTACACTTTTTCATATATGTATAAGTCAACATGGTAGTACTCTAGCTAAATGGGCAATTAACTTTTAAAGAGGATTTATTCTGGCTGACATTGGTAGATGTCCCAATCTGAGAACCGGTGGCCTCATTTCTTCAGGCCTCTGGTGTGGGTAGCATACCATGTCGGGAATAAATATTGGGGCCAACCACTTTTATCATGAGCCAGGAAAAAAAAACATTTTAAGGAACAAACAAGTTCCTGTAATCCCCTTCATGGACATGCATCCAATGATGGTGGATGAGGGCTGGAGGTGGGAGACAAATATCCCATGCAGACAGAACTTGAGTGTGGAGTTTACTGAGGGAAGAGTAAAGGGGAGGGAGGAGAGAGAGACAGAGAGAGGAAGAGAGGGAAAGAAAAACACAAAGACCTGCTTATCTCTTCA
The DNA here is from genome assembly GCA_001685075.1 of Bramus lutescens. Lineage (NCBI taxonomy): Eukaryota > Metazoa > Chordata > Mammalia > Rodentia > Cricetidae > Bramus > Bramus lutescens. Next base: position 636,746 of record LOEQ01001366.1, read on the forward strand.
GAAGAACACCAGAGAAGACAAAGTGAGTGGGTGGAGTTTGTTTTTTTTATACATTTTTTATTGATATTTATTGAGCTCTACATTTTTCTCTGTTCCCCTCCCTGCC
>LOEQ01001366.1:651340-666670 GCA_001685075.1 Bramus lutescens
ACATGTGACCTGCCTGGCTGAGAAAGGTACCGAGCCGTGTGGCTAGCATAGATAGGAATAATGGGTTAATATAAGATACAAGAGCTAATAAGAAGACTGAGCTAATGGGCCAATCAGTTTTATAACCTAATGTAGACTCTTGTGTGATTTTCTTTGGGACTTGCTGGTTTGGGTTACCGGGCAGGACAGAAACCCTAACAAGCCGGCCCTCGTGTTACAGAGGAAAAGACCCAGTTGCAGATAAGAAAACAAGGGGTGGACTTTCAGAAGAGCTGTGTCATAGCTATGGGTGGTGAACATTTTCCATCCGTCCCCACAGATGGTGTACTTCCACTGCAGGGTTTCTCAGGCTGACTTGCGACCAGTGTCACATACTTGGTCAGATTCAGAAGTGACACAACAGATACAATCCTGATCATTTGACTATTTCACAAGTAATGCAAACCGGTTCCATCAGAATCCTGATATAGCTGCAGGATCTCTGAAATGTAGCTGCAGCCTGTGTTCTTAAGCCAAGCCATCAATGGAGACCTCCAGGAGCCTTTGCACTCCTGACGGGCAGAAAGAGCAATGTCTTTAGTACAGCACTTCTATCACAGTCTAGAAGTCATTTCTCGAGCTCCAGCCCACCTACTGCCAGGAGTTCTGCTACTCTGGACTTTCTAGAGGATTTTTAAAAGTACTGACAATGTGTGTGTGTTCCCATCCTTAAAACACTTGCAAGGGTTCTGTTTCCTGCACTGATCCTGGAATGATACAAGCTGGCAGTCACATTGTATGTGGGAAGAATGACAAAGAACAAAGGCTGCCCATCATGTTACTCACTTGTTTATGACCATGTAGCAGTGAGTGACACTCCATCTAGACATAGAAACATTTTTGTCTTCTGAGGAGCTTACACAACCTATGATGTCATGGTATGATGAAAGAGGCACATTAGGATACTACATGCTCCCAAGGATGTCCTTAACCATTTTTGGTAGAGAATTCATGAAAGAGCTGATCTTTAAACTTGGATTTATGCTTGTGTAGGTAGAGGCAGTAGATCTCTGAGTTTGAGGCCAGCCTGGTCTACAGAGTAAATTCCAGGACAGCCAGAGCTACACAAAGAAACCCTGTCTCAAAAAAAAAAATCCAAAACACACACACACACACACAAAAAACCCTAATAAAACTGAAAACAAAAAGATTTTTTTCTTCCAACCCTTGCTGGTCCAAATATGTGGCAATCTTCTTCCTCTTCTACTTTTTTTTAGATAGGGTTTCTCTGTGTGGCTTTGGTGCCTGTCCAGGAACTTGCTCTGTAGACCAGGCTGGCCTCAAACTCACAGAGATCTGCCTGCCTCTGCTCCTGAGTGCTGGGATTAAAAACAGTGGCACCACAGTCCAGCTGTGGCAATCTTCTTGCTTCTGTTGGGATTATTGGCACATACCACCAAATTTGGCCAAGAAAGAAACTAAAATGTCTGTGTTCACATTTTCTTCCACACTTACCCAAGAAAAGCACAAAAAGAGGGAGTGTTTCTCCCCTCTCAAGGCAGGGTCTCACTATGTTCTTCTGACTGTCCTGGGGCTCACTATGTAGACCAAGCTAGCCTCAAATTCACATAATCCCAAGATAATTTTATATTATGCACCACCACTGATGGCAGAAGTTACAAAATAATCCCATACTAGTTCATAATTATGTATAATAAAGGGTTATTTATTTAGGGAAGACTCACAGATCACTGTCCTAGATCACCATCCTCTGCATGAATGGGGAACAAAAACTGAATCTAACAGCTGGAAGTAAGAACTGGAAACAAGAGAGTGAGCACACACTTTACAGCTGCATTTATAGTATGAGAGACCACTTCCAAGTGGGGCGGTATCTTAAAGGCTGTTGGCCAAAGGAGCTCCCACAGCACCTCCCCCTTTTGTTTAAATAAGACAGTTTCAAACCCAATATAAAATTATGTACACTAGGAATAGATATCAAGTATAAAGTTAGAATTACAACCAGCATAAACAATATTAAGCAAGGAACATATCCTAATGTTTTAATAAACATTTTTATCCTAAGGAGTCTAAGTCTTGTATTGGAAATGGTTTGGCTAGATCAAAAAAGGACGGTAACTATGACTGTTAGAGGAAAAATAAAATGGCGCAGGTCCCCAAGTAGCTGCAGCAGGCATGAGACCATGGCGGGCCATGAAGNGAGAGAGAGAGAGAGAGAGAGAACCAGACTAGGGGTAGGGGCAGAAGTAGGGAGAAGGGAGAGAGGCAGAAAGAAAAAAAACTCAGGCTGGAAGTGGAAGGAAGATCTGCTTGCCTCAGCAAACAGGTGAGGGAGTGGGCGGGGCTTGTCTCTTAAAGGTACAGGACAGACCATTACAATGACTGTCTAATCTTCAACCCCATCAAAGGTCTGAGAAGGGAGATAATAATACTTGAGAAGGTAAAAAGTGCAATCAAGCAGCTTCCAAAATATGCAGTAGATGAAAGAGACAACTGGCTGCCTGAGTAATTACCCAAAGCCTCATTTGCAATGTTGAAGCAAACAACTTTGGCTAAGGCCTAGAGTAACTGACAGACCATTTTCAGAGGCAGGAAAAGTTTCAAAACCATCTTACCCTGTCTTGGCAAGGTTTGGCAGTCTTTTTTCATGTATCCTGCTTGTATAGTCTGGACATCATGCACTTTGTCAGTGGTTGAGGCATGGGCAGTTCCTTGCCCAAAGGCCAATTGTGCCAAGAAGAAAACAAACTCCAAGTGCAGTGTCTTTGGTGCTCATCACTCTCTCGGGAAAGATTGGTGCTGCCAGGATCAATCATGTCTCATGTCAACAGAATCCTAGGTTATTTAAATGCCATGTTCTATAGATCTTTGAAGTGGTTGAAGGTTAACTATTCATGCAGAATACAATCTCTATCTAAAGAACCTGATTAGTGTGACTAAAAGTATAACAGACATGAATAACTATTGACCTATAATTCTTAATACCTATATAGCTTAAGGATTAAGACTTTATATCAGGGAGCTGGAGAGATAGATGTCTTGGAGGTTAAGATCACTGGCTGCTCTTCCAGAGGTCCTGAGTTCAATTCTCAGCAACCACATGGTGGCTCACAACCATCTATAATGAGATCTGGTGCCCTCTTCTGGCCTGTAGTCACACATCCAGGCAGAACACTGCATATAGAATAAATAAATAAACCTTAAAAAAGACTTCATATCAGAATATTAAACAATCTTTAAACAACTGTGTAGTAAAGGAGTAAAATGACCTCAAAATGTAACCAATGTATAAATATCTTGATCAGAGGTAGAAATATATAATGCAATATGATAAATATAACCTAAAATTGTATCAATATACAGAATGTCTTAAACAGAGGTAGAAATATACATGCATACAATCTGACAAAATGACTTAGTATAGGTGTACAAATATTGTAACAGAAATAGAAGCATATTCAATATAAAAATATATTTTTGTATCAATATACAAAAATCTATACCAATTCAAATTGTCCATAAATAATAGCTCACAAGTACTCATTCTATTACTTACTATTATTAGTGTAAATAAGTTCACACTGAATTACCTATTATCCCATCCAATTTTTTTTTCAGATCTCTGGGCCTCCATAATTTCCACCCCAAACCCACAACCCTATGCGAGTAATAATCAACACTGAAATGGTGTTCCTAACCTTGAGGACAAACTTTGTTGGGACAGGGATGTTGTCTTCTAGAATTGCTTCCAGCTGTTGTGGGGGCAATGTTCTTTCTATGGGATCCTGTAAAAGTAAAATGGTGGTTAAGTTTCAAGATTGCTGTTTTGTATAATTGCAAATAGTCTCTGAATAGTCAATAGAGTTTTAAATTGTTTTGTTTTGTTTTTTAAGTTCTTATTTCATTGTCGTGGGGCCCCATCTTCTTCCTGGAAGCTTCAAAGATTACTGCAGGAAAATCTACTGTTCACTGTGGAAAATGTAAGCATTATTCATATAGAGATATATTCAACAAAAGATATGATATAAACAAAATGGACATGGAGAAAAGTAAAATATTTCCTTAAAATCTATCTTCTTTCTGTCCCATACCAGAGGACTCCTGACATGAGACAGAAATTCTGAATTTTTCTTCTAACAACATGCTTGGATTTAGAGAAGGAGAGCCATTGTCCAACTCCAAAGCCAGCTCTTATTTTTAATTAGAGATGTCTACATGTGCAGATAATCAAATTTTACCGTGCAGATGATTCAGCATGATAAGTCAGTTTTCTCTTTGCTTGTTGATTCTTTCTGGATAGCTATCTTTTCATCTTTAGGTATCTAAAGATGTCCAAGGTCTCTCAACTTTTTGAAGATGTGTATTTTCCTGCAAAGACAAGAACATAACCCTGCCCCAACCCTTATGAGGTTTTCTTACCACCTGTATGATCGTCACTTCTATGGATGAGCTGTCATTTCTTTTTCTCAAGAGGTGTCTCTTTTTCAAACTGAATCTTTATTAATTTTGATGGTATCCATAGTTTTTCTTCTCCTGTAGAAACAAGACCAAAACCCCTTCCCCAATGTAGCACATCTTCTGGTTTCCATTGTGAGATCAACACATCCTTGAAATACAACAGCTAATTTAATTCAGAAGTTTTTTCTATTATCCAATGTCTCTCTGCTGCCATTGNATGGTGGCTCACAACCATCTATAATGAGATCTGGTGCCCTCTTCTGGCCTGTAGTCACACATCCAGGCAGAACACTGCATATAGAATAAATAAATAAACCTTAAAAAAGACTTCATATCAGAATATTAAACAATCTTTAAACAACTGTGTAGTAAAGGAGTAAAATGACCTCAAAATGTAACCAATGTATAAATATCTTGATCAGAGGTAGAAATATATAATGCAATATGATAAATATAACCTAAAATTGTATCAATATACAGAATGTCTTAAACAGAGGTAGAAATATACATGCATACAATCTGACAAAATGACTTAGTATAGGTGTACAAATATTGTAACAGAAATAGAAGCATATTCAATATAAAAATATATTTTTGTATCAATATACAAAAATCTATACCAATTCAAATTGTCCATAAATAATAGCTCACAAGTACTCATTCTATTACTTACTATTATTAGTGTAAATAAGTTCACACTGAATTACCTATTATCCCATCCAATTTTTTTTTCAGATCTCTGGGCCTCCATAATTTCCACCCCAAACCCACAACCCTATGCGAGTAATAATCAACACTGAAATGGTGTTCCTAACCTTGAGGACAAACTTTGTTGGGACAGGGATGTTGTCTTCTAGAATTGCTTCCAGCTGTTGTGGGGGCAATGTTCTTTCTATGGGATCCTGTAAAAGTAAAATGGTGGTTAAGTTTCAAGATTGCTGTTTTGTATAATTGCAAATAGTCTCTGAATAGTCAATAGAGTTTTAAATTGTTTTGTTTTGTTTTTTAAGTTCTTATTTCATTGTCGTGGGGCCCCATCTTCTTCCTGGAAGCTTCAAAGATTACTGCAGGAAAATCTACTGTTCACTGTGGAAAATGTAAGCATTATTCATATAGAGATATATTCAACAAAAGATATGATATAAACAAAATGGACATGGAGAAAAGTAAAATATTTCCTTAAAATCTATCTTCTTTCTGTCCCATACCAGAGGACTCCTGACATGAGACAGAAATTCTGAATTTTTCTTCTAACAACATGCTTGGATTTAGAGAAGGAGAGCCATTGTCCAACTCCAAAGCCAGCTCTTATTTTTAATTAGAGATGTCTACATGTGCAGATAATCAAATTTTACCGTGCAGATGATTCAGCATGATAAGTCAGTTTTCTCTTTGCTTGTTGATTCTTTCTGGATAGCTATCTTTTCATCTTTAGGTATCTAAAGATGTCCAAGGTCTCTCAACTTTTTGAAGATGTGTATTTTCCTGCAAAGACAAGAACATAACCCTGCCCCAACCCTTATGAGGTTTTCTTACCACCTGTATGATCGTCACTTCTATGGATGAGCTGTCATTTCTTTTTCTCAAGAGGTGTCTCTTTTTCAAACTGAATCTTTATTAATTTTGATGGTATCCATAGTTTTTCTTCTCCTGTAGAAACAAGACCAAAACCCCTTCCCCAATGTAGCACATCTTCTGGTTTCCATTGTGAGATCAACACATCCTTGAAATACAACAGCTAATTTAATTCAGAAGTTTTTTCTATTATCCAATGTCTCTCTGCTGCCATTGTTCCTTTCTCATTAGTGTTAAGAAAATTCAAGGTTAATAAGGCATTATGCTATCTATTTCTGGGCATATTTTCCATCCCTGTTTGTTTGGCATATCCTTTATAGCTCAATTTGATCTTTCTATAACTTCCTGACCTGTAGGATTGTTTGGTATACCTGTAATATGCTTTATATTATAAAAACCAAAAACTTGTTTCATTTTCTTAGACACATATGCTGGATCATTGTCTGCATTTATTTATACAGGTATACCCATGATGGTCATAACTTCTAATAAATGTGTGATTACTGAATCGGCCTTTCTGAGCTCAAGGAAATTGCCCATTGAAGATCTAAATTTGTGTCAATGGTGTGCTGTACATATTTTAATTTTCCAAATTCTGTAAAGTGGAACACATCCATCAGCCAGATCTCATTCCTTTGAGTACCCTTTGAGTTACTCCCTGCAGGTAGCGGTGTTTGGTTATAGAAAGAGCAAGCAGGACATTTCTTTATAATCTCCTTAGCTTGTGGTCATGAGTCAGATAATAAAATGTGTCCATGTAATAGTAAATTATAGATTGAGGAATTTGCTTGCATATTATTTTTAATGGCTGATTTACAAAGTATTGGCACAGAGTGGGGATATTGAAGATTCCCTGTGGGAGACTCTTCCACTGATATTTCTTTTTTCCCCCCAGCATCCGCCCCATCTGTTCCTTTCACACGGTTCCGTCCCCAACGCACCCATAGCACTGATATTTCTTAGTAGACTGATAATTATTGTAAGTAGGCACTGTGAAGACAAATTTTTCTTTTGTGTTTTTCTTGTAAAGGTATAGTGAAGAAACAGTCTTTTAAATCAGTAACTATAAGAGGCCATCCTTTAGGCAATAGAGAAGGCCAAGGAACACCAAACTGTAGAGAGCCCAATGGCTGAATCACCTTATTAACAGCTCTTAGATCTGTCACCATTCTCCATTTTCCAGATTTCTTTTTAACACCAAATACAGGAGCATTCCAAGGGCTGGTTGATTCTTCAGTATGTTGAGCATCTAGTTGCTCCTGTACCAGNTTAACAGCTCTTAGATCTGTCACCATTCTCCATTTTCCAGATTTCTTTTTAACACCAAATACAGGAGCATTCCAAGGGCTGGTTGATTCTTCAGTATGTTGAGCATCTAGTTGCTCCTGTACCAGATGTTCTAAAGCCTGCAGTTTGTCTTCTGTTAAAGGTCATTGTTTAACCCACATGAGTTTCTCAGTTAACCAATTTAAAGCCAAGGCCATTAGTATCTCTGAAGGTTTGCTAGTTGCTTTGTTTTTTTTGTACAGCCTGAATAGCTGGTGACCTTTGTTTATAATATCTTACAATATCCTTCCCAGAAACATGAGTTTTGGGGACTGCAGGAATGTTAACCTAGGTATTCCATTGCTGCAATAGGTCACAACCCCATAAATTTACTGCAATATTAGCTACATATGACTTCAGCCTTTCTTTCTGTCCTTCTGACCCTAAGCATTCAATGAACCTTGTGCTTTGTTTCACTTGAGATAGGGTTACAATTCCTAGGAATTGAATATCTCCCTCTTGAAGATATCTGCCAATCTGGATGCCAAGATTCTGGAGTAATGATACTCATGTCTGCACCCATCTCTAGTAATCCCTCAATTACAATGTCATTTATACGTACTCTTAGCTTTGGCCTTTGATCATTTATAGAAATCTGACAAAATATATGTTTCCTAGTTCCTACTGGAGTTTTTGATTCATCCTCCATGTTTATACCATCATTCAGAACAATATGATTTTTTGTTTTGTTTTGTTTTTGTTTTACAGTAGGCACTGGATTGTTTAATTTTCCTGGTGAGACATATTTGCCACAGTGATTGGGAATGACTGGACCTTGTTTGACATTGGGGCCTGCAAGAGGCCTCGCCAAGGAGTTTCCTGGTGGTATCGGGTTGCTTTGTCTGTCTCTTGTTGACCTACATTCATTGGTCCAATGTTGGCCTTTGCCACCACACCTCCTACATATACCAAAAGGCTGAGTCCTCCGATTCTTGCCATACCTAGAGGAGACATTATTCCTAGGAATTCCTGTCTACATCCCCTTCTTAGATGTCCTATTCTACCACAATTAAAACGTTTGACATTTTGGTGTCTCTTCATACCATTGAAAATCGCTTCTCCTACCCAAGCTTCAGTACTATAGTCAAATGTTTCAACATTTGAATGCAAGATCCATTCATCTATGGGTGCTGATCTAACCTTTAAAGGCCCAAGGATCTTCTTACATTATAAGTTGGCATTTTCAAAAGCCAAAGATTCAATAAGTACATGTCTAGCTTCAGGGTCTGTCAGTCCTACATGTACAGCCTTAGTTAATCTTTGTAAGAAGTCAGAAAATGCTTCTCTCTGGCCCTGTTTAACCCTAATATATGACTCAATCCTCTTTCCTGGTCCCTGAATCCTGTCCCATGCATTTAAAGCTGCTGTACTACACAGGGACAAGGTGCATTCATAATGAGCCTGTTCCTGAGGATCAGAGTAATGACTTTTGCCAAGAATTTAATCTTGGGAAGTGTCAAATCCTTTTACTTTCCCGTTGCTCTAAAATTTTTGTCTCTTTTCTCCAATAACATCTCCAAAGCAGCTGAGGTCCATCTTCTAGGAACTTTGAGATTAACTGAAGCCAATTGTGTGGAGTAGTCTTAGTGCTTGAAGCCCACGTTTTCACCATTTTCCTGACAAAAGGTGAATGTGGCCCATAAGAAACTATTGCTTGTTTTTATTTCTTTTAGACTGCTCATATGTATTGGTTCCCATGCATATTCTTTGACTACCTTAGGGTACTTTGTGCCAGATGGTCTTTCCAAGGAAATTACCAGATATGCAGTTAAAACTCTTGAGTAAGTCATCCCAGGGTCTGGCATGTACTGATGAGGCTAAATCCTGTCCTTGTATCTTCTGTCCCTGCTCATCAATTTTAATAAATGCCTCAATCTTTTCAAATATTTTTACTACTGCCTTTTGTAAAGTCTGAATCTCATGTCCATTGTTCAGTTCTAATGCCCTCACTGAGGATTCCAAGGTATGAAGTATGTCCAATAAAGATAACGTCTCATCCTTGGACATAATTTTGATTGTGTGCATATTACCTTGCTGGAGAGATATCTTATCCATCAATCTATCATAACTTTTCAACAGATTTCGATTGTTAAATTCAATAGCACAAATTCTTTCAGATAATTTTGTCAAATTGATGCTATCCCTCTCCATAGTATTGATCTTCTCAACTAGCAGTCCATTATTAGTCTGTAAAGACTGTATTATTTCTAAAAGCGCCTCATTCTTGACCCTATTATTGGACCATGTTTTAGTGATATAATATTGAAAACAAAACTAATTTCTGGAATCAAATAAAGGGATGTAGAAGGAAATCAGATAAGCTTTGCAGAATACCTTCCCTTCCATAGTATAAGCAAAATAATTGTTATCAGTGATTTCTGTAGTTTTTCATATCTTACCTGTCGTAAAGCAATTACAATGAATTAGAGTAGGTACAATAATCATTATTGGCCAGTAGGTGTCACAATTGCAGACACATGGCTGAGAGATGCTAGCAGCAGCGAACAGCATGTGTTGCTTACTTAGGTACTGAAAAATATGCTTTGTTTAACAAATTAAGAGCAGTTATTAAGGTGATCAAATGATTTCAAGAGTTAGGGCCCAAGATAAGGAAAAAACCCAAAGTTTTCCATCAGAGAGAATTGTGGACTGTGTGTGCCGCAGGAATCGCAGGCAGAAGTGTGTGGGCTGGCGTGTAATGCTCTAAGTGACAGTATGTGGGTCGTGATCTAGGGAGTGCTGAGAAGCAGCCTGCTGCATCTGAGTGCAGGCTAGAGCTGCGGGCAGGTGAGTCAGTGCCCAATGCGCCATGTCGCTGGCAAATCGATCCCAAAACATGTGGACTGGTCCCCATTTTCAGTGGCCTGATGATGGTGGAGTTACAAAATAATCCCACACTAGTTCATAATTATGTATAATAAAGGGTTATTTATTTAGAGGAGACTCACAGATCACTGTCCTAGATCACAGTCCTCTACACGAATGGGGAACAGGAACTGAATCTAGCAGCCAGAAGTGAGAACCGGAAGCATGAGTGAGCACATGCTTTACAGCTACATTTATAGTATGAGAGACCATGCCCAGGTATCTTAAAGGTTATTGGCCAAAAGAGCTCCCACAGCAACCACTGAACAGCTAAATCCCTCACTTCTTATAAGAGAATTAGAATGATATAAAAATTTGAAACTAAAACCTAGGGTTGGTGCCCGACTAACCAATGATTCACCAAATGGCCTTTAAGTCTGTTTACTCACTGACAAAAATTTGGACAACATCTCCTGCTCATGATGTTGTAATGATCACATCAGATGATAGACAACATCTCAAATTATAAGGCATGGAACAGAGATGACTCAGTGATAAAAGTGCTTGCTACCAAGGCTGATGACTTTAATTCAATCCCCAGAACTCACATTCTAGAAGGAAAGACGTGAGCTGCCCTCTGACTTCCTCGAATATCACATGGCATATGCACACACACTTAATTTTAAAGGCTCATTTATTTTGTAAACTGCCCAACATCATAGAGGATCATGATAAAGTAGTTCCACACTAGTTCAGAATTGAGTATAAAGGGTTCTTTATTTAGGGGTAGACTCACAGATCAACAGTCCTTTGCACAAGCAGGAAATGGGAACTGAATCCAGCAGCCAAGAGAGAAAGCGCATACGTTTCTTCTACATCTGTTTTTATAGTATCCAAGACCATGCCCAAAGTGGTCCAGCATCTCAAAGGCCATTGGCTGAAGGAGTTTTCCTAGCACCTCCTCCTTTTGTCTAAATAAGAGAATTCCAAACCCAATATAAAAACTATATACAATAAAACAGATATAAGTATAAAAATTAGAATTATAACCAGCATAAACAATATTAAACAAAGAACATATGCTAAATGTTTTAATAATTTACCCTATCCTAATGAGTCTAAATCTTGTATTAGTAATGGCTTGGCTAAGTCATGAGAGGAAAGAGACTATGACTATCTAGTCTTCAACCTCATTGAAGACCTGAGAAGGGAAATAATATTACTTGAGTAAACAGGAAATGCAAAGAAGCAACCTACAAAATGTGCAATAAATGACAGAGACAACTGGCTACCTGGGCAATCACACAAGGTCTCATTTGCAACGTTGGAGCAACCAACTTTTGACTATGGCTTATAGTAACTGACAGACCATTTTCAGAGGCTATTCCATCATGGTCAGCATTTACTTAATTTCTTAGTAGTATTGCAGTTATCAGAGCATGTTTTCTATTGGGCATAATTTGTTCACCTAGTTTTCCAGCTGATTATGAACTTGCTGAGGAAAGAGTGCTCAAAACTTCATGGAGTAAAACTCCACATGCTTCCCTAAACTTATGATACCAGAGGCTGACATTCAAAGATGGGTAAGTTGTTTGGTTTTTTTTTTTTTTGCCTCTTTTCAACCTAAGGCAGAATATGAATGATGAAATTCATGATGGGTAAGACTGGAATGTGGTAAGGGATTCCCTAAGACAGACGCAGTCATCTGAGGGACTGAAAGGAGTCTTAAAAAATAAAAAAGGGGGAATGTGTGGGATCTCGCATGTGACTCAGTTTCCATCTAGAGTCAATTCTGACTTAAAAGTCATTTGAATTCAAACTTGCCTGTTCTGCCTGCATCCTTGAGGGTTCTGAGAAAGTTCTGACTAATCCCATGGGAAAGAGCACATTATCTAAGACAGAGGCCGGTGAATGCCGCTGAGGGCACATCCAGAGAGAAAAGGAAACTGCTTGCTCTGGACTGGTTGGTATTTTACCAACAGACTTTCAAATCTATCCTGTTTTCTGTCTGTTTCTTTCATCAGACATTTCCTTAGTCTTTGTGCCCTCCCCCTCCACTCCAGGTACCTGAGAGGGCTGGGGGGCAGGCAGATCAGAGCCAAGACAGGTTCTCCTAGCAGCCTGGCAAAGACAAGGCCTTAGTTTCAGTTCACTAAAATGGGACAGAGCTAAATAGATAGTCCTCAGGAAAACCACAATTTAGGAGCAACCAATCAGCAAGTGCCTCACAGCCTTCTGTTGGCTCTGCAGGCACTCCATGGCACCTTCTGCTAGCTCAGCAGGTGCCCCTCGGTCTCCTGATAACTAAGATAGTTTTCCCTAGCTGCTGCTGGAAGGCCCCTCACCATTATGACCTTCCACCAATCAGCCCCAGACTAATCTTTCCTCCACCAATCAGCCCCAGACTAATCTTTCCTCCACCAATCAGCCCCAGATTAATCCCTCCTCCCCGTAATTCCCCTAACTCTGCTTAAAATGAGTTTGTGACCATCTTGTGGGGGGGTCACCACATGCCACCACAATGTTGGAATTAATAAAGCGCTTTTGTTATTACATATGTGGTTGTTGGTCTTTCCTTAGGGGCTTCTCTCGTACTAACAGTCTAGCTGACTGCTGGAGCAGGCTCCAACATTTATACACTCTATGATTTAGGTTGAGTGCTGCTCAGCCTCCCACATTCGTTCATTGTTTCTTTCCTCCACTCCCACAAGGTCTGGCTCCTAGTCAACATGCCTTCTTTCTCCTGGGCTTTGTTGTCAGTTTTCTCAGTGGTACTTTGTATACATTCCTATTGCAACATTTATCACACTGTTTTGTAAACATTAGTTTGGGAGTCTGCTAGATTTCTTCCAGACTGAGCACCAGGAAGAAAGACACCTGTTTATCACTGATGTCTTTATTATTATTTGGAATAAATGGACATTTCTGGCTGATGAAAAGCATTCATTTGAAGGATTGAAGGTAGGTGAGATAGGAAAAGCAGGATAAAAGGGCATTAATGTTTGAAGATTATTCTATAGATCTTTCAATGCCAGAAGGGAAATAAGACATTGGCTCTGAGAGTGAGCAGGGGGTTTATGGTGAAAGTTGTCCTCTAGTGAGCTCTGGAAGATCCCAAGAGTATTAGTAACCAAAAGCAAAATGCTGGTGACTAAGAGACCACACAGGGATGAAGATACGCTGTGGGGCATTCTGTCAAGTTTGTTTTTTCCTTTTCTGTTGCTTGTTACGTGAGTATCCATGACTATGATGAATTTATTTCCCCCTCTTTCCAGTCTTGACTTTTGTTTAGTATGAGTTTACAGTTTTATCACGATGTCTCTGCTTTGGAAGTGTCTGTTAAAGGAATTGGGAAGGGGGCTGGAGAGGTGGTTCAGCAGTTAAGAGCCTTTGTTGCTTTTCCAGAGCACCCGACTCCAGTTTGCAGGCCCCACAGCAGGTGGCTCACAACCACCTGTAACTCCAGCTCCAGGGAGTCTAACACCTTCCTCAGGTACCCTTGTACACACATAAAAACATAAATAGAAACAAAATAAAAATTTACAAAATTCTGGCTAAGTGTATGTTTAGGGTAGTGAAGAAGGAAAAGAGATGAGTTTGGTTGATTTGTCTAACATTAGATGAGGAATCGCACAGGGATGAAGGCATGATGTTGGGCACTCTGCCAAATTTCTGTTCCATGTTACTTGAGTATCCCTGATATATGAGTTTGCCTTTTCTGTTCACAGATGCATCTTCAATGTTCAGAACAGAATGGGCTATAAAATAATCTTTCCAATAAATACTTGCTGAACAAATGACTAAAACATTTGGGTGGTAACTTAGGGGAGGTTAGATCCAGTTTCTCATTATGCCATTTGAATTCTGCCTTGGCCATTCTCTATGCATTGGCTTCATTCTCAGGCAGGTTTGGGGGTGCTGAGTGACAGCAAAGTAGGTGAGAATAGCTGCAGGTTTATATTTTAATAATTCAGAAGCCCAAATGACCCTGACTCTTCCTGAAAAGCCTTGACTTGTCCTACAGTCAGCTGGGCACAGGTCAATTAACAGTCTCTAAAATTAGGCAGTCCTGGGACAAGCCCTGCTCCTTGAATAGGGCCAAAGGCAAGTTTCACTGCAGCTGAAAACAGGAACTAGTGGTTCACTCAAGGAAAATGGGGTTCTGTCACCAGAAGAAGGGGACAAAGGCTGACAGAAATGACTGATGTCCATCACTTGTCAGTGGTGACAAGCCAGAGCACAGCTGTTTTCCTTTCTCTCATTTTCACATCAGCCCAGTGAACTTGTGCTTGTTGATAAGGTCTTACATTAAATGCCCCTCTCCCATCTCTGCGTGTCGGAAGAGGCCTTCCTCATCCCTGAATGCCTGGTTCAAATACATCTCCCTCATGAGTCTCCATTTTTAATGAAATCCCTTTCTTCCTAATGCCAAGTCCAGATTCAGGGAAGGACATATACAGACTCTGCAGCAGGACCGACCCTGAATCTCCTGACCTCTCCAGACAGCAGGCAATGCCACATTTACAGCATCGATGAGAGCTCTAGGGTCCCCAGGAGCCACCTGGCTTCAGTTCCAGCGGCGCTGGGAGACTGTGGGCAGTGGAAGGACCAAACAAATCCATTTCCATAATCTAACCTTCTGTCTTCAGCTACGCTATTTGTGCGTCCTATTGGTGCATTGTACAGGAACTTGCAACCTGGAGAAGGAATAGTTTGCTTAAGGTGCATTAAGGAAGGTTTGCATAAACTGGATACCATCGTTGGATAATAGAACCCATATGTGATCCAGGCCTGAAATAGACATTAGGGCACAGTATTCATGTTTTAAAATGTGCATTGGTGTTTTGCCTACATGTAGGTCTGTGTGACAGTGTCAGATCCCCTGAAAGTAGAATTATAGATGGTTGTGAGGAGCCATGTGGTTGCTGGGAATTGAACCCGGGTCCTCTGGAAGAGTAGCCAGTCAGTGAGCTTAACAGCTGAGCCATCTATCTTTCCAGCCCTCACAGTAATCATTTTAACCATACTTTCTTTCTTTTTTTTTAAAAAGATTTATTTATTTATTATGTATACAGCATTCTGTCTGGATGTTTGCTTCCAGGCCAGAAGACAGCACCAGATCTCATTATGGATGGTTGTGAGCCACCATGTGGTTGCTGGGAATTG
>LOEQ01001366.1:667930-685447 GCA_001685075.1 Bramus lutescens
TCATGTTAAGCCTTGGTGACTGGTTTGGATTCCTTTGCCTGTGGTTCTTTGTAGTACTGTGGTTTCAAAAGGGATGGTCTCTATAAAGATGCCCTTTCAGAGCCGACTTTGGGATTCTCCCTTGCTCTTGGATGTGAGTGGCTTTGTGACTAGAGAGGTAGCAGGTACCACTGAGATGAAGCTGGACCATATGTTGAAGCTAAACGTGAAACTTTAGAGAAACCTGAACATCTGCTAACAGAGAAATCTGAAAACTTGGGGAATAGCTCTCAGTTTCCTCGAGGAACTCTCAGTAAGAATTCTGGTGTATCGTTGGTATAGCCGGAGGGCTGACTCTGCCGGTGAGGAGGGATAAGTTGTAGACTTAGCAGCCTTACTGGATTTCATCTGCCTTGGAAGAGGGTGATTAGATCTGTTGGCAGCAGTGGAGCTGTCTAGAGATCCTGGCCTTTGCAATGTGGAGAGCCTGACATCAGCTCACTGGCACCAACTTGGACTCAGAGTCCAGGATGTTCCAAAGAGTTGTTCCAAGGGAAGCAGGCAAGGATCCCAGCTTTGGTACTTGTTTCATATGAGGGCTGACATAGAGGAGACCAGTGAGGAAATCAGTATGCTTGCACACCTATGATGTGTTCCGCATAGAGAGGGTGGTTTAAGACACTGACTTGGGTTATTCCTGGGATCAGTGTCCTGAGCAAATTACCTCAGGCCTCAAGCTCTCCAACCTTTGCTGACCGTCTGTGTGGATCAGATCATGTGTCTACACCAGAAAGCCAGGAGTCTGTGGTCTTGACTCAGTACTGATACAACTTCCCCAGCCAGAGTGTTTTTCAGGGGTTTCCATAAATACAGAGGGGGTTAGGATGCTCTCATCTGACAAGAGCTGGCATATCCTGTGACTAGGTATATAGCATAGCCTAGCTACCTTCCTCAGATAACTCCTTTTGTGGAATACAAGTGATCGCAGATCTGAGTCACTGTTGAGATAAACTTCAGAGTTAACATTTACTGAGCATATAGTGCACCGCATACTTCCACTTTCATTAAATCTACACAGCAGCTCCATGGGGCAAGTGCTGTTACTACCCACATTGCAGAGGAGAATGGGACTCCAAGGGATTAGGTGGTAACTTAATGTCAGCTACCTGACCAGATGGAAGAAAACACTTAATTCTGTCTTGAACGCCGTCCATCCTAAACCAGGATTCTAGTATGTATGTCACTACATCCACCAAATAGCCTTTCCCTAAACCCAATCAGTTGCATTGAAGCTGGCAAACTGGGAAAGAAGGTAACAAAAGGAGCAGTTTGTTTTATATCATCAAGAAAAAGAAAGTAGCCCACACTGAGCCACTACCCAGTGCTGCTACATCACACACCTGCTTCCCACCGGCCTAGCACTTACCCAGGGCTGATACATCACACACCTGCTTCCGACCAACCTAGCACCTACCCGGTACTGATACATCACACATGCCTGCTTCTCACGGGCCTAGCACCTACCCAGTGCTGATACATCACACACCTGCTTCCCACCGGCCTAGCACCTACCCAGTATTGATACATCACACATGCCTGCTTCTCATGGGCCTAGCACCTACCCAGTGCTGATACATCACATATGCCTGCTTCTCATGGGCCTAGCACCTACCCAGTGCTGATACATCACACACCTGCTTCCCACTGGCCTAGCACCTACCCGGTGCTGATACATCACACATGCCTGCTTCTCACCGGCCTAGTACCTACCCAGTACTGATACATCACACATGCCTGCTTCTCACGAGCTTAGCACCTACCCAGTGCTGATACATCACACACCTGCTTCTCATGGGCCTAGCAGCACCTACCCAGTACTGATACATCACACATACCTGCTTCCCACTGGCCTAGCAGCACCTACCCAGTACTGATACCATCACACATGCCTGCTTCCCACTGGCCTAGCAGCACCTAACCAGTACTGATACATCACACATGCCTGCTTCCCACCGGCCTAGCAGCACCGAAGCATCAGCTGCAGCTCCTGTTTGCCATCATGAACAGTGCTGTGTTGAATACCCTTTCAATGTGTAGTTTTCCTTAGGATAGAGGCTTTAAATTGAGCTTGCTGAATTATAGGTTATAAATCATTTTTTATTTTCTAAAAAAATGTATTACTGTCATGTGTGACTACTGGCATGCATGTGTTATGGCTTGAGTGTAGAAGTCAGAGGACAACTTTTGGGAGTCTGTTCTCTCCAACATGACTTCTGGGCCTAGAACTCAGGTTGTCAGGCCTGCCTGGCAGGAGATTTTACCTGCTGAACCATCTTGCCACCCCTATAAATAAATGCTTTTAAGGTCCTTAGTGTGTATTTCCAGATTATCTTTTAAAAGCCATAATGTGATTTGGTATGGTAGTACATACCTGTAATCCCTTGTGAGGCTAAGGCAGTAGAAGAACTTGTCTCAGTTTCATAGTGAGATACTGTGTTGAAACCAAATCTTCATCCTCCAAAAGAATTTTTGGATGGCTTTTTTCCTTTTGATTATAAAGCAACATATTTTAATTCAGGAAATTTGGAAATACTGAAAGAAGAAAATCATCTGTACTATGGACTAGTAATTGTTTTCTAGTAACATTTTGACATACTTAAACATATTTTAACAATTAAGATAATACTGGGGATTGTGTTGTAAGCTGAGTCTTTCTTTACAATTTTAAGCATTTTATATCTTTTTGTTTTGTTTTTCAAGACAGGGTTTCTATATCTGTGTAGCTCTGCTATTCTGGAACTCGCTCTGTAGACCAGGCTAGCTTCGAACTCACAGAGATCTACCTGCCTCTGCCTCCTGAGCACTGGGATTAAAGGTGTGTGCCACGACCATCCAGCTCAGCTTTTCTTTGTAAACCACTTCTGGATGATTTAGAATTTTAGAAACTTTTGTTTCTTTGATTAATACAAAATGTTATCTTATTTTACGGTGATTTTTCTGAATATTTTCTCGTCTTTTGTTTACTGTTTGTTTGTCTTTTGTTCTTTGTTGGGATTATTCTATATCCATATGTCTATGTAATAAATGTGTATTTTCTACAGTCTCACGTTGTCTTTTTTACACATGAAAGAGTATAAATAACTGTTCTGAAAGGTTACTGTGGAGTTCTTGGAATTGCTCCCTGCCCCTTATGCTCTGCGTTGTCTCTGGAATGAGAAGTCTCTGTGCTGGGCTTGTTGGGTCTGTGTGTCCCACAGCTGGTGGTAGTACAGGTGGCCGTCACACTCTGCCTCTAAGAGAATAACTGCCACATTCGCGAGAACAGGAACAGGTCTCTGTGGAAATAGCTAATCTTCAGTGAAGTGAAAAAAGAAGCCAAGGTGGAGAGGAAATGAAACCCGCAGATCTTCCCCTGAGGCTTCTTAGGAAGGCTAGTCAAGGTCTACCCTGTGGTCAAGACCAAGGTATTTGCCTCAGGCTGACTGTGTGAACCCAGAAAATACCAGTGCTGTTTGCCTTCAGTCAGCATGTTGCCTGGTCTGCCCGGCATCTGGCCTCCATTTTAGGGAGACATTTCTCCTGCGTTTGAGCTGAGCTGCAGCAGTGGCAGGGAAGGCTGGGAGTTCATTTGGTTTAGGAATACTTTTGAAAAATAGACTGTTTCCTTTGAAGAAGGAGAAGGTGCTGTCTGTGGTCACTTAACCTCCCTTCCCTTGTCCCCTCTGGACAAGAAACTTCAGGACTCACTCTGAACAGTTGTAGACGAGCAGGGTTTAAAGGTTCACGGTGAGGAAGTGGAGTGGGCAGGAGTTGCTAGGATGGAGCTGAAGTGGCTAGCTCGAATCCCCAAGTGTTCTCTGCTTTCCTTCCTCCTGGGAGAGTGTATCCCCTAAGGTGTGGAGGCATCTGGTCCACTGACTAGTCTGGTGCCTTTGTTTCCCACCCTCCTGACTGCTCTGTCTCCACAGTTTGCCGCCTCCTGCCCTCTCTCCTTCTTTCCCTGTTCTCTTATCTCTTCTGTCACCCTACAGCGCAGGTGTGGTCTGGGAATGTGTGTTGGTAGGAAAGGACCTGGAGAAGTTCGGGAGCAGAGTCTTTTCAGTCCTGAACTTTACTAATCTGCATAGGCTCAATTTGTCACATTTTGTAACATTGAAAAGTATTGTAAATGACTTTAAAAATCCTAAGAGACTGAGTTCTTTCCATGGCAGGGTTTAGGCTGTCCTATACCCAAGAAGTTTAATTCTTGTCTCCATCTCACCTCTGATTTCCTCCAGGGCTAGAGTCGCAGCCTGTCGGGTTTGCCACCGGTTCCCTAGTACAGAGTAACAAAAGAGATGTGTACTTTTGTTTTCTTTCTCATCTCTGTGTCGGTTCCAATGGAGATTGTCACATCATTCAGTTACCCAACCCTTTTCCAAGTGAGGGCTGGGCTCGTGCCTGGGATTTGGTTATTTTAGGAGATGGTTATTCTGTTTTAAGAACTACTTAGACTTCAGAGTTTAGCTCCTTTTGTCAGTTTCCTTGCAGGGAATTGGAGAACCAGTCACTCTGTGTAGTCCCTAATTCCCCTGAAACCATTTAAAAAAGTCCCCCCCTCCACCCCCGCCAAGGAAATAACTGGTTAGAGGCTTACTGGCTCAGATTTGGTTTTAAAGAAAGGCTGTTGGTGTTATAATCAAGAGACTTAGGTTCGGATCCAATTTTGTAGTCTCTTTTTCATCTAAAAGACGACAAATCTTATAACCTAAACTTTTTAAATTTAATTATTTCTTTTTTTAAAATTTTATGAGCATTGGTGTCTTGCCTGGATGTATGTCCTTGTGAGGGTGTCAGGTTCCCTGAAACTGAGGTTACAGACAGCTGTGAGCTGTCATGTGGGTGCTGGGAATTGAACCCAGGTCCTCTGGAAGAGTAGCCAGTGCTTTTAACCACTGAGCCATCTCTCCAGTCCCTAATTTAATTAATTTCTAGTCATTTATTTTGTTTTGTGTATGTATGTGGACATATGTGTGCCAAAGTGTGGGTCTGGAGGACCAAGGACATCTGGTGAGGGTCTGTTCTCTCCTATCAGGTGGGTTCCAGGGATTGAACTTACTTAGGTTGTCATGGTGGTTAGTGTCCTTACTTGCTCACCATTGCACCGTCCCGAATCTTGTAACTTTTCTGAGCCACTTCTGTTTTTTATGACATGAGTGAGGAAAACTTCTAACTCTACAGCATTTTAGGGGTACTCCTGAATCCTAACAGGATTTTCAGCTGAGGGAAGGGTTGGCCTTTTGGAGTTTAGGGGAGCAAGCAAGGATATTTAAGTTACCACACTAACTGATGCTGTGTTTGATACACAAGTCCAGGGATGTCAAACATCCAAAGTGAGTTTGACTCCCACACTTGCTTGTAGTCCCAACATTTGGGAGGTCAGCCTGAGCTACAAAGGGAGATTTCATGTATTTTTAAAACTTTCATTTTAAAGGAATAAAAGTAAAGATAGAGCCATAGCTTAAGAACTTATACCTTAGAAAAGAAGTAGATGTAATTATTACCCCTGCCTACGAGGTAGTGCAGTACAGTAGGCTCCACCCTAAACTGCCAACGACTGTGGTGCGCACATGCTGTCTCTTTCCTTGTCAGTCCGTTAGACCAGTGTATAATGATAAGCTTTTTTAGTTGGGAATGTTTTATCAAGAAATATTTTTTTACGGCTAGGGTAGAGTTAAGATAGAACTCCTGATCCTCTGGCTTCTACCTCCTCAGTGCCAGGATTACAAACATGTACCATGCCTAGCTGAATTTGAAGTGGATTTGATAGTGCTTCTTTATTTCTGAATAATAGATCCCTTTGAAAATCTGTTCAAATCCATGGCCTCCCTCATGCATATACGAGGTCTTGCGAGGGGCTTTGGGCCTGTTCTTGGATCTACCAGCAAAGTAGATTTGATTGTCAAAGAATAGAAAAGGATAGAGGGTGAGGAGACTCTTAATACCAACAGTGATCTGAGTGTGTGGTAGGAGGAAACCCTAGTTAATCAGATAAAATGATGCTTCTGCTAGTGGTAGCAACAAAGGCATCTTGTTGAAATTTGGTTGGCTCCCATTCAGAGTGAGGCATTCAAACTCCTTGACACTGATTGGACATTTTTGGTTTTTCAAGACAGGGTTTCCTTCTGTGTAGTTTTGGAGCCTGTCTTGGAACTTGCTTCTTAGACCAGGCTGGCCTTGAACTCACAAGAGATCCACTTGCCTCTGCCTCTGTGCTGGGCCGGTAATTAAGGATCTTTTGTCGTGGGGGTCTGGTCTATCTTTTAGGGTAGAGGTCCAGTTCTCAAATTCTGGGAACATCTAGGTGGGAGTAATTACATGAGTTTTGATAAGTCATGGGGAACGAGTAGCCTCTCTTGTAGTAGGGGACAGAGTTGATAAGTCTTGTCCTGTGATTGGAGGCACTACCTGAGGCACAATAGTGCCTTTCCTCTGGGCAGTGCTCTCCCAGAGTGTCCAGGTAGAAAGTAGATTTGGCTCCCAGCATGTCTAAGAGGACTGGGAAGGTCTGTCTTCAGCAGTTGCTTTACTTCTCCTTTTTCTTTTTCTTTGTCCGCCCCCCCCCACAGGGTTTTCCTGTATAACCTAACCCTGGCTGTCCTGGAACTCACTTCGTAGACCAGGCTAGCCTCAGAGATCCACCTACCTCTCTCTGCCTCTGAAGTGATGGGATCAAAGGTATGCGACACCAATGCTCAGCCAGAAAGGCCTTTTTTTTAAAACTAGGCCATCTCTATTCTTGGAAGTGTTTCTCCAGAACTGATTACATGTATGCATAAAGGTCCCTGTTGGGAATACTCAGTGATGCTGCTTAATGGTTAAAAAGGGGGCAGGGGGACTGGAGAGACGGCTCACAGGTTAAGAGCACTGACTACTCATCCAGAAGACCTGGGTTCAATTCCTAGCACCCACATGGCAGCTCTCAACTGTCAGTGACTCCAGGGGACCTGAGTTTAAAAAACAAACAAACAAAAGGAGCCTATTTTTTTCATTTACCTAATTGCTCATCCTATGAGTTATTTTAAATTTTTTCTCTTTTTTAATATACAGTCTATGTGTAATTCCCCCTGGTTTCATCTCCAAAAATATACATTATTCTCATCATTTTTCTTTTTCTCTACTGCCACTGTTTCTATCCAAGTTAGTATCAGTTTAGTTTGTATTACAGCCAGGCAACCATTTTCCTCTTGTTTCTCTCCATTCTTCATTTGTTCTCCACAAAGGAGGCAAATTTAAAATATTAGTCTTTCATTCAGAACATCCTTTCTACATTAGGGTCTTTGTACAAGCAATATCTGCCGTGGGTGCTTTTAGCCTGGATCTTTAAATGATTCGTTTTAGTTTATAACTTAGAGCTTTTGCATCACCACCTCTCAAAAGCCAGCCTTGCTTATTATTTTCTATCTTAGAATCCTTTGTGTTTTCATTTTGAAATTATCTAATTGTGTAATTATCTTTCTTCCTCCGTTACTGATTCCCCGAGGGTGGGGACATTACATCTGCTCATCATTGTACAGCCATATAATACCTGGGAGTCATCATTTAATTTTTGTGGCAGATGGGAATCTCCAAGATAGAAGTGTATGTATGTACAAAAATAGTAACCTAACAAGGTAGTTCAGACTATAATACTTTATAATAGTATTTACATGCTTGTGTGTAAATATGTAGAAAAAAGGCCTAGAAGAATCACTACCAAATTGTGTTGCCCTCTGGAGGGAAATGAGTAGGTTGGGGTTGAAAAAGACTATAAACATCAGGGTAGATTGAATTTTTCAAAAAAAAATTTTTTTATATTATGCATCATTCTTTAAAGATAAAAATGGAGCTGTCTGGTGGCACCTCAACTTTGAATGATAGTATTAAAAGTTTCTCTTATTTACAGCGAGCCAAAAGCTGAACAGGAGAAATGAAGGACACCGGTGAGACCGGTAGCCAGGTCTTGCCTGTCACATGCCCTGTGGGGACTTGAGCACTAGTTCTCACAGTAGAGATGCCCTTCTGTCCTGAGTCTGCATTTTAGATTGTTGAGTGCAGGCATAGTTTCTCAGACATAGGAAGGTTGTATATTTTTAGTCTCTTTCATTTCAAGCCCAGTTAAACTTGCACCTCTTTCCTTGGCAGAGCCGCAGTGACATCAACCAAGGAAATAAGCTCTGAACTTCTCAGGGTTGGCTCAGCAGCTCTGACCCCTACAGAAATAGTTTTCTCTAGATTCTTGTCTTTTAGGAAAAGGATAGCTAACAGTGTTTTTAAGTAACGAAAAACAGAAAAAGAAGATATAATGAATGTGACCACATTGGGAAGAGGAACATGTGACATCTAGTGACCTTCCACCAAGGGAATCTTCCAAATAATTCTTGGTAACATTTAGTGGATGGTAATGGGATGCCAGCACCAAGCAGTCACTTTGGCACAACCCATCTTTTTTCTTCACCATGACTATATAAAGCAGGAGTTATGTTTCTGTTTTGTTTGTTTACTTGCTTGCTTTTAGATTTTTTTTGGATGCATTAAAGGTGGATGAAGGATCTCAAACATGCTACATCCCACTAAGCTACATCCCCAGCCTGAAGCAGTTATTTCTGTTTTGTAGATGGAAAAATTGAGGTCTAGGAAGGTTAAGTGCTTCAGGTTTGAATCCAAGCATTCTGACTCCAAAGCCCTTGTTGTATTTCTGTTTGTTTTGAAACATGATCTCACACTGCAGTGCCTGACTAGCCTGGAGCTCTAGCCCACACAGGTGTCTACCTCCTGTGTCCTGGGATTGCAGCCACGAACCACCACACTGCCTCCAAAGTCCACATTCTTTTTGTTTGTTTTTTAGTGTGGGTTTTGTGTGTGTGTGTGTGTGTGTGTGTGTGACACACACACACACACTGTCCCAAAGAGATTGTAGCTTTGGAGCCTTTCCTGGAACTTGCTTTGTAGGCCAGGTTGGCCTTGAACTCACAGAGATTTGCCTGCCTCTGCCTCCTGACTGTTGGAATTAAAGGCATGTGCCACCACTGCCTGGCATCTGTCTTGCCTTTTTTTAATGGTGGAAGGGCATCTTGTACTAAGCAATTTGTAAAACAGTGCTTGGGGTTGGGGAGATGGCTCAGTTGCTAAAGTGCTTAGGGCCTGAGTTTTATAGCTAGCAACCATATAAAAAGATGGGCAAGGTGTTTATATACCAGTAATCCCAGTGCTGGGGATACAAGAGGATCCTTGGGTCTTGCTGGTAAGTCGGTTTTGGAGAATTGGTGAACGCCAGCCAGGTTCAGTGAGAGACACTGTCTCAAAAAGTTTGATGGCAATCTATTGAGAAACACACCCAGTATCAAGCTCTGACCTCCACAGTCATGTTCACACGTGCATAGATACACATGAGTACATACAAATACACAAAATGCTTCGATTGTGGTGGATTCTCAACAGATGTGCTTCACCATATCATGATAATGACCAGCGTTACTCTCTGGCTGTCAATAGTTTTGTGCATGCTATATTTGGGAGGTGGAGGTGAGACAGTACCCCTTCCTAGTTAATTGCCCAGGCTAGGTACCTGGAGTCCCTCTGGACAGCTGCTCGGTTTGCTTTCCCTCTACAACTGCCACTCTGTAGTTGGCCTGCTTTAATGAACTTGATGGTTTCCTTGCTTGAGTCTTGCGGGACCTAACTGTTCTCCATCTACCATCACAGCCATATGCTAACTTCTGAAATTGTGGGAAACTTTCTTGGAATAATGAAATTTCAGGAGACAGAAAACAACTGCACACTCAGGGAACTGAGAGGCCAGGTTGGTTGATGAGAATCCCAAAGAGGCCTGAGAAGCCATTGATGTTGATCAGGACCCAGACCATGTGGGATTTTGCCAGCCTAAGTAAGAAGTTTGAGAGCAGTTATGGGGATAGTTTTCAGGCATGGTAAAGCTCTACCCTGCTTCATTCATAGTGCTGGGTGCACTGTGGCTGCTGGAGAGAGTCCTGGAATCCATCTCTATCATTTCAGGTTTAACTGGTGCTCAGCCCTCAACTGCCGTACTAACCCTCAGGCCAAAAAGGGCAGTGTCTCTGCTAGGCTGGCCCCAGTGTTTGGCGTGCCTATCCATGGCCTGGGCCTATAATTTGGTGGGTTGGCTGGTTACAAAAATAAAAAGTGCGACCTATAACTAAAGCTGAGTGGATTCAGTGAAGAGTGAGCTTTTAATTTGCCTAGGCTGTACTTACTGGAGAAGCAAGTCTCCTCCCCAGGCATAGCTCCAGGTTCTGCCTTAGTACCTGCTATAGGGCCCTTTAAGGGCTTGTGCCTGGTGCTGAGATGTGGGGATTCTAGGGGAAAGATTCGGAGGGCATCTTGGGGTTCAGTGATAGGCTTGTTATAGTTCCCTAGGGAGTAAACATTATTCAGTCTTGTCTCTCACATTTGTTTCTCCTGTTTGATTGCATTAACATCCATCCGTCCATTCATTCATACGTGTTCAATAACATTGAATGATTTTCGTATTTTAGGCATTAGTGATATCACAGTGAATAAGAGAGACAAAGACGCTGGCCTCAGAATTCATATTGTTAATGAGAATAATAAATAAATGTACAGTATATAAAATAATATTCAGTGCCACATAGGAAAAGGAAGATAGACAGTAATGGGAATGATAGTTTAGATAAGTTGATCATGTATATTCTGTGGCTATTGAAATATAGGAAAAAGATGGAAAAATGACAGGCTACTTCTATAGATTCTAGATCCCGGCAGCTATTTCTCAAGAAGAGGCTCCCTGTGTCAGTGTCAGTATAGTCAGCCTGAGTGGAGATAAGAGGCACTGCCCCTCTGGGGGCCCAGCTGGTTCCTAGCCCCAGGTGGGCCCCATTCAGAGCTGTGGTTGTTTCTTCCAGGCTCCAAATGTCAACTGCCTTCAGGGCGGGCAGGGTGCTGATTAACTGTAAATAGACACCTGTCTTCTCGGGATTTCTCAAGTCTGGTTCTCGGGGTTTCCGAAGGGACTGTGCTGAACAGAGGACTGTGAAGCTGGGCCTGGGAAACAGCTGCAGAGGTGACAGGGTGCTTCCTTCCTGTATCTAGGTGCACTTTTGTAAGAGCTGAGCTGAGGGGATTTGGATTTGAATTTGTTTGTTTGTTTGTTTTTCAAGACAGGGTTTCTCTGTGTAACAGCTCTGGCTGTCCTAAAACTTGCCTTGTAGACTAGGTTGGCCTTGAACTTGCAAGAGATCTGCCTGCTCCTGCCTCTTGAGTGCTAGGATTAAAGAAGTTCACCACCACCACCTGGCCTTGGATTTGAATCTTAATGCACTGTTTTTTAGCTCTGACTTTGGACTAGTTCTCATCTCTCTTGAACCTCAGCTTTTTTACCTGTATAATAAGGATAGTAGTACTTGCTTTCTAGGAGTTTTTATAAGATTTAAATGATGTGTAGAGGATCCAAGGCAGTGTTTGGCATAGTGGGGTGCTCAATAAAAGTTAAGAGTTCATATGTCCCAGACTGATCTCTAACTCCCTAAATAGGCAAGAATGAACTAGAGCTTCTGATCTTTCTGCTTCCACCTTCTGAATACTGAGACTACAGGCATGCTCCACCAAGCCCAGTTTATGCAGTACTGGGTGTCAAACCCAGGACCTCATGTGTGCTAGGCAGGCACTCTACCAACCAAATCACATCCCTAATCTAAGAAGGAATATTCTAAAGGCATTAACCTAGTGAATCAGGAGTCTTGTATTAGGAAACCAAATGAAAATGTTCAAGAAATGAATTATTGGAGCTGGAACTTAGTAGTTAAGAACATTTGTTGCTCTTCAGGGGACCTGGGTTCAATTCCCAACACTCACATAGTGAATCATGATCATCTATAATTCCAGTTCCAGCGGATTTGAATCCCTCTTGTGACTTCTGTGGACACTGGGCATGCATATAGTACATATACATACATACAGACAAAACATTCGTGCACATAAAAACAATATGAAACAGAAAAGAAGTGTGAATTCATGGGCAGAGACTGTTTTCTGCACCTCTGAGTTGCAGATTCACTGCACTGCTCTCCACATGTGTCACATTGCTTTGGCATCTGATGTTAGACTAATCATGATTTGTCCATAGCTTTAGAGACTCTAGGGACAAGGGTAACCCTAGATTCCTTTCAGCCTGCCTTTCAGTGTATTTTGTTTGTGGTGCAGCCATGGCAGGTTCTGATTTTTAGAGCATTCTCAACTTTGGCGCTTTTATTAAGGCCAGGACAGCCACCACAGGCCTGCTGAGGCTGAGGACCTCTGGGTTGCTATTCTGTGGATTCATTTGTAGGCTGGAGATTCCACAGCCCTTTCTCCTCAGTGCAAACCTTGGGGTTGATACTCTAGAATGGATGGGCCAGAAGATATACAATTAGGGAAGAGTTCCTTTACTTTGGACAGACTTCTTGTTTGTGATTGTGGTTATTTTTGGGAGTATGAGCTTTACACAGCACTCATTTGTGCAGGCCCTTGGTAGGCAAGACTTGGTGAGTCCTGGTGTCTGAGAAGAGCTCACATCTATCTGCTGGTTTTATTTGGGTGCATCTGGTATGAATTCTAGATTAGTAGTCCAATTGCAGCTCTTAATTGCTTCCTTTGGGCATTTTAATTACTGTGAGCATGGTAGGTGACTAAGGGATTAAGAATCTCTTGTACATTTATAGAGCAACAGGTCCTGCTGGTATGTTCCCAAAGCATTTATTTGTCATTTCCCCAAAATATTCATGTTAAAAGTTGTGAACATAACCTTTGGACTTGAGGGGTGGCCAGCTGAAGAGTATGAGGAGACATTTGGCCTCTCAGTTGACTCCTTCCAAGAATTGTAAAGAAACCATCTAGTACTTATTACTCCAGATATTGGGGGAGATGTCAAGGCGAAGCCATAATAACCTTAGTGTTGCCAGCTGCTCCTCCCACCTTTTTCCTGAAGCAAGGCTGGTGAAGATTCTTTTCAGTTTTGCAGGTACTGAGGCAGTGAGTTGAAGATGGCCAGAGTGTTACCTGCCCTGCCTAGAGACAGGACAGGAATGGTGTTTCAGCCATCAGAGGCTCAGCAGGTATAGGGTAACATTCATTCACCCAGCAGGCATTTATTGAGGGCTTAGGACTGTGTTAATTGCCAGAGAACTATAGATGACTAAGACAGTGTCTATCCCAGGAGTTCAGGCTGGAGAGGGAGCCAAATTCACTGAACATATAATTACATTATGTAGTTAGGCGAGGTTCTGGTGTAGATCAGCTGGAAGCTTGGGTATAGACTTGGGGAGTGCTGCCTACAGGAGAAAATCACTGTTGGCCAATGGGATAATAGGACTTGGACAGAGTAGGAGAGAGAAATCACTCCAGATAGAGAGAACAGCTTGGCCATAGACATGTAAGGGAGTCAGAGTGTGATGTGCTCTGAGAATCTTTTCAGAGCAGCTCACTGCTGTTGAGAGGTGCAAGCTGAGAGCAGTGGGAAATGAAGCAAAATTGGCCAGGAGGTAGAAGGAACTGTACTTAATACGTCTTCCAAGAGAGTGTCATGGTCAGATTTTGAGTTGTGTGTAGGGTCAGTCCCATGGATCCCATAGGAAGAAATCAGCAATGAGGAGTAATTGAGTAGTATATGATGATCGTGGGAGGCATAGAGGAGATTGAATGTTAAGACTGATTAGGCTTGACTTTGGGAGCGTGAAGATGGGAGAATGAAAACTCAGGATGGCATCTGAGATTTCTAGCTTGCTGGATTAAATGGAAGTTCCATCAGCTGAGGGAACACAGGGACCTGAGAATGGAAAAGATGAGACTGGTCTTGAGACATGTGAAGTCGCAGAATCAATGGGAATCTGGGACTAACATCTACTGGGAAGCTGGAGATTTATTGATGGAGCTCCAAAGAGATGTTAGAGACAGAACTATATATTGTAACTGGTCAAGTAAAACCAGAGGCCTTTATATTCTCACAGCCTAGCCCTCTAGGAACAGGGAGGGATACTAAGAGGACTTACAAAATGCCCCGGAAACAAAGCAGAATTGTTGAGATAGTGAGGTGGCTGAAGAGAGTGACTTATGGTCAAATGAGTCCTCAGGTTTGCAGACCACAGGTTGGGCTGGAGGAAGTCAGAGGCAGCTGGGAAAGTGAGGGATTAGAGGTAAGCCAAGAATGTTAGAAATAGTCTGGTAACGTCTTCCCCTAATCACTACAGATAACCAAACCATGACCCCACAAGTTTTGTGAATTGTCCAGATTCCTCCGGCTGTTGTGATAGCCTGGTGGCAGCTTAATCAGCACTTCTGTACTGTCTCCTGAGCTCTGGTCCTGCCTGTGGGAAAAGCCTGGGTAGCCCGTGTGTAGCTGCTCTAGCCTTCAGAGTGGTTGGCTTGTGTCCTATGGGAGCTGTTCAGCTACATGGTGCTTTAAAGCATGATGAAGAGGTAGTCATCTTCCTATTTTGCAGTTGGGAAAACTGAGGCTTAGAAAACTTTGATAACTTCTCTAGAAGTTAAGACAAATATTTTAAAGCAATATGATCCAGATTCATGGTCTTAGTCAAGGTCTCCTGACTGAGACTCAAATCTGAGTCACCTTTTGCTGCCAAAGCCTTTTTGTTGTTCTCTTTTTTTTTTTTCCAGACAAGATCTCACAGTGAGTTCTTGGCAGGCCTGGAACTCACTAAAAATTCTGCTTGCTTCTGCCCCTCAAGGGCTAGGATTAAAGGTATATGCCACCTCATTTAGCACAGCCTGGGCTGATGCTATCTGCAGTATTTTGTGGAGTTCAGGATGTTACTCAGCTGTAAGACCATGTTGTGTCCAAGAGGACAGTTTCTTTTCTCTCTGGCTACGCATAGTACTCTTACTGAGACACTTTAAACTTCAGGTGTGTGTACACGCCTCGGTCAGCTGATTTCACTTGATCCTGCTTAGGCATGGAAGCACCATTTAATGATCAAAGCTGTCAAACAAATCCAGTTGGATCTTCTTCAATTAGAAATGGAGTTCCCCCACCTTCCTTCATAAAAGCTGATGGCAGGACATGTTAGAAAAGCATGTATGTTGCAACTACATGTCTAGTCTTAAATCTGGATTCTAGTACTTTTTTTTTTGTTTGTTTTTCTCCCAGTTTTTAAAGACAAGATTTCTCTGTGTAACAACCCTGGCTATTCTGGAGCGCTCTTTGTAGATCAGGCTGGCCTCGAACTCAGAGATCCACCTGCTTCTGCCTCTGCCTCCACCTTTGGAGTGCTGGAATTAAAGGCAGGCACCACCTTGCCCACCCAGCTGGTTCTAGTACTTTCTATATGACCTTGAGCCGATTGATCTCTAGTTCTTCCCTTACTGGGTTAACAAGTGAAGGAGCATTTACCTCCAGGGGTTGCTGAGGGCAGTAAATGAGATAATTTGAGACAAGTGTCTACTGTACGAAATGCTTGGTAATGTTTCTCTTCTAATCTTTGATCCTGGGTAAAAGGTCTCACTGTGTTGCCCTGTTTGGCCCGGAACTTGCTATGTATACCAGGCTTCAAACTTACAACATATTTGCCTGCCTCTGCCCACCTAGTACTAGGATTAAAGGTGTATGTCATCACAGATGGCCAAAAGCTATTAGGATCTCTTTATTTTTTAAAATGTCACATGAACATTTTTTAAAAATTGTATGTGTGTGTGTGTGTGTGTTTATATGTCTGTACACCATGTGCTTGCCTGGTGCCTGCAGAGGCCAGATAAGGGCATCTGATTGTCTGAAACTGAAGTTACAGGTGATTGTAAGTCTCCATGTGGGTGCTGGAAGTTGAACCTGCGTCCTCTGGCAGAGCAGTCAGTGCTCTTAACCACTGAACTATCTCACCAGGCCCTCGGGGTCTCTTTATACCATAGGAAAGGAACTCTCAGTGGGCCAATTACAGGGAGGTATTCTCATCTCATTGGATAGTCCAGTGAAATATAAAAAGACTGGAACAACTAAAAACAGTGTTGAGATGTGGGTAGCTGTGACCCCTGTCAAGCTGTGGCCTTGAGGGATAACAGCTTTGGAAAACTTGGAGCTTGAGAGTAGACTGAGTTCATTATAGTTCCTCTTACAAAGGAGAGAAGCCAGGAGACACTGTGGACATGCCCCATTTAAGACTTCAAAAAGCAAGGACAGACAGAGGATTTGGAATGCCTCTTCCTGGCCAATGTGATATGTGACAGATCATGGGTTATGTGCCTGGGGCTGGGCCTTATTTTACCCTTCTATAAAGCAGGAGTCATGCCCCTCCCACATGTGTTTAGAAGTAGGAAGGGATTCATTAAGTTTTATGGTTGGATAATAAGCTCCTGGATTTATTATGAGACTCCTGGAAAGTCAGAGTAGGGCCAAGGCAAGTGTGCTGGGTGCTGGAGTGCTACCTCCTGTCAGCCTCTCCTGTCTCCTTGGATAGCCAGTTTCTACTAAATTTCTTCTGCATATGCCACATATTCTTGCCTAGGAACATGTGTGTTTCTATGCTAAGTTCATACCCTCATACATACAGTTCATATGGTCTAGTTCAGGAAATCATGCAAAAGGTGAACAATGAACAACCAAGGAAAAAAATTTTTTTCTATGACAATTTATAATTAAAGGGCTTAGCAGAGTGCTTGGCCCAGAGTAGATGTTTATGAACTACAGCTTCCCCTCTCTGTAAATATATAAGAGTTTTTGCAAGGCAAAACAGATTTTCTGGGCTGGTGAGATGACTCCATTGGTAAAGGACGTGCATTTGATCCCTGAAATATGCTTGGTAGAAGGAGAGAACTGACTCTGATTTTTACAGAGAGAGAGAGAGAGAGAGAGAGAGAGAGAGACCAGGTCCTCCCCTGGCATAATGTGGGTGTAGAAGACATTTACGGCTGTTAAAAGAAAGCCTGATGCTCTGCAGATGCTGTCACCTGACTTTTGCTGTCATCTGTGTTCAGTTCTACAGTGTTCTTTGACATTACTGCAGATGGCAAGTCCTTGGGCAGCATCTACTTTGAGCTGTTTGCCAACAAAATTCCAAAGACAGGAGAAAACTTTTATGTTCTGACCAATGAATATGAAGGATAAGGGTTTCTCTTTTCACAGAATTATTCCAGAATTCATGTGCCAGGGTGGTGCCCTCATGCTCTATAGTGGCACTGGCTTCAAGTCGTCTACAGGGAGAAAATTGAATTGAGTACTTTATTCTGAAGCATCCAGGCCTTGGCATATTGTTCATGGAAAACGATGGCTCAGTGCTAATAGTTACAGTTTTCATACCTCCTGCTAAGACTGAGTAGTTGAGTGGAAAAGTCTGTGGTTTTTTGGAAGGTGAAGGAAACTACGAGCCTCCATGGAAGCCATGTATCACTTTGTTTGGGTCCATATACAGCAAGCCCAGCAAGAAGATAACTATTACTGACACTGGATCACTCTATACTGTTGATTTGTGTGTATCTTAGTTTTTGTGGTTTTTTAAAAATATTTATTTATTTATTTATTATGTATACAATATTCTGTCTACA
>LOEQ01001366.1:696830-707053 GCA_001685075.1 Bramus lutescens
TTCTGGGGGTATTTATCATCCCTTTCTGTTTATTTAACATATCCTTTAGAGTTCAATTTGATTTTTCCATAACTGCCTGACCTGTAGGATTGTGTGGTATACCTTTAATATGCTTTATATTATAATAAACAAAAAAGTTTCCATTTTCTTAGAGACATATGCTGGAGCACTGTCTGTCTTTATTTGTACAGGTATACCCTTGATGGCCATAACTTCTAGCCAATATGTGATTACCAAATCAGCTTTTTCCAAATTGAATATGTATCAACAGTATGGTTGTATCAATAATAGTTTTCCAAATTCTACAAAATGGAACACATCCATCTGCCAGATTTCATTCCTTTGAGTATCTTTTGGGTTACTTCCTGCAGTTATTGTGTTTGATTGTATAAAGAAAAAGTAGGAAATTTCCCTTTCCTTAGAATTTCTTTGGCTTGTTGTCACGTGATGGAAAAGTCTTTTTTTTTAAACCTTCGGTAGAAAACAAAACAAAACTTTTTTGTGAAATTGTGAGGCCTTCAGCATATTTCCAATCAATAATTTATTGATTTGTTCATTACCTTGTGCTAGAGGACCTGACAGACCTGTATGGGATCAGATGTGTGTTATGTATATGGGGTGATTCCTATTCCTGGTTATATCTTGTAACTGAATAAATAATAAAGTCAATTCTATATCATCTGGTATAATTCAGCAGTTTCAATATGTAAAAAACTCTTTCAGCATATTGCAAATCTGCAGCTATGTTGAAAGGTTCTTTAAAATCCTTTAGTGCCGTGAGAATAGTACATAATTATGACTTTTGGTCAGAATCATAAGGGCTTTGATCCACTTTACTTAAATTTTCTGTTGTAACCTGCCTTTCCTGATTTATTTGCATCAATATAGAGTGTATGGGCTCCAGTTATTGTTGTGTCCTCTCCAATGGGAGGAAGGGTCCAGTTAGTTCTCTGTAGAAGTTGAATTCTTGCTTTTGGGATACTTGTCGTTGATCTCTCCCTAAAAATTACTACAAGCTCTTTGCCAGGGTTCACTTTCTGCCCTTAATTTTTCAATTTTGTCATTATTAAAAGGTTCTATAATTTCTGCTGGGTCTATTCCTGCTAATTGATGTTATCTCAATTTTCCTTTTAGAATTAACTCAGAGACATTTCCCACATATTTTTTTTTAATTTTGCACTTGGTTTATGTGGTAAAAAGATCCATTCTGTGATAATATCTTCCCTCTGTATTAAAGTACCTGTAGTGGAAAGTTTAAAGGGTAATATGACCAGAGTACAGTTAAGATTGGATCTACATGAACCACATGTGCCTTCTATAATTTCTCTTTAATCAAAGCCAATTCTCCTCAGCTTCGGCTGATAATTTCCTGGGACTATTTAAATCCTTGTCACCATCTAAGGTTTTGTTTAAATTATTCAAGTCATCAGGACCTATCCCAACAGTGTGCCATAGATGGGAAATGTCTCCTAGCAATCTTTGGAAATCATTAAGAGTCTGCAATAGCTCTCTCCTAATTTGTACCTTTTGAAATCTAATTCTTTGTAAACCTATTTATAACCTAAATAATTAATTGAGTCTCCTATTTGTATTTTTTCAGGAGCAATTTGTAATCTCCAACAAGGCAAATTTTTCTTCTCCAAACATTTTTTCTAAATTATCTGCATTTAAATCAGATAGTAAAATGTCATCCATATAATGGTAAACTATAGATTGAGGAAATTGCTTACGTATCATTTCCAATGTTTGACTTACAAAATATTGGCATAGGGTGGGGCTATTTAACATTCCCTGTGGGAGACTCTTCCACTGATATTTCTTAGTAGACTGATAATTATTGTAAGTAGGCACTGTGAAGACAAATTTTTCTTTTGTGTTTTTCTTGTAAAGGTATAGTGAAGAAACAGTCTTTTAAATCAGTAACTATAAGAGGCCATCCTTTAGGCAATAGAGAAGGCCAAGGAACACCAAACTGTAGAGAGCCCAATGGCTGAATCACCTTATTAACAGCTCTTAGATCTGTCACCATTCTCCATTTTCCAGATTTCTTTTTAACACCAAATACAGGAGCATTCCAAGGGCTGGTTGATTCTTCAGTATGTTGAGCATCTAGTTGCTCCTGTACCAGNCACTGATATTTCTTAGTAGACTGATAATTATTGTAAGTAGGCACTGTGAAGACAAATTTTTCTTTTGTGTTTTTCTTGTAAAGGTATAGTGAAGAAACAGTCTTTTAAATCAGTAACTATAAGAGGCCATCCTTTAGGCAATAGAGAAGGCCAAGGAACACCAAACTGTAGAGAGCCCAATGGCTGAATCACCTTATTAACAGCTCTTAGATCTGTCACCATTCTCCATTTTCCAGATTTCTTTTTAACACCAAATACAGGAGCATTCCAAGGGCTGGTTGATTCTTCAGTATGTTGAGCATCTAGTTGCTCCTGTACCAGCTGTTCAAAACCTGCTCAGATTAACATTTCCCCAATCCCCCAATCTTAGAAACAAATCATAAATTAACATATGTTAATTTCTCTGTTGGTAAAGACCATTGCACAACCCATACAGGTTTGTCTGTCACCCATTTTAAAGGTAGAGCTGTTGGTGCCTTTGGATCAGCAGCTGTTGTACCCTGTTCTTGTACAACCTGAATGGTCAGTGACTGTTCTGTTTTTTTTTCTTTTTTTTTAGAAAAATTATTTTTTCTCATTGTACATACAGTGGCTGTTCTTTATAATATCTTGTGATTTTTTTCCCAGAAACATACATATATTGCTGTAACAAATCACATCCCCACAAATTCATTACTATGATAGCCCCTTTTGGTTTTAATGTTTCTCTCTGTCCTTCTGTCCCTATACATACACTCATCTCACACTCTTCTTTACCTGAGATAAAATTCTGATCCCTAAAAACTGAACATTTACGTCCTGAAAAGGCGAATTTGGATGCCAAGATTCTGATGAAATAATTGTTACATTCGGACCTGTGTGTACCAGACCTTCAATGACAACATCATTTGTTTGTATATAGAAGTTTGTTCATTTATAGAAGTTTGCCAAAATACTTGCTTTATGATTTCTCCTGAACTTTTCATTCTCTCTTCTATATCTTGTTCAGTCATCCAGAGCAGGATGGTTTCTTAGAATAGTCATTAGTTTCTTTAATTGCTCTGGGAGGAGCTTCCTCTACAATGGCAGGAAACAAC
The DNA here is from genome assembly GCA_001685075.1 of Bramus lutescens. NCBI lineage: Eukaryota > Metazoa > Chordata > Mammalia > Rodentia > Cricetidae > Bramus > Bramus lutescens. The sequence goes on from LOEQ01001366.1 coordinate 700,036, forward strand.
TGAACCGGATTTAGCACAGGGGCTTCTTGCAGGAGTTTCCCTGTGGCACAGGATTACCATGAATAGTCCTCATTCATTAGTTCAATGCCTACCTTTGCCACACCTTCTGCATAATCCAGAAGGGAGGAGTGTTCTGAATGGATTATTCTTAGAAAAAGCACTGTTTACAACCCTTTAAGGTGACCTTGTTTACTACAATTGAAACACTTGACATTTCGAGTTTTCTTCAAACCTCTGGAAATCACCTGTCCTATCCAAGTATCATCATGGTCATGAGATTCAATATTAATTGTATCTCGAATCCATTCCTCCAAAGTTGCTGACCTTGCCTTTAATGGCCTAATTACCCTGTTCCATAGAGAATTAGGCAGTCTCAAAAGCTGGAGATTCAATTATTATTTGTCTAGCTTCTGAATTTGGTATTGTATTTACTGCTGAAGTCAGTCTCTGTAAGAAATCCATAAAGGCTTCCTTTGAGCCCTGTATAACTTTAGTAAATGACTCAGTTTTCTTTCCTATTTCTCCAGTTCTGACCCATGCATTCAAAGCTGATGTGTGGCATAAATCCAGGGCATGGTCATCATATACAGTTTGCCTTTCTATAGTTTCATAATCTCCTTTTCCAAGAATTTAATCTTGGGAGATTTCCCTACCTCTAGCTTTACTCCATTGTTCAATAATCTTAGCCTCTTCTCTGAACCAGGTACTCCATTGTAATTGTGGACCAGGCTCTAAAACACCTTTAACCAATTCTATTAATTAGGGATAATTCTATGAGAAACTGACCATGAATATAACATTTGCTTCACACAAAAGGTCAGTGCATACCATATGAGACCATTGCTTCCTTGAATCTCCTTAAATCTAACATTGGCACAGGAGTTTGCTGTACCAGAACCTTTGCCATTTGGCAGTTCCTGTAAGGTTACTGGATATATTAAGGTTGGTTGCTTGAAAACCTTAGGCTGTTCCTCTCTATTCTATAATGCATTGCTGAAATTGGTTCTCCATTAAATTCCTCTGTCTGGATTTGAATATCTCTGTGATCTGTCTTATTAGGTTTTTCTAAGGCCTGTATCTTAGCACTCAGATTAACCAACTATTTTAGTGATAAGACAAAAATGATAAAGCTGATAATGTTTACAATTGACATTACGTGAATCCCATCTAAATTAGATACCTTCTTATTTAATCGTTCCATTTTCAAACTGTCTAGCATATTATCATACAGAGACCCAAATCCCTCCATTGTAATGGTTTTTTCCCCATTTTTTTTAATGTGGAAAAAGAACTCTCTCTTTTAATTCCTCCCTTTAAGAATTCCCCATTGTCTTACTAAATCTACTGATGGAGTTGATGAAGATGTGAGGCTTATTCCTGCTGCATAGAACAGTAAAGGCCCTCCTGGATTTCAAGGAAGCTACCTCACGGGAGAGAGACAGAGACAGAGGAGAGAGAGAGATGTCTGAAAAATGCACAGGAGAACCAGCCTGAATCCTGTGGCATTTGGAGTCCTGTGCTTCTGGAGTTTGGGTAGCAGCTGGAGACTGTTTCAGAGTGGCTACAATAGGAAAATCCCAAACTTGCTTAGATGCTTGGGGAAAAAAGAAGAGAAAACCTAGCCAGGTGGGGCTGGAGTCCCCATGTGCAGCTCCATCAGGAGCCTCAAGTGCAGCTCCGGCCTGTGCAGGTGGCTAAAATCCACAGACAAATGGCTTATTCATACCCTAAACATTGGGCGCCAATTGTAGCACGAATAATAAAAACCTGGAGACAGATATTGGAGTTCATCCTGAAGATCTCTATGAAATCTTCAGATTGAAAGAGAGCAAGTTCCTCTCTCATCCCGCTTTATCTCCCTGTCTAGTGCTGGGATTACAGACGTGCACCACCACTGCCCAGTCTCATGGCTAACTAGTGTAGCTGTTTTGTATTCTGGTCTTCAGGCAAGCTTTATTTATTAAAAATACAAATGAAATATCACCACCGTTCTGCTATCCACACAGACAGTTGAGATTGACCATCAGCAAAGCAATTCCAGAGGGTGGGTTGTGTTTGCCCATCAATACAATATCAGCTGTGGGGAAGGTGTGGGCCAGCTCCTCTTTCATGTAGTTCAGGCAGACTCATGGGCAATAGGCAGAAACCATGGGAGAGTTGTGATGAGGTTGTCTCTGTTCTTTCCTTGGGCCAGTTTTGTCTTTCTATTCTAAATTCTCCCATTTGTAACTAACTGGAGTCCTCAACCTGCTTCTGTTTTGAACCCTAATGGTTGCTTTCAGCCAGGACATGAGCCCACTGCTCCTGGGGCCTGATAACCATGGATTTTCCATCAACTATGTCTCCATTAAATGTGTTAACAGGAAGACACTGAATATAGATTGAGTCCTCAGGGTGAGTGGAGTGCACAGATGCATATAGTTATGTGTAAGATAAGAGCATGATGAATAGATTATGTAACAGAAATAAATAATATTTAAGGGTTTCCTTGTTGAACCCTTAAGTAGATCAGCCTGCCCCCAAGACTCTTGTTTCTCCCTTGGAGCTCCTGAGTATACCGTTCATGTAAGGAAGAAGATGCCAGGGGTGGACAGGAGTGAAGCCAGTGGTTAGACTTGGGTCACCAGGGAGTAAGCGCTGGGCTTAGTGTAACAGATAGAGGTGAAAAGGGAGGTCTTCTGGGTGGGGGGGTAGGTGAGTTAGACAGCTGTGGTACCTCAAATGGGGCATCTTGTTTGAGTCAGAAGTGGGGTGTGCAGGTGTTGTCTGTCATCTGATCAAAGTGTCAGGCTGCTATTAGAGGCAAAGGTTGTGACCTAGAACAAAGCCAGTCATGACTTAGGGGACATCTAACTGCAGTCATGGCTGCAGGGGACACAGGAGAGGAGGCCTATACCATGTACAGGCAGACTTTAGGTCTTCCTTGCACTGTACTAATTATTTACTTAGTACATAGTAATGAGCAAAATAAAATGATTCATGGTGTATCCTTCAGCATTTTATATTAGGGTGTCTCAACAGGAGGTCTGGACAGTGCTGTATATTGGTTAATTGGGAAGGTAGTAATTTGTAATTAGTAGCAAGGAAATTGCTACTGCTATTTTTGTTTAGTTCAAGTCAGGGTTTCTCTATATAGTCCTGGGTGTCCTGGAACTAAATCTATAGACCAGACTGGCCTCAAACTCACAGAGATCTGCTTCCTGAGTGTGGGATTTAAAGGTGTGTGCCACTCATACCCGGCTTGTAAATATTTTTCTAAAAATGTGTGAATAGTTCTTTTTATATGAATGACCTTATCCTCTTGCATCTGATTCATGATGCTTGACTCTCAGGTTATGGCAGAAAAACAAATTGGAAGTGACTTTCAAAGTTTTGATCTTTTGTATGCTAAGAAGTATCTTTTGGTGCTAGAGAAATGGATGGTTCAGGGGTTAAAAGTAGGTACTGCTCTTAAAGACAACCAGTATCCACATCAGACAGCTCATAGCTTCCTATAGCTCCAGTTCCAGAGGATCTGATGCCCTCTTTTGGACTCCTAGAACACCTGCACACTCGAGTGTGTGTGTGTGCAATTTAAAAATATTACAAAAAAAAATCAAAGCCTGGAGAGATGGCTCAGGAATTAAGAGCACTGACTGCTCTTCCAGAGGACCCGTGCCCACATGGCAGCTCACAACTGTCTGTAATTCCAGTTCCAGGGGACCTGACACCCATGGCAAAAAAAAATTAATTAATTTAGCTGGGCGATAGTGGTGCATGCCTTTAATCCCAGCACTTGTGAGGCAGAGATAGGCAAATCTCAATGAGTTTGAGGCCAGCCTGGTCTACAAGAGCTAGTTCCAGAACAGGTCCAAAGCTACAGAGAAACCCTGTCTCAAAAAAACCAAATAAAATAGTAAAAACAACAACAACAAAAACGTTTTACAGTATGGTCTTTCCCAGTTTGACTTGTCTCATGTTATATATAGCACCTTTTACACCATGACATATGTGCATATAGGTAGAATGTCAAAGAAGGCTTCATAAAACATTTATAGCAATGAATATTGATATCTTCTATTTAAATCTTATTTGCATTTATAAATACTTTGTATTGATTTGTGGGAGCAAGTGTGCCATGATGTACTCAAGGGGGTTGGAAAACAGCTTATAAGAGTTGGTTCTTGACTTCCACCATGTGGCTGCTCAAGACAGACTTGGTGGCAAGCACCTTTACTCATAAGCTATCTCATTGACTGTTATTGTGCATTTTGTCTCGCTAGATTTATTCTCTAACCTTTAGTTTGAAAATATTGTTCAACAAAAATTTGTTGGTGCTGGAGCAGTGGGTCAGCAGTTAAGAGCACATAACTTACTGTTCTTGCTGAGGATCTGAATTTGGTTACCAGAACACACATCAGGTGGTTCCCACCCACCAGGCAATCTGGCAGCAGGAGGCTGTGATGTCCCTGGCGTTGTTGGGCAGTTGAACTCTTGTGCATGTAACCCATCACACACACACATAACAGTAAATAAATTCATATTGTTAATCATCTTAAAATTGCAACTGCTATAATAGAATTTAATATAATAGCACCTTTCTAGTTTACTTGTAAAAAACTCTATAAAATAGGTTCTTATTTTTTATGATATATTCCTTTCTATTACATTCAAACTTTCTATACTTTATGTGTTTGCCTTTTGTAGACAAATTCTTTATCTTCCCTTTTTTATATCTAATGTGAGGTATTGGATTTTAATTAATTGTTTAATAAATATATTTATATTACTAATGCACAAAAAAGAAAATATTGTTCAGCCAAACTTGACTGTTATGGTGGGGAGGCAGGGAGTAACCCCCCCTTTCTCTGCCATCTTAGCAGCAGTAAAAGGAGGGAGGAGAGTTCATTCCTTCCTGCCTTCCAGGTGAGTGTGTGGTGGCAACTTCAGCTTGCTGACTCAGGTTCTCTCCTCAGAGCTCCATGAACCTGCCTCCTGACAAGGCCCGGCTCCTGCGACAGTACGACAACGAGAAGAAGTGGGATCTCATCTGTGATCAGGTATGAGATGGCAAGATCAGGTCAGGAGGTGGCAGTCTGACACCTGGACAGAACAGTAAGGCCAAGGGTATAACTGCCATGTTGCCAGGAGCCAGCTTTGGCACCGGATAAGCTAACTTTGTTCAGGGGGCTTCCTGGCTGAGATGACTGGTGGGCCTGAGCGCCCACAAGGGGCTACCCAGTGGACAGTGATTGCCGGTGGCTTATGCAGGTCAGCTGTGGATGAGGTGAGCAGTTTTCCCAGAAGACTGTTCATCCCAGGACTGTGGCTATGCCTACAGGCTGTGCTGAAGGACTCTTACTCTGACCCAGACGTGACAGACAGTGGGGTGTTTGTCCTGTCAACCACAGACTTGTAGGAGGGAGATGCCCTTGCCCCCGTGTAGCTGAGGACTGCAGCTTCCCTCACATGGACAGTGTCTAGAGCTGGGTAGCAAGGGAAGGTGCTGCTTTGCTGCGAAGCAAGGTGTCATCAACACTCACTGCCTTTCTTTCCCTGCACACATGTGAAGGTCACAAGTCATGAGTCTTTGAATGCAAGGCTCAGCCTGTCTCTGGAAGGACGTGGCACAGGGTGGGCATTGTGTTTAAATAGCACTTAGGTGCTGAGCTTTGTCATCAACAAATCTGTGATTCTTTTTTTTCAGGCTCTGAAAAAAAAACATAATAGCTAATGTTTGAGAGCTGACTACCTGTCAGGAATAACAAACACAATAAAATATCTTATTTATCCTCACAAAATCCCCTGATACACACGCTCTTTCAGTTAGAGAATCCACAGTCAGATTGGGTAAGACAAACAGGTGCTAGGTCTTTGCTAGCTGTTTTCTTTCTTCTACTGTGCCCTGTGCTTACCCTGAGCTAGCATTATGATTCTGAGGTCTAAGTCCAAACCTGGGCAGTGGTGGTGCAAGCCTTTACTCGGGAGGCAGAGGCAGGCAGATCTCTGAGTTTGAGGCCAGCCTGGACTACAGAGCTAGTTCCAGGACAGTCAGGGCTACACAGAGAAACCCTGTCTCAAAAAAACAGAAAGAAAAAAAAATTAAAAGTACTGAGATCTAAGTCTGAGCTCTCACCAGGAAAGGATTTGGAGAATAGCAGTGCTGAACTTCTTTACTTGATAAGTTCTGTCCCCCGTCCCCCAAGCCCCCACTGAGACAGGGTTTCTCTGTGTAGCCCTGGCTGTCCTGGAACTAGCTCTGTGGATCAGGCTGGCCTTGAACTCAGAGATCTGCCTGCCTCTGCCTCCAGAGTGCTAGGATTAAAGGTGTGCACCACCACTGCCTGACAAGTTCTGTTTGGATCCCTGTATGCATCTCTTCTCCTGAGTTCTTCAGATAGCTTCTTTGTGGAGGACTTTAGAGGACCACTGCTGAGGGGTTTGTTGAGTCTCCTCTTTGGTGGGCCTGAGTAGAGAAGACATAGTCCTGTGCTCTGTGGAAGGGTATTGGGAGGTAACCCAGCCGCAAATCAGCATTTGGTTGCTGGGGTCCAATTCCTGGTCAAAGCACAGACTATATACCTCCCTGAGCATAAGAACACAGCAATGCTAGCTGAACCATGGTTGCAGAGTTTAGAATTACAAAAACTAGATTCTTTGGGACAAAGCTCCCCTCCCTGTGGCTTTCATAACTGTCTGCCAGTTAGCCATTTACATATTCCCTTTAAATACTAGTCCCAGCTCTGGTCTCTGCATCTTAGCAAGCAGTAGACTCAAAAAAAGTTTCTAACATAGAAAAGCATTTTAGGTGCTAGGAGCATTGACTGGAGGAGGAAACCACAGCAACAGGTGGGATGTGCCTAGGGATCGGTCAGGGAAGGGAGCCTAAGGGTTGGATGATGCTAAGTGACAGGAGACAACTGGAGGCTGAGTTCTCTCAAACTGAGCACTGTAGGCACTCTCCTTCCTTGCACCCTACGTGGACTTTGTGTTTCTCTCTCTCTCTCTCTCTCTCTCTCTCTCTCTCTCTCTCTCTCTC
>LOEQ01001366.1:719423-732121 GCA_001685075.1 Bramus lutescens
CAGGTTTTTGTGAGACCAAGACTCTAGTCTCAGGGAGCAGCTGGGAAATAGCATCATTTAAGGGCTAGGAGGATAAGTCAGGATGAGAAGGCTAAGGGGAGGACTAGAATTTGGGGAAGCAGATGAAGGAATGTTGGGAACAGGTTTTGCTTCGAGGATCTCTGAGTGCTACTCTTACTCTGAAGGTAGCAGAGGACTAAACTGTGGCAGAAGAAACTCCATCAGTGATGCTAGTCACTGTCCCCCTTCAGGAGATTTCTGGGATTAGCCTGACAAGACTTTCCATAGCATTCCTCTCTGGGTCTCTAAGGACAGGTCAGGCAGGCAGAGTTTGAGCAGCCTGGAAAGAATTTAGGACCTTTGGGTCACTGTGGCATTTTTTTCTTCCCCAGACAAGTGTCCCCCTGCTCCACCTCTCCCTGGTGCTGCTCCTTCTGTTGTGTTAACAGTGGGCCTGTCAGGTGAGTATCCTCAGGGCTCTGGACAATGCTGATGGAGTTTTTCCTTGGCCCTTGCCTTATTATACCTGTCCCCCTTCCAAAACTAGCCATTCGCATCAAGAAACCTATCAAGACAAAGTTCCGGCTGCCAGTCTTCAACTGGACAGCACTGAAACCCAATCAGATCAATGGCACTGTCTTCAGTGAACTTGATGATGAGAAGATCTTGGAGGTGACAGGGTTCTGGGGTCCAAAAGGGTGGGGTTGGGATCTGAGGACCAAGATGCCCTTACAGCCAGATCTTCTGGTCTTGGAAAAGCTTTTAGGCAGAGCAGAACTGATACTATATCAGCTTTTGGGACCGTGACTGGGTCCTTGCAGGGCACGTGGCAGTGGGTATTGACATAGTTTGAGCCTTCAACATAGTCTCTATTTCTGCCAGGACTTAGACCTGGACAAGTTTGAAGAGTTATTTAAGACAAAAGCCCAGGGTCCTGCCCTTGACCTCATCTGCTCCAAGAATAAGACTGCACAAAAGGCTGCCAGCAAGGTGACCCTTTTGGAAGCCAATCGTGCCAAGAACCTGGCTATCACCCTTCGCAAGGCTGGGCGCTCAGCTGAGGAGATCTGCAGGGCCATCCACACGTGAGGCTCCCACTAACTTGGCCCTGGTTCCCAGACAGCCGTTACCCCAGTTATCCCCACAGCAGTGGGTTCTCCTAGATTCCAGGGTTCCTGACAGGACTTGTTCACACGTTTCAGCCATCCACTGGCCTGAACAGAGCATACTGACTCCATACTTGGTGTCAGACAGTGAGAGAACTACCCATTCAGCCCAGAATGAAGAAGTGTGGTAGGAATGGTGTAGACAGGGATACCACGTTAGGAGAGCCACTGACACTGAGGGTGTTAAGTGGCTCAAGGAGGGTTCTTAACTAAAACTGAAGGGATTGCACAAGTTGGTCCAGGTTAGGACCTGGTGGAAGCAATATGATACTGAGTACTGAAAATGAAATCTGCCTTTAGTGTGGAGGCCAGGCAGGGTAGAAAGTGGGCAGAGGTCTTGCAGGCCATATTCAGGTTGGTTAAACTTTACCATAGATGCAGAGGGGAAGACACTGAAGGACTTTAACAATAGGAGCATGAGGGTCAGGCATAGTCTGTGTATCTGTAATCTTTGCACTTTTGTAGCAGAGGGCTGAGGCTCACAAGTTTGAGACCATCCTAGACTACAGAACAAGATCCTGTCTGAAAACGAACAACAGACACAGATTATTGTTAACATTATGATAGATGAAGCAATGTCTTTACGTCTGGCTATGTCCTTCTAAGGTCGAGGGAACATGTGGACAGATGTCAGACCTGAAGTGGTTTTCTTCCTACAGGTTTGACTTACAGACATTACCTGTAGACTTTGTGGAATGCCTGATGCGCTTCCTGCCCACAGAGGCTGAGGTGAAGCTGTTGCGGCAATATGAGCGTGAACGGCAGCCCCTGGAGGAGCTGGCCGCTGAGGACCGCTTCANNNNTGGCCGCTGAGGACCGCTTCATGTTACTCTTTAGCAAGGTGGAACGGCTGACCCAGCGAATGGCTGGCATGGCCTTTCTGGGCAACTTCCAGGACAACCTGCAGATGCTCACACCGGTACAGCCTCTTCCCTCATCACTTTCCACTGCTGTCACTAATCATGTCTGCTGTCTGTCCTCTGGCCCCACCCCTTAACTTTATCTTCTCCCAGCCTGGTGACTCAGTGTTCATCTTGTCTTCCAGCAATTGAATGCCATCATTGCAGCCTCTGCCTCTGTCAAGTCCTCACAGAAACTGAAGCAGATGCTGGAGGTTGGGAAAGGGAATGACTGGGGTGCTGGTGGTTCCCAGGGGTCCTGGGTGGGTTCTAATGCTACTATACAAAGGAGGAAGCCCTTGGAGCTTCTCATGACCCGCCTTCCATGCATCTTATGAACAGATCATACTTGCATTGGGGAACTACATGAACAGCAGCAAGCGAGGTGCTGTGTACGGCTTTAAGCTCCAGAGCCTGGATCTGGTAAGATGGCGGGAGCAGCATGTACAGGAAGCCTGGAACACCGGTGTTAGAGCTAGGGTGCTTAGCTCTCTGTTGCCACCACTGCCTTCTAGCTGCTGGACACAAAGTCCACTGACCGGAAAATGACACTGCTGCACTTCATCGCCTTGACAGTGAAAGAGAAATACCCAGACCTGGCTACCTTCTGGCATGAGCTGCACTTCGTGGAGAAGGCTGCAGCAGGTGAGGGCTTCTTGCCTCCAGCCTGGGGGGCAGTATCAGGAAGCTGAGCAAGAGGAACACCTGGGCTTATTTCTGGCTTTTGTTATCTTACTACTTCAAAGCTTTCCACTAAAGCCATGAGCAGGAGCCACTCCAGAGGGAGCCTTCCTCTGAGCTCAAGTGGAATCAGGCCTTCTTAGGCTGACCCAGAGATTGCATTTCTCTACCATTTATTTTTTTTAATTTTTTTATTTTCATTTTACATACATTGGTGTTTTCCCATGGGTGTCAAGTCCCCTGCAACTGGAGTTACAGACAGTTGTGAGCTGCCATATGGGTGCTGGGAGTTGAACCTGGGTCCTCTGGAAGAGCAGTCAGTGCTCTTAACCACTGAGCTATCTTTCCAGCCCCATTTCTCTACCATTTATGTGATATGGTTAGAAAACTATAATTATAAAGCCCCCTAAATACATACAGTACTGCTGTTTCTGTTCCACCCATGAAAAACTATAGCAGGCCCAAGGCAGCTCCAGCTTCAAGATGAGCAGTCTCAGTGGTTTCCCTTCCTTTGCTACCTTGTCCTTTGGGCTTATGAACTCTGGCCTTCCATTCTCTCCCACTGCTGAGAGAGCTTACTCTGCTTGACATGGACTTCTCTACATGTATGTCACTGGAAGTGTATGCCATGTGGGAGGATAAATTTGCTGTAGTCCTGAGCAAGCCTCAGCCAGACATCTTGGTAACTAGTGTCCCTGGAGAACGTGCTGCTAGATGTGAAGGAGCTGGGCCGGGGCATGGAGCTGATTCGGCGGGAATGCAGCATTCATGACAACAGCGTCCTTCGAAACTTCCTCAGCACCAATGAAGGCAGGCTGGACAAGCTCCAGCGTGATGCCAAGACTGCTGAGGTGAGTAAGGAATTGGAATAGGCAACAAACATCAAGGACAAGTTTCAACCGGTGGGTTGTGACCCCTTTGGGGGGGTCGAACAACTGTTTCACAGGGGTGGCATGTCAGATATTTTTATTATGTTTCCTAAGAGTAGCAAAATTACAGTTATGAAGTAGTCATCACAACATGAGGAGCTGTATTAAAGAGTTATAGTGTTAGGAAGGTTGAGAACCAATGGACTAGAGCTGAGATACTAAGGCCATTTCGTGTCAGCATCCAACTGCAGTTCCACCAGGCAGCTAGCCAGCTATTAGGGAACATGAGGTGGGAGTCACAAAGGACTTTAAGGATAGCAGCAGAGATCCATGTCTGGAGTTACGACTCTTGGGAACACCCATATTCTCTCTGGTTCCTGGTTCACAGGGGCTTGGGTAGTTGGTTTTCTCCCTTTGGCCTTGGGTTTTTGTGTGTGTGTGTGTGTGTGTGTGCCTTCTGTCCATGTGTGAGCTGAGCTTCTACCCACCAGAATTGCCCTTCTGTCTGCCCCTTCCTTACCCAGGAGGCCTACAATGCAGTTGTGCGCTACTTTGGCGAGAGTCCCAAGACCACACCTCCTTCTGTGTTTTTCCCAGTATTTGTCCGATTCATTCGTTCTTACAAGGTAAGCTGAAGAAGTTTCTAGAGGAGTTTGGCTGAGATTAGTTGAGAGAGAACCTGGGCTTCAAGTCTGAGTCTGTCCAATTCCTGAGGCCTAGGAAAGGAACCATGGAAGCTGGTGTCAGGCCTCAGCTGTGAACTGGTGGGCAGGGTGGGGGCCCAGCCCCTTCCTTTCATTGTTTGGAGCAGGAAGTACCCCTCCGGAGGAGGGTGGCCACCTGGGGTTAGCTGGTTGTACTGCCACCCACTTTTCATGTCAGCCCCTCCTTTCCCAGCCTGTGAGAGCCTCATTCCCCCTCTCTTGCTTCTCTCTAAGGAAGCAGAACAAGAGAATGAAGCTCGCAAGAAACAAGAGGAAGTAATGCGGGAGAAGCAGCTGGCTCAGGAAGCCAAGAAGCTGGATGCCAAGGTGGGTTGGACCAAGAGCTCTGGTCTGGAGGGTAGGACAAAAACCTGAGGATTCAGGGAGCCAGAAAAAGCCAAGACACACACTCTCACACACACTCTCTCTCTCCCCCCCCCTTGGAGTGCCTGAAGGCAAGAGTTCAGAGGGAGGGGCAGACACAGATGGACAGGACACAGGGTTTCTCTCAGTAGGGGCATCTTCAGACTGCATCTTGGGACAGGAACCAGTTACTTGTTGGGTTAGTGATGACTTCCTTCCCCTTCTACTCTTTGGCCCTAGACTCCATCCCAGCGAAACAAATGGCAACAGCAGGAGCTAATTGCAGAGTTGAGACGGCGCCAAGCTAAGGAACACCGGCCTGTTTACGAGGGGAAGGATGGTACCATTGAGGATATCATCACAGGTAGGACCTTGGTCCATTGGGCCCAATTCCCAGAGCCTAAGCTAACCCCCTTTGGTCCTTCTTTCTAGTCTGTTTCCCCATAAAACCTGACCACGATCTCTCCTGGGCCATAGTGTTGAAGAGTGTCCCTTTCACGGCCCGTACTGCCAAGCGGGGCTCACGCTTCTTCTGTGATGCAGCCCACCACGATGAATCAAACTGTTAGCCCTCAAGGCTGGGGCCCCTGACAGGTACTGGGCACCATGGCTGCAACTCTGCATGCCTTAGAATCATCTATAGTATCAGCCTGCATGGGATGGAGACAGACTTCTTGCATGCTGCATGCCCTGAGAAATACAGTTTATCCCCTGCATGTTTCCTCCCACTAATTCTGTCCTGGCTACTAAATAAGACCCAAGGGCTAAGGAGTCTGGCCAGGGTTGGAACTATGCCAGAGCAGGCAAGTCCAAGCCTATGGCTCTGACTCCTGAGGCTTCACTCCTAGACCCAAGGTTTCCAGGGTCCTGATCTCCCCTAAGAGCTCTGGCAGTAGCTGCTACTCAGGGACAGATGTGACCTCTGCTTCCTGACATCTAGTTGGCTTGTGGTCTTTTCCCGAGTAGCCTTTAGAGAGCCCCATGTTACACTCTGAAAACAGCTCCGGCAGTTTCTCTAGCTGGTCTTCCCTGATCTTCTTTATACCTGACTACTTTTTCCCTGTCCTCCTGAAGGTGCTGCTCTGCTCAGTCGCTCCCTTCCTGTTCACATGCATCTATCTGTCTTCCACACAGGCTTCAAACACGGGCCCATGAGCATTCACAACCAAGCCAGGAGTGCTGCACCACCCAGTGGCCCTCCTCGGGCTCCAGGTCCTCACTGAGATCCTCTTGGAGGTAGAAGTACTTTAACTCTCCCTGCAAGTCCGGACAGTGGACCCAGGGCCCAGCAGAGGGCTATGGTGTTCCAGCTGCAGCCACTCCAGCTCTGGGGCTGGCACTTCCCTAGTGCCTCCCATAATGCACCTTGCCCCCAGCCTCCAACTTCATTCAGGGCTGGGAAAAACCACTTCCAGCTTTGGCTCATGAGGGCAGATGGCCCCTCTTCCACCAGAGTCTAATAGGATGAAAAAGGAGAATGCTGTACTCCCATTTTTTTTTCCTTTTTGTAGTCCCAGTCAGCTCTGGTCTAAAAATATCCAGGCTTATGGATCCCTGGACTGGCAATATCAGATCATCTCACCGAGTAAAGCCCTTCCTTACCTGGGCCCACTCTGCCTGAGCCCAAGTGAAAAAGGGTAGAGGAGCAATGTCAGGCCCACTGCCTTCTTGTACATTCTACCTGAGACTTCAGTTTTTTGTCCTGCCTTCCAGGCCCTTGGTCCCACCCACTTTGGCATCCAGCTTCTTGGCTTCCTGAGCCAGCTGATTCTCCTGCATTACCTCCTGCTTCTTGCAGGAGCTTCTTGCTCCATTTCCTCAAAACCAAAGGTTTGTGGGGGAAGACTTGAGGTTTTCAAAGATGGAAAGGGAGGGGCTAACACTGAGCATGGAGAGTGTGACTGTGGGACCAGCTAACCCCAGGTGGCCACCCTCTTGGAGGGGTGTACTTCCTGCTCCAAACAATGAAAGGAAGGGCCTGAATCACACCCTGCCCACTGTCTTCCCACTGAGTGAAGAAGAGCAGAGACACTGCACCAGCTCCAAGACTGCTAGAGGAAGGATGTGCCAGGATCTCACCTTTCCTCAGCTAGGTGGATTCTGGCCAGGAACAGGCAACATAGAGGATCCTCATAGACTGTTTGCTCAGTTCTCTACTAGGTTCTCTGACCCTGGAAGGGATGCGGGGGCACTTTGTTTTGTATATGTACCATTTCCTGTCTCTCTTGTACATAAACCCCACACCTCTCAACAAAATCTTGTGCACCTGGCTGTCTTCTCTTTCTTGGTTTGGGTGGCTAGGGTGGCCATGAGGATATAAGAGTGGGTGGGAGTGGTATTTGCTCCCATCTCAGGAGTGATGAGCCTACAGGGCTGGGGAAGCCTGGCTGGGTGGGCTTAACTACACAGGAAAGAAGAGGTTAGAGCAGCAGTGCCCTCTGCTGGTCCCCAGTGGTTAGCACATGAAGAAGACAAAATAGTTGTAGATCATGTTATAAATATTATTTAAAAAACAAAACCAGAACACATACATCAGGTCCCGGGGTAGAGGAAGCAATGGTGGAGCCCCACGGCCAGGTCAGACAAAAGCAGGCACTGATGCTAGAGGGTGAGGACCCTGCCCTCGGCCACCCAGGCTGTGTCCACCAGCCTGACTCTTTCCTGGAAACCCCTTTATCTACTGGCATCACCCACCCGTGTGGTATAGACTGCCCATCTCTGGTCTGGGGCTAAGGGCAAGGACTGCACTAGTTTCTGAGAACTAGGGGACCCTGGAACACCAAGAGCAACCTTGAGAGGCGCTAACAGTAGTGTGTTGGGGTGGGTTATTTAGGGAAAGTGGACACAGACCAGACAGACGGAGTCTGAGGCAGATGGTGAGGACGGCCCTGGAGCCACTGCCTCATGAAGTCCCAAGGCAGAAAGAGCTCGTGGGGTCATTGGTGGTCATCCAGCTGCTGTAGGAGTGTCCGCCTTCGCCTCTCCAGCTCCCCCTCACTCAGCTCGCTTTCTGATGTGTCCCAGCCTGTCTGTTGAGCAAAGATGTGGCTTACCTGAGCCCCCTGTACAGTGTGTCACAGGCTGGGGCCAAAGCCAGGTCCTTCCATTCACCTTCTCCTTCTTGATTCCAAAGCCTGGGGAGCGGTTGGGGAGCTCTGCCTGCCGGAGTTCCCTGTCCTTGTCCTGTTCTTGGTCTCTGTCTTCACTCTCCTTGCCAGCTTTCTCTTCAGGGTCTGTCTCACTCTCAGGACTGTTCTGTAAGAGTTCAGAGTCCATTTGAGCAACTGAGCAGCATGCTGGAAGGCAGGTAAAACAGACTCCAGGATCTTAGGAGAGCTACTCACCGACTTGTGTCTTCTCTTCTTAGTTTTCTTTTTTGGTTTCTTGGCTTTCCGAAGACCATGATCTATAGATTTATTATAAAAATATAAATAAAAATAATATATATATCATTACTTATAATAATACTAAGTCCCACTGGAGGAGAGAGAAAATCATGCTCTTCCCTGTACATTGTTTGTAGATGCTGGCTCCTGGTCTGAGGAAGACTGAATCTGGCTTCCTTTCCTCTACCCAGCTGCTTGCCTGGGCAGGGATGGGAAATGTGGCTCCACAGCCAGGCTCTCCCATCCTCGTCTACAAAGGGTCTGGGACCTGCTCTGCCTCTAGTCAGGACAACAGTCCTCTAGCTCCCAGGCTACTAGAAACTGCTTACCTGACCCAAGAAGAAGGTGGGACGATGGGGACCCTGGTCCTCCAAGGGCAGCACCCCCACTTTCTACTGAGTCAAGTGAGGACGAGGGCTCAGAGCCAGACTCTGAGGGGTTCCGCCTCCTCCGCTTAGAAGGCCGGAGGGATGGTGGGGGCAGCTCCTCTTCATCTGACTCAGAACCCTGAGCAGATAAAAGACATAGTCATCCTAGAGTTCTCTCCTCCAGAAGCCCTCACCTGGGAGCTGGGGACATAGTCCAGAGCCAAGTAAGGAAACGGTCTAGTCTCCCCCATATCCCTCTACCTGCCGACTCACTGAGGGTGAGTGAGAACGCTTGCGATGGTGTTTCTTGCCCTTTCTGCCATGCTTTCGGCCTTTGGTGTGGAGGTGCTGGCATTCAGTCTGCTAGAGGCAGAGGGAGAGGTGAGAACCTGCCTTCCTGTCTCAGCGAGCCCTTTTCTAGGATACCCTCAGTCCCCTTCCTTGGCTGGCCAGGTACACAGATCAGAGTGACCGAGTGCCTTACCTCCAGCACCTGCAGGAACTCTCGGAAGAGCCGGATCCGCTCCGACTCCAGGGTGATCTGCTCAAAGGCTGAGTCGCACACAAAGCGCTCACGGACCTTGAACGGGGAGAGCACTGCTGATCAGACCAGGCCCTGCCTGGCCCAGCTTGGACACGCCACGAGCACTGGGCAGGGCTAGGGCAGAGGAAGGAAGGGAACTGGAGCTGGCCCAGGGCTTGTGCTGTGACTGGGGTGGGCCCTCAGTGATGGAGAAGCTCCGCTGCCCTCAGGCTTGAGGGTGAGTGGGGCCAGGCTGTGCTCCTGACCTCTTCCCAGGCAGTGCCCAGCTCCAGAGCAGGCACGGCCTGCCTCAGCATGCTTCGAAAGGCAGCTTCTCTGCGCCGCATCCTTCGTGCCTCCTCCTTCTCCCGTTCCCTTTCCCGTGCCTCTGCTTTCTCCAGCAGCTGAGGGAAAAGGGAAAGAGAACAGGGTCAGACATACTTTAAAGAGGTAGGAAGGTGGGGTTTGGACTCCTGCCATCATTCCCCAAACCCAAGATAAACAGCAGGGTAGTGAGAAGGAACAAGACACTGGGATAACTGAGAGAACCACCCAGCCCTGCCCATCCCCTCACACTATTGAAGGTCAGCTTGATGTTGCCTGCGTCCAGCGCAGCAGCCCTCTTGTCAAAGCTTATGACGTGGGCGAAGTCCTCAAAGGCTGTGTTCACCTCCACACAGAAGCCCCGGTCCTGTGGGCACAGCAGTGCGTGAAGGCCAGAGGCACCACGGGCCCAGACCCAAGGCCAATAATAGGACAAAGGATCAGGCTGCAAGCCATTCAGGCCTCTGCCCTTACAGAGTACCCACAAGATTTGTGACACACCTTAGAAACCACGCTAAGTCTTCACCTCACAGGACCCCCCCCTTCCAACCTTTGTGGGTTCATATGGAGCCAAGAAAGTCAGGAAGTTTCTTCACAGTCTTGATTGATGACTGAATTTTTCACAATTACGTCTTTGTTCCTCTGGCCATAGCTGGGCCTTCCTGCTGCTCATGGAAGCTGCCCTGCATTCTTAACATCTGGGCTACACCCTCTGCCTCTTGTACTGAGTGCTTGACACATTTCTCCTTTAACCTTCCTGCTCTCTTTGTTAAGTCGGTCTCTAATTTTACACAGACAAGAATGAAAGCACTTGATCTGTTGTATCTCAGGTCTAATTCCCAAATCTGTGCTTCAAGCACTATACCCACCCTGATTGCAGAGTTCCTGGAAGAGATGTTGGCCATAGAGTGTGTAACTCTCCAGCAATATTAAAAACTGGTCCATTGTCTTAGGTACATGGTCAAGCTCTATATTTCTCATCGAAAAGCCTCCATGTCCCAGTGAAGTTGAGGTGAAGGAGAGTAATCCCAATTGGCCAAGCTGACGTGAGAGGTAAATGGAATACTGTCATAGGCCATCCTTCCTGTCCTTCCACACAGCTGGCTTCCTCCAGCCTCCCTGCTTGCTGATATGAGGAATATACTCTTGTTTTCCCCAAAAGTCCTTTCTCAGTCAAGGATCTAGCCCTTCCAAACACATCCTTCTTTCTGTGCGAGTGAGGACACAACCAGAGAACTCTGGGTGTACAACTCAAGTCTACCTCCCTTGAGACTGTGGTCTCACTGGAACGGAAGCTCTCCAATTTGGCTAAACTATCAGGCTAGGATCATGTCTGCCCTGCTTCAGTGATGGGGCTGCAAACATACACAGATTTTATGTGGGTGAGGGTTCAAACTCAAGTCCCTATGCTTGTGTAGCAAGCATCACCTCTAGCACCTTTTTCCTTAGGGAAGGCTTGACTACACCCTCTTCTCTGTCCTCCCAAGGCACAGCTCCCTTTACTTAGAATAGCCCTCCATCCTGCATTTAGCTTCTCAAACTAGCTGTTCCTTTTCCTGACTTTCAATTCCTTGGACACAGCACAGGAAAAAGGAATAAGCATTTATCAAGAGCCTGTTACAAGCAAGACACCTGATGAATGTTTTTTTAAAAATTTACAATGTGGTATATAGATTATCCCCACTTTATAGAGGATGAAACCGAGGCTCAGAAGCACTAGATAAACTTGTGGAGGTTTCAGCCAATAAACAGCCAGAAGTTACTTTCCTATGAAATTATCCAGTACCCTCCTCTCCAGGATTCCTGTATCCTGACCTTTCTTGTCACTTCCCTCCTGAGAATTGCCCTTACACTATTCTCATTATTATTCGTTTCTGGTTTTGTTTTTTTGAGACAGGGTTTCTCTGTATAGCCCTGGCTGTCCTGTAACTCACACCATACACCAGGATGGCCTTAAACTTATAGAAAGACTCACCTGCCTCCATCTCCCAAGAGCTAGGATGAAAGGCATGTGCCATTACCACCTGGCTATTTTTTTAACTAACCTGATCTATATTCTTGGCAGTTTCACCCCTCATCTGCTGACTTTCAGACCTATACCAGACTGCTATTCTAATGCACAATTCCCATACTCATCGTTCGTCTTCTAGCCCAGACCTCCAGTCTTCTATCTGCTCTAAGTTCAGGGCCCTACATTGGCCTAGGCGATGAGAGGTGCTCCTGGAGTCCATGTGACTGTGGGTGTCCACAGGAACTCCTAGGGTCACCTGGCCTCCTAAACTGGGAGACCAAAGAAGGAATAGAAATTGGAGCTGTCCAAAATCACCACACCGCTTTCTCAGATGGTGTAGACAGGAGCCCAGCAGGCCATTATACCAGTTACTTTGGCCCAATGTTAACTATTTAATAAAGATAGGTATTTATAATTTACAAGATTACCCTGTATAAGATATTTATATGCTTTATTCCTTCCTGCTGCCCAGGTTGCTTTTAAAAGTTACTTCAGGAATGCTTGTCTTCTGCAGCCGTTTGTTTTGTTTTGTTTGCTTTCCATATAGGGTTTCTCTGTGTAGTCCTGGCTGTCCTGAAACTCTGTAGACTAGGCTGGCCTTGAACTCACAGAGATCCACCCTACAGCCAGTTCTTTCTGCTTAACCATCACTGCTTAAAATCCTTAATATTTAAAACAGTGTTGCCATTCACTGCCTGCCCTGCACCTTTCCCTTAACTTCACAAAAATAATCTGGCACTTCTACTATAGTGGTTCTATCCCACTGAGTTTAAATATTCCCATCTTCCTATCTAGCTACTTATCTACTTACCTACCTATTTGTTTATTTATAAATGTCAGAGTTCTCAATAAGACTTGAAAACACTTTTAATCTCTTAATTGTTCTTGGTGACCTTGATAACCCTTTGATCAACACTGAGGTCAGAGGGACACATAAAAAAGTCACCTTTAACATTTTTAAAATATTTTCCATGTGTATATGCGGACACTCATGTGCCATGGCATATGTGAAATTGGTCCTCCTTTTCTCCCATTGTGGATGTCTGAAGTCCAGCTAAGGCCATGAGGCTTGGTGGCCATCCTCTTTACCCACTAAAGCATCTCACCAGCCCAACTCTCACTTATTTTTTCCAAGACTGGGTTTTTCTATGTGTGTAGCCCTGGCTGCCCTAGAACTCACTCTAGACCAAGCTGGCCTACAACTAAGAGGTGACCTATTTGCCTTCCAATTGCTGGAATTAAAATTATCTGCCACCATGCCCAGCCCAACTTTTATTAACAAATTTTTTAATAAAAATCTTCAACAGTACCTCAATATACAAGAGGTATAAGCTTTTCTATTAGAAAATAAGGGGGGCTGGAGAGATGGCTCAGAGATTAAGAGCATTGCCTGCTCTTCCAAAG
>LOEQ01001366.1:736021-749044 GCA_001685075.1 Bramus lutescens
AGAGAGAGAGAGAGAGAGAGAGAGAGAGGGAGGATGTATTGGGAAATGTAGTAAAACAGTTTTTTAAAAAAAGGTGAATTATTTTGTCAATAACCACAAGCTAGCAATTCCTTACTACAGTTAAGGCCCACAATACTAAAACATCTTCATTTGAGCTATAGATACCATCATCTCTAAGGATTTCATATTTCTTTCCAAGACACGTGTTCAGATAAACAATGAACCCTATGGCTGGGGGTAGAACTCAGCAGTACAGCATGGGCCTAACTGAGGACCTAGGTTCAATTCTCAGTGCCACTGAATAATAACGTGTTAAAAAAAAAAAGAGCCTGATGTAAAATATATGTAAGGGCCAGGATACCATCCCTAGCACCACACAGACAGATACAGCAGCAAAGCAGTGGGGCAATTTGAAACATCTGGACCCCAGAGTCCAGGAGAAGCAATGACAGAAGGGAAGGTTTCCGGGACAGGCAGGGGCAGGCTCTAAGGTCTCAAATCAGTGGAGAAAGGGCAGAGAGCCAGGCTTACTCTGTAGCTGCTGGTCCTGAGCAAAGCTGGGGTTGTCCATGAGGTACTGCTGGGCCTGGGACCACGTGGTTTGGAAGTTAACACTACTCATCCCATCCAGTATGCTCTTCAAGGCCTGGATATTTCGACGTCGAAGCTGCTTGGCTTGTTCCTGGAAAGCAATGGGATGAAAGTAAGGCAGGGCTGGCAAAGGAGGATCTGAGAAAAGGAGGTAGCTAGAAAACCTTAGGAGGGCCAGACTCGGGACTTTAGTGTCCCAGGAAAGGGAAGGAATTTTAAGTCATAGCTCAGTGTCCTCCTTGCCCTCCCCTATCCGGGGCTATTGGCCCAGTGCAGAAATAAGGAAGGGAAAAGTCCCACACCAGCTTCCAATTCAGAAGGGACACTGGCTGCGTGGAGAAATGAACACCCATGATCTACAGGAAATTGAGGGCTAGGAGAATCCAGCCAGTGATTATAACTATTACCTTCTCCTTCTTAGCCAGGAAGAAGAGGACATCATCATAAACCTCTTTTCGATCCCTCTCAGGGACTACAGCCCAGACCTCCAAGTCCCCAAAGGTCTGTTCTGCCCGCCTGTGGAGGACATGGGTTATGAGTAGGCAGAAAACAGAAAGAACCCTGGACCTGTGTGTTCTTAGTGTCCCAGAGCCCCAGCCCAGCCTAATACAGTTCTCTGACCGGTAGCGGGTGGTGGAGGTCATGCGTTCATGCTGCTCCAGGAAATGCTGCAAGGTCTGTTTGGCCTCCTTGGCCCTCAGCCGGGCCTCCTCTTTCTCCTCCTTCTCCCGCTGTGCCTTGTAAGCATTAAATGCCTGCTTCTTCTCACTCAATTTGGGCAAGGCACTAGAGTGGACAAGGTGAAGACAGGGAAGGACACAGCTTGAATTAGCCTGCACAACCCATGAAGCAGGGTCTCAAGACATGGGGGAAAGGCCTCCACAACACCAAGTTGGGAACCCATTGAGTGGACTTAGTATACAGGCATCCAGAATATGGGTAGGGGTGAGTAAGTAGTGAGGGGAAGAATACTAAGCCCTTTCGCTTAGGTGTTCTCAAGTCACCATCAGACACCATCTTGTTAGGGCCCCTATTCCCTATAGTTCATTTTAAGGCAATAATCATTTACTAAGTATCGCATGGCTGTACCTCTCCCTCTTCTCATTCTGGAGCTACTCTAGCTTCTCTTGCACCCCACCCTAGCCACTTGGACCTGAGTGTCGAGGTGAACATCTCAGGGAGTTCCTGGCCCAGTTGCTTTCACGAACAAGGACTATCCCCTCCTGCTCAAGCCTACCTGTAACGGGGATCAGTGACTACCATCTTCATGGCCTGTTCCCATGAAGCATTGGAAGGGACAGCCTGGAAGAGAGATGCATAGGTCTTGGAGCCTGCCCACCTCCACACCCCCTAGGCCTTCCCTGGAAGCCCACACCAAGCACCTTGTCCCTTAGCAGCTCTTTGAAGGCCTGCTTTGCTTTCTCCCGATTGCTCCAACTGAGGCCAGGTCTCTCTGGTTCTGGCCTAGCTTCTTCTTCTTCCTGTAGTAGCCGATGTTGTCCAGTAGAACTGGAGAGAAGAAGGGACTCAGGCACAAGACCCACAATCCTTATAGTTTTCAGTGCCCTTCACTCTCAGCAATGAACTGTCCTTTTCTTGCTCCCCAGGGAGCCCTTCAGGGGTCTGCTCAGCTCTTCACATGACCCTCCCAAGTCTCTGAAGAGAAAGAGGCTGCAATGTGTAAGAGAAGTTCTCACCTGCTGGGGTCCTCCTCCCGTTGCAGGAACCCCTGCTCCAGGGGCTGGGCAGCCTCCAACACATCACAATCTTCACTTCGACCTGGCTCAGGTTCCAGAAGGGCCATAGGCACTGGGATGGGACCAGGAGGTATAGGTGGAGGGTCAGGTTGTGGCTGAGGTGGCTGTGGCTGTGGCTGTAGGGTCTGCAGTTGCTGGGCCTGCTGCTTTCTGTAGGCAAGCGATAAGCCAAAAGGGTGATGGTGTATCAAAGTGAGGACAGGAAGGCAGAGTGGGCCAACTGCTCTAGCTTGGGGAAGATTGAATCTAAAGCAGCTGACCCCATAAAGAAATAAGATTTCTCCTCCCATTGAGGAAGGATAACTGTGAATTCACTCCCTCCCGCAAGAAGGAAGGATATATGATCAAGTCACTTACCCTGCAGACTCTTGTTTGACTAAGGCTGCAAGGGGAAAAGGTAACAGTCACAGAGTAGCAAAGGACTACAAATAGCCTTGCCCAGTCTTCCCCTTCTACCTCCAAGACCCCTCACCCTCCAGGTCATCCAGATCCTTGGGCCGGGTCCAACGGGACTCCTGACTCTGGTTGTTGTAGTAGTACGGCTTCCCTGTATCTGATTTATACTCTTTCCAGGGACACTGGGACAGCAGCAGCTATAAGAGGATGGATGGGTCAGAAGTCATCAGCTACTGGGCAGCTCTCCAGCCTGTCAAGGGAGCTAAGGGGACCCAATGAATAGAGGATACAGTAGTAGTCTTTAGTTGTCACCTGGCCTTGCCTGAATGGGGGAAAGTGGACTTCCTAAGACCCTAGGGAGGGAATTCCAAGGAGTGTGGAGGTAGTCAGGGATCTTAGGGTCAGAGGAACCACAATGAGTATGGTTAGAGAGACTCAAGGAAGGCCAAGGACTTGAAAGGGTCAGAGACACTAAAAGGAAGAGCCAGAAAGCCCCACTTAGGACCTCCGCCTTGGACTTGAGCACGCTGGGCTTCTCCCACACGGACTGCTTGTCATCAGCGTTGTAGTAGTAGATGCGCCCATCAGGGGCCACATGTTCACTCCATAAGGCCCTCTGGGGGGAGGGGCACAGAATTGTGGTCAAGCTCCTTTCCCTAAAACTCTCCTCACCCGAAGACAACCATCAGCCTCCCACTTGCTTTTCCTTTTTTTTGTTTTGTTTTGTTTGTTTTTTGAGACAGGTTTTCTCTGTAACAGTCCTGGCTGTCCTGGAACTTGTTTTGTTGTCTAGGCTGGTCTCTAACTAAGATCCACCTGTCTAAATGCTGGGATTAAAGGTGTGCCCCACCACAGCCCAGTAGCCTCCCACTTTCTACCCAGAGACCTAAGCTAAAAGTACTCACCGGAGGGCCAGTCCCAGTCACAGCAGCTAGAAAAGAAGCCAAAGGAAACCTACTAAGCCCCTGCTCCAAACCGTATTCTCCCCACTTACTCCTCCCTTCTTCCGTCCCATAAATAACCCCTGATCCCATCAACATCCCAAAATCCCTGGCATCCCAACAGGCATGATCCAGCGTGGGCTCCAGTCCATGGTCCCCTCTCCCCTGTGCCCCCCAACCTCCGAGCCTGGGGGGAGCAGGCCCCCAGAAGACTCACAGCTGGCGGTGTCCGCACCCGGAGCCGTCTGCCGAAGAAAGAGGAGGGGGAAGGGTTGGGGCCAAGCCCAGTGGCCCCCAGGACCCAGGCCATGGGGGATGGAGAAGCAGGCCAGGCCAGGATCTGTGTGTCCTGTTCCCAGGGATCTCTGCCTTCTAACAGTCCTGTTCCCTCCACCCCACCAGGGCTGTGAATCTCAGGTCCCACGGGAGTCGCACGGTAGCTCCTTTCTTCGTTTTCCACAAGTAAGAGTACTCTGTTGAGTCAGCTCCTGAGATCCATCTCTTCACAGCAGATGCCAACATTCTACACCCCACTTCAGACTCCACTACACTGAGCAACAGCACAAGAAGGTGCCACTGCCTCTTTCAGAGGCAAAGAGGAAGTGATATGAAGAAAACTTCTTAGCATGTCTAGAATGCAGGAGTATCTGAATGAGTGATTCTTTAAGGGTGCTGGGTGTGGCCCGAGAGGTAATGAGAGAACATGTTGCCTTTGTCGATGAATGGGAAACTAGAACTGCTGAGTATGAGGCTGGCGAGGATTTGAATGTGAGGAATATTGTGAGGGACCAGAGCAGACACAATAGGAGGAAGAGAACAGAAGTCCACATCCATGCACTCCAAGTCAGACCCACANTGAAGAAAACTTCTTAGCATGTCTAGAATGCAGGAGTATCTGAATGAGTGATTCTTTAAGGGTGCTGGGTGTGGCCCGAGAGGTAATGAGAGAACATGTTGCCTTTGTCGATGAATGGGAAACTAGAACTGCTGAGTATGAGGCTGGCGAGGATTTGAATGTGAGGAATATTGTGAGGGACCAGAGCAGACACAATAGGAGGAAGAGAACAGAAGTCCACATCCATGCACTCCAAGTCAGACCCACAGAATGCAAGACAGAGCCTGCTTCCTACTTGCCCCTAGCGCTTACCGCTGCAGTGACAGGCACGGCTGGCATCAGCATCCCTGGCATCATTGGAGGTACCATTCCTGGTATCTATAGATATAAAGACCAGCAGCCAATGTTAGTAAGTAAGGGATAGGCAGACCAATCTCTGAGTAGGGTTCCCTGAGAGATCTCTTTGTGGCTCCAATCCTGATCTAGGGCACACTCTCAAGCAATCTCCAGGTTTTGGATACTCACCATGCCTGAGAACTGTTTGAATCATTCAGCAGAAAAATTGATGAATCTGGCCCAAAGCTCCCTTCCCTCCCCAATTTCTAAAGCCCAGATGCTTACTCCCATCTCTTTCCCAGCTAAAGATCCCTATGGAAAGAACAATTAATTACCTGTGTAAGTGGTGGTGGTGCCCCCATTGGTGGAAGCATTGGGGGCAGTATGCCAGGTGGCATTGGGGGAATGGCTGGTGGTCTCTGACTCATAGGGGGCAGCCCCATTGGAGGAAAAGGAGGTGGGATCCCTGGAGGGGGCATCTGGAAATGAGGAAAGAAAAAGTCACTGAACAGAGGACACTGTCTTATTATGGCAGAGACCACCTGTCAGGCACTCCCCAACCCTCATCCTGACCAAGAGGTGACTCCAAGGCTTCCATCTGAGAAGTAAAGGGCATCACTGTCTCCCCCTTCACTACTGAGGAAGACAAGTAACTGAGGATTCCCCAGCACAATGGTAAGCACGCAGCTTCCTAAGTTGGGGAGGGCAAGGAAAAGGACAAGGGAACAGTACCAGACTGGGGAGGCTGTACTCCCCCCAAGAGACCTTCAGGTATAAGAATAAGGCAGGGATCCCAGGCTTCTGCCTCCCATCCCTTTCTAACTCATGACCACCAATGCTATTGCAGCCCAAAACTCAGAGGCTTTTGTAAAGAGCACAGGTAAGGAACAGTGAAAGAGAAAGAAGCCTCCCCAGCCCTCACTCCACTAGGGGTCTTTCCCTTCCATTTCTCCAATTTCCAGCCCCTCTTATCCCCAGGACAAAGCAAAAGGGAGAACTGTCACTTTATGGACTAGAGCTTAAGCGGCAGCTCTCCCCATCCCAGCGCTCAGTACCACCCATCTTCCAAATACCAAAGGGTGTGGTACAGGTTCTTGCTGGCAACACAGCAGTGGTAGGGTGGGGGCTGAGGGTGCAGGCTGGAAAAGCCAAGCCCAGGGAAACATAAAACTTACGAAGGGTGGTGGCATCATGGGGGGCCCCGGTGGGAAGGGGGCAGGCGCTGCTGGGGGCCGGGGACCAGAATCGGGAACCGACTGTTGAGGGAGAGAAAAGTCATAGGACCCAGGATGGGCACAGAGATGGACTTTTGCAGAAGGGAAGCAGAGGGATGAGGATGAAAGAGAAACACAAGTTCAGGAAGGAGTTTGCAAGCCCCACATCCCACCCATTCTGAGCCTGAGCCCTGAAGAATTCTGCTCTCCTGTGCTAGCCTAGAGCCAGCTGACAGGGGGGCTTCATGCCATCTTTATTTGGGGAGTTCCCGTTTTGCCAAAGCAGAGTCACAGAAGGCTCTACTACAGGCACCTGGCTCTTCCCATGACATCAATCCATTTTCCTGCACCTCTCTCAAGCCAGTTAGGGGTTGATGTCTTCCTTTGTTCAATTTACTGGGTTGAAGATTCAATCCAAGGCTGTTGGTCCTTTACAGTCCTAGGTCTTTACAACCAGCTTCATCCTACCCAGACTCATATTCACTCATCCACCTGCATTCACTTCTGCTCCCAAACACCAACTGGAACATCCTCCTCACTTCTGATGGCTACCCTTCCTTCACAAACCCTGAACGTGAACATAGGCTTGCACAGTCTAAGCAGTCCTGTCTTCCAGTCCTGTCTTCCCCACAGCTGAACACATGACACTATTTAAAGTGGCTTTCTCCAATTTCTTCTGTTTGATCCCCGTCCTTAATTTCCTCATGTACACAATTTTATTAGAATATCTGCCTGGGCATGGTTTGCCCTCCTAGAGGATGATGCCATCCCACAGAAGCAGGGATCACATGATTTGCTGAAGACTGGATTCCTGGTACCTGCCGCAGGGTCTGGCACATAATAGGTACTCAATAAATACTGGATGAATTTAAAACAAAGCAAATTTCTATGAAATTTCCAATTCTAAAATGTCATTCTCTATATATATTGTAGATATGCATAAAATGATAGATGTACAAAGACTTCATTTTTATAAACACAGATAAGAATAAGCTTAAATATCCATCAGTAAAGATTCAGCATACGCAAACATAAAATGGAACAGTCATAAGAATGGATCAATGTCAACACCTTATGCTATAGTGACAAGGTGGGGGAGGCAAGGTGCAGTGAAGCTTTACCATGTTTAAATGTTGGTGATAAGAGAAACAAAACACAGAAGGGAAAAGACTTTTAACAGTATGCAATTTTGTGTCTTGTAAATATGTAACTATATGGCTTTATTACCTGCTCAAAAAATATTTGGAGATGCTTGAAAAAAAGAAAAAAATATTTGGAGGTGGGGCAGCCAGAGACACTGTTCAGCAGTTAAGGCCCTTGCCTGCTCTTCCAGAGGACCTGGGTTCAGTTCCCAGCACCCACATGGTAGCTCACAACTGTGTATAACTTCAATTCCTGTGCATCTGATACCTTCTTATGGTCTCCAATAGCACCAGGCACAGACATGCGTGCAAGCAAACCCTTAAATACACAAAATGCACCTTATTTTAAAAGTACTTTGGGGGCTAGAGAGATGGCTCAGTAGGTAAGAACACTTGCTGCATGAATACCTGAGTTTGGATGCCAGAATACATGCACACAGGTTGTGAATGGCTGTAACCCCGTGCTGTGAAGGGCTGAGACAGGACGATCATTAGCACTCACTGGCTGCCAGCCTAACTCAGTGAGAGGCCATCTCTAGCAAATAAGTCAGAGAGGGATGGATAAAATGTCTGCTGTCTTCCTCTGGCCTCAGTGCATTGACAAACACATTTTTTTGTTTTGTTTGTTTTTGAGACAAGGTCTCACTATGTAGCCCTTACTGCCCTGGGACTTACTCTATAGACCAGAATAGCTTAAGAACTCAAGAGATCCTCCTACCTCTGCCTCTGCATGCTGTGATTAGAGGTGTGCCCACACTCAGCTCATACACTTTTCAAAAAGACGAGCTGAAAGCTGCTCTTCTTCCTAATTGGAAGCTGAGAAGCAGCATGAGAGTTCTAGGGAGCTTGGAGGAAAAGGAGCCACCTCACAATTGCTTCTCAGTTACCCCTATTCTGAGGAGGCCTGGACAGATAAAAAATGCTTTCTAACCTTTATCTCTAGAAATATCTCTTTGACCTCATCCTAAGTAGTTATGTGCCAAGTTACTGCAATTGACCCCATTCTCTGTCTTCGACTAAGGGCACTGTTCCTGTTCTCTGGAAGTTTTATCTGTATGGAATGTCAGAAACGAGTTGCCATGGGAGGAAATCAAATGTGTTCTACTCTTCCTCCCTGAGCTGCTTTAACCTACCAGGTAATCGTCTTTGAGTCTCATCAGGCCCCTGTGTTATCCAGTCCTGCCCAAGATAGACCTGGGAGTTACTTCCTATAGCATCCTCGATAATACAGCCCAAGTTCTCTTAGTTTCACCTCCAAAAGATTTCTTCAATCTAGGCATTCCTTTCCATTTTCCCCCAATCCACATTTTCCATCTGATCCATGTGGCCTCCCAAACTGTTCTCCTCATATCCACTTTTCTAACTGTACCCACAATATACTCTTCAAAATGTACCTCAGGCCCGTAAACACCTGCTTCGAATTCTCCAGTTGTTCCTTACTGCTCTGAGAGTGAACACCAAAGCCCTATCCAGTCAGGTCTATATGGCTGCCAATGACCTTGCCAGCCTCAACCTCTTCCATACCCGTCTTCTGTGCTCCAGCCATACTCAGGCCTCCTCCCATCTTAGGTTTTCACTTGTGCACAGAGCACCTCTCCTAGGCTCTATATATACTTCACAGCCAACACACATTTCCCACAAAAGCCCACCGCACTAATCCAAGCCCTCCTTTATATGCTCAACACCACACCCCTTCCTGTCAAGAGTCACCCACTGGAAGTTTACAGGCATTAGTGTTCCAAATGTGCTGTCTCATGTGGCACCACTCTAAACATGGTCACTCACATGCTAGATTTAATGAACTAAAACATTTACTACAACTCCACTACAGTGAAAACTCTTAAAGGCAGAGGTAAACTCAGCATGGTGGCTTGACATTGTCATCCTAGCACGTGGACATAGAGAGGATCCAGAGTTTGATGCCAGTATGGACTATATAGTGCATACCAGGCCCTGGACTGCTGAGACTCTGCCTCAAAAAAAAAAATCAATAAATGAGTTGATGAGATAGCTCACTGGATTAAAGTACTTGCCTTCAGGCCTGAGGACCCACATGGTGGAAAGAGAACTGACTTCCACGACTTTTCCTCTGACCTTCACAAATGTACTGTAGCACATGTGTATTCATCCAAAATACGTAATAGAAAATAGAAAAAAAAATTAGGTGGGAGCAGTCATAGGCTGGAATGGATACTTGTTTCTTGACTTGACTGGTTTTAAGTCCCACCAAACCTGAGAGCCACTGGTAAGGCCTATTATCAAGAAAATATAGTTTAGAGCTGGAGGAGACCCAAAAATCACCCCCAAAGCACCCCCTCAACCTTGAGACAGGGTAGCACTCTATAATAAGGCTGCCCAGGAACCCACTATATATTCCACTCTAACTCTAGCCTCAAACTTGCAACAAAACAAGTGCTGGGCTTACAGACATGTGCCAATGTTTGTTTCTGGTCTTGCAGCATAGACTAGTCTGAAACTCCTGATCCTCTTGCCTCCACCTCCAGCACAGGAGTGCCACTACACATACCAATACTCCACTCTTTTCATGTGAGAAAGGTAAGACAGGCATGGCTAAAGTCCCACAGCTGGTTTCAGATGAGCCCCAACTGAATCTAATTTGCCTCTCTTAGAAGTGCAATGTTTGCCAGAGAAAGCTGATATTCTTCATTCCTACCTTTCCTGCAAGTGATTAAATCGGCAAGACTCCAACCTCATCTATTGCATACCTCATAAAATTCCTCAACTTACTGTCAGATACTGGTGGCACGTGCTTTTAATTTGGGAGACAAAGGCAGACAAATCTCTTGTGAATTCAAGGCTAGCTGGGTCTACATAGTGAGTTCCAGGACAACCAGAGATACATAGAAAGACCCTGTCTCACAATAAAAAATTAGTCAATTGGGCATGATGGCACATGCCTTTAATCCCAGCACTTGAGGCAAAGGTAGGTAGATCTCTGAATCTGAGGCCAATCTAATCTCCAGAGGAAGTCCCAGGATAGCCAGAGCTAGGCAGAGAAACAATCTCAAAAAACAAAACACATTTTTCTTCAACTACCACCCAAAGCCTTTCAATATAGCCAATCCCACACTCTGGCCCATCCCCGAGGGCTTTCCTTGTGCTTTTTGTATAAGAACTGTTAGATTACCGTCTTGTTTTGTTCAAGATGACTGTATGACTTTTGCTTTACTGCATGCTCCCCACACACTCTTCGTCCATTCAGGATACAGCGCACTACTCTGCAGAGTAGCATGTACATCTGAATGTTTGTGGGGTTCTGAAATTACCCGCCTCTCCACTCCAGCGTGGCGTTCCCTACATTTCGGAAGTAAGCTTTATTTCTTTTTCCATTTCATAATGTTTGAAGACATGGGGGGCACATGAGCACACAGAGACCCAAAGCTTATGTTGGGAATCACTCTTGATCAATCTTTCACTTCATTCAATGAGGAAAGCAGTCTCTTAATCAAACTTAGAGCTCACTGATCCAGCCAGCCTCAATAGCTGCCTTGCTCTGGTAATCCAATCTCTGCCCTCCAAGGTTAGAATTACAGGAAGTAGGCATTTTTGTAGGTTCTGGGTATCTGGACTGTAGTCCTTATGCCAGCACAACATGCACTTACTAAGCCACATCCCCAGGCTGTTTTCTCTTTTTTATACTTCCCGATTGTCTAGACAGAAGCCCCCACCTGAAATACTTTGATGAAACAGTCTCATCCCTAATTTGGGTGGGGTTTTGCATACAACCTAAAACACTGTTTGCACGTTGTGTTTGTACAAATTCTGAGCAGTCTGTGATACAAGCATGTAGAATAGTGAAGATGCTTTGGCTTAGGGAGAGGGAGCTGGTATGAAATACTCATGGGAAAAGTTACACGACAGAAAGCTAACCGTGCATGATCACCTTCACACTGTGATGGAGACCTCTGGCCAGAATTCAAACACTGGCCTATTCAATCAGTTACCCAGGGAAGACAGAGCAATGGGAGGAATGTAAAGGACTGTGGAACTGTCAGAGCCTTCCGTCCCTTCCACAAGTTTCTTCCCTGAAAAAACCTGCTCCTCTCACTGGTGGGCTGCAATACCAGTACAATTTTGGGTTGCTTATCTTCTGAGTGAACTCTGATTGAAGTAGACAGTGCAAGAAGACAAAAGGAAAGAAACTAAAGGGAAGCAGGCCTGTTGGGCTTCCCTGGAACATAACACACATTCAGTGGCTGGGGAGTCATAATGAAAATGAGACACCTGATCATCTGGCCATCATATATTCATGGAGACCAATGGAAGCATCCTGAGACAACATCCCAACCCTCACCTAAGGGGTATCTTAAAACTGAGCATTCAAAGAACAGAGAGAACAAGAATAGAGAAACAGAGGGAAGAGACTAGAAATAACAGCTAACAGGTATGGTTACTGGGTGCTTATCATGAGCCAGAATCACACCAAACATTCATTTAATTCTCACAACCATTTTAGAAGCTATCCCCTGAGTTCTGACAGCTTATTTACTTGACTATGGTTCTAAGAGGTTAAATGGTAGAGGAAGGCTTGGAATCCAAGCAGTCTGACCCCATAAAGCCACCTCCCAGAAGGAAGGATAGGGCCACAGGTGACATTTCTTAGCCTTGTCTTCAATGTTTTCTATTCATCTCAATCCTCGCACAATCCTGAGATTCTCAGACAGCCAAGTGATCCTAGGTTGGCCTGGTCTAACTCAACTCTCACTCACCCAAGGAACTGTTATAAAATGAAGGCTAGGAGGTACACTTCTCTGGAACTGGGTTGGGAATGTAGTTCAGCACTGAGGCATTAGCCCGGCATCCACAAGGCCCAGTTTCAATGCACAGTGATGCAAACAACAGCTGAAGCACCAGTTAATCACCCATTGACTTGCTGAGCCCAGACAGGACCAACCCCTCTCCCAACCTCTTCCTAGCCTCTACTCTGGGGTGTAAACCCTAGCATTTCTTCCACTCCCCCAAAGAGCCTGGAGATCTTTCTAGAATACAACTTCGTGTTGCTTCTGATCCCCATCATCTCTTTATTCGCCTGAAGAACAGACTGTTATGTTACTTCTGGCTCTCATCTTTCTGAGTCAGGGTTCAACTTCCTCTATGTACAAAGCTCTCCCATTCCTCCAACAGGATTTCCAAGACCCAGGGCCAGCAGAACGAGGCCATGCAAGCTTTAAATTTCCTCCTACCAGCAAATCCCGGGCAGTTTTTTCCAGTCCAGCTGAGGGTTTCCTCTCCTACTTCATGCTTCCCGAATACTAGAATCCATTCACCTTAAATCTCCTCCTCCAAACCCACCCCCTTTTGGAATGGATGGAGAGCCAATGTATCATTTTCGCCCATTTTCCTTCTTAAAAGTCAATGAGAAATTCGAGGCCCAAAGAAAGGGAGTGACTTGCCCAAGGTCACACAGAGTTACTAGTTTGTAGAAGGTTGAGCCAGGGCTGGGACCAAGGGGCCTCTGCTTGTCCATTTCTTAGCTACTCCAGCTCTGAGGTGAAAACCAGGAGTCTTTCCTCAGAAGCTCCCTCCTCACCTCAGGAGACAAGGTTTTGTGAATGTGTAGAGAAAGAAGGGAGTCCCCCTATGGTCCTAAGGGGCACCCAGGGCTTCCAGCAACAAGCCTGGGTCTGGGGGAGGGGCACAGGGCACGCCAAACAGCCCAGGATAGGTTTCCATCTCCCGCCCTCTCTTCTCCCTCGACCTTTCTCCACAGACCCACCCTTCACTTCATCCCTCCCTCCTCCTCACAGAGCCTCAGCTCTCCGTCCCCTCAGCCACCGGCCACACACCCCC